>OY986439.1:136488090-136980381 GCA_963920525.1 Dichetophora obliterata
GAATGGATAAATTTAAATAAAATATTTAATTGTATCGAATTTATTAACTTATGGAAAACAGATTACATAAATGACGCTTAGTCTACTCTTTGATATTAATTAAATTTGCCAACCAAAAATTGGTGATATACTTTCAAAGTTTAAAAAATTTGTCATTTCTTTTTTTCGTTGCCTGCACAAGACGCTAACGTCAAACGAATTTTTTCACCAATGGACTTGATGTGGTCAAATGAAAGAAACAGACTGAAAATATCAACGGTTCGAGCTTTTTAACAATAAATTATATTTTCAAAAATGTAAATTTTCAATAAATTATATTTTTGAAATAATAAGTGTACAATTTTTTTATTAACTTCTATATTTATGTATTTATTTTATAACAAATGTTTTGTAAAACTAAAAAACTGAAAAACTGCTTTTTAAAAAATGTTTATTTGATGTTTTTACTTTGTCATAAATTTTATTGAATTTTAAAAAAGTCTAATTTTGTCCTCTTTTTGTCAAAAGTTCTCTTTTGCCCTAGACTTCTGGTAACCCTAACTAAAAGCAACAATATTCCCATCAGTAAATTGTATTACCTAACATTATTATTTTACATTATTTTTTAATTATTTTTTTAAATGTTAATAAAATTATTGGTTTTTAATATTTAAAATATCAAACGTATATTATATAGATGTAATGTCATCGATATTTTTAGCAAATATAACATCAATAGTTGTCCGAATCGTGTTGTGCGAATATTTGGATCGCCTATCATTCGCAAATTGTATTTATCAAAACGGCATTGTTTAAGGACTAGATTTTGTATGAAATTGATTTTTTTTATAAATTTTTAAAGTAATATCTTTATGACGTTATTTTCACTTCTTCAGCCGTTTTAGGAGGTGTCCAGCCACAGTGTTTCGTCTAGATTCATTATCTTTACAATCGAAACTACTTTTTTCTAAACAACGGCTGAAACAAAAACTATTCAGCCGAATTATCTGAAATTTTAATATGCCATTCATAACATCAGTGGCTATCGCTGGAACTAGAATCAAAGTTTTATTTCAAAAACATCGTATATTTTTTGCACTTAATAACCGGTAGAAAACAAGCTGTTTTAAGAACTTAATTTTCAAAAGCGCGTCATTCGGTCCATTTTCAATATTTTTTCTAGTGCCACTGCCTTAGATGCACTCATAGTGATTAATAATATTCTTGGTTTTTATTTGTCAGATAAATAGAAAAGTCAAAATCTACAACACCGCCCATGCACCTTTTCCTTGAGAGCGTCTTATTTAATGAGTGTTTCAATATACCTTAAAAGTTGAAATATCGTTGTTTAATATTTTAACTTTTTTCAAAAAAATCCTAAAAATACCATAAATATCGAGCGAGAGACCACCGTCTTGCCTTAAGTGCCTATGAACATTCATGTCTGAATTCGCAATTAATATCTACACCTAAGGTAAGTTACCCAAATAAGGCTAACCTAACGGTTTTTACCAGACAGGAGAGAAACGGGGTTTTTTAAACTTATTTTTGCAATTTTGTATTTTTGTTTATTCAATTCTTTTTTCAAAAACATAAAAATAAAGCATAAAAAAGTAAAAAATATATCCAGCTCAGAAAGTTTTAAAAAAGTCTAATTTTTGCCATATTAGGACCACCATGTCTAAATAAGGCCCAATATAATTTCAATATAATTTCATTAATCAAGTTTTTCTCGGAATACACCACAGTTATATTTGATCAATTAACCTTTTTGTTTTCGTTAAAATACCTCTCTTGATTTTTAATTCAAAGCTGGACATAGGCAATACAGTCCACGAAATAAGTATAGTGTAAGTTAACACGCGCATCCGTTCTAGATGTTTTTTACAGTCTAGAAATTGTAAGTTACTTACTTACTTACTTAGGTGGCCATAGCAACCCGTCGTCGGGTTTCGGCCGTTCTCATCAGCTCTCGCCAGGCGCCTCTGCTTCGCGCGCGCCTTCTCCAGTTGGTTTCACCAAGCGCGGTTAGGGCTTCCTCGACCTGGTCAATCCATCGGAGGCATGGTCTCCCTCTTCGTCGTCGGCCTTCGGCCTTCGCCTCGAACACCTTTTTCGCTGGAGCATCGTCATTCATACGATGGACATGATCTAGCCAGCGTAATCGCTGGATTGCGATACGCTGAACTACTTCAATGTCGTCGTATAGCTCATACAGCTCGTGGTTCATTCGTATGCGATAGTCGTCGCCAACTCGAATAGGGCCGAAGATTTTGCGAAGAACTTTTCTCTCAAACACCCCAAGAGCGGCTGCGTCTGCTTGCGAGACAACCCATGCCTCAGCGCCATAAAGGAGCACAGGTATAATGAGCGTCTTGTAGAGTGTCAGTTTTGTCGATCGAGAGAGGGCTCTGCAACGTAATTGCTTACTAAGCCCGTAGTAGCACCTATTAGCAATTGTTATTCTTCGCTTTATCTCCAGGCTGACATCATTATTGCTGTTAATGGCGGTGCCAAGGTAGGTAAATTCCTTGACCACTTCAAAGTTATAGTTGCCTGTTGAAACGTGAGAGCCTAGCCGCCCCGCTCCCCTGCCAGCAGGCAGCATATACTTCGTTTTACCCTCGTTTGCCGTCAAACCCACCTTGGCTGATTCTTTTTCGATAGCGGTGAAAGCAGCAGTGACATCTCTCTTGGTTCTACCGATGATATCAATATCATCAGCATACGCAAGGAGCTGAACACCTTTGTAAAAAATGGTGCCATTGCGATGCACACCGGCCTTTCGTAGGATCCCCTCCATGATGATGTTGAAGAGATCGCAAGATAGCGGGTCGCCTTGTCTGAAACCTCGTTCAGTATGGAAGGTTTCGGAGAGGTCATTTTCTACCTTGACGGAGCTGCAAGTATTGCTCAACGTCATCCTGCAGAGTCTTATCAACTTTGCAGGTATACCGAACTCAGACATTGTTGCGTATAGGCAATCCCGCCTCGGGCTATCGAACGCAGCTTTATAATCGACAAAGAGATGATGCGTGTCGATTTGCTTTTCGTTGGTTTTCTCCAGGATTTGGCGCAGTGTAAAAATCTGGTCTATGGTGGATTTACCAGGTCGAAAGCCACACTGATAAGGTCCAATCAGTGTTTTTGTATACGGCTTAAGTCTTTCACATAGTACGCTTGAGAGGACCTTATATGCGATGGAAATAAGACTGATACCTCGGTAGTTGGCGCAAATTGTCGGGTCTCCTTTCTTAAGTAAGGGACAAAGCACGCTGAGATTCCAATCGTCGGGCATGCATTCCGCTAGCCATATTTTGCTGATGAGTTGATGCATGCACCCTATCAATTCATCGCCGCCGGCTTTAAACAGTTCAGCTGGCAGGCCGTCAGCACCCGCTGCTTTGTTGTTTTTGAGCCGCTGGATAGCAACTCGAACCTCGTCATGGCTAGGTGGTAGAACTTCTACTTCGTCATCGTCGATTGGTTGTGGCGAACTGCATTCTCCATGGGCGGAGTTGGTGGGATCATCGCCCGTAAGCAGATTGGAAAAATGCTGTCTCCACAATCTCAGTGCGCACTGCGTATCTGTAACCAGATTTCCATTCCCATCTCTACAAGTGGATGCTCCGGGCTTGAAACCTTGGGTTAGACGCTTAACCTGTTGGTAAAATTTTCGTGTATCCTTCTTGCCTTTGTACACCTCAATTTCTTCACGCTCACGCTTTTCTTGCTCCCTTTTTTTGCGTCTGAAAAGGCGTCTCTCTTCCTTCCTCTTTTCACGATATTTTTCTCGCACGGTTCGCGTTGCAACTGACTGCAGCGTCTTTCTGTATGCGGCGTTTTTTGCTGCCGTCGCGTCGCGACACTCCTGGTCATACCATTGGTTCCGAGGTTGTGGGCGCCGGAAACCAATCACTTCTTCAGCGGCAGCGCGCATGGAGTGGGAGATGTGCGCCCAAAGTCCATCGGCATCATCGTGTTGTGAGGTTGGTTGGTTGAGCTTAACCGAGAGTTGAGCGGAGTAGGCCTCAGCTGTCCTTTGTGATTGCAGCTTAGCGACGTCTATCTTTCGTTGCATTCCTGTGCGTATGTTCTTTGCATTGCACAACCGCATGCGGATCTTGGCTGCAACAAGAAAGTGGTCGGAGTCGATGTTCACTCCCCGAAATGTACGCACATCCAGAACGCTAGAAGCGTGCCTTCCGTCGATCACAAAATGATCAATTTGGTTTCGTGTTTTTTGATCAGGGGACAGCCAGGTGGCCTTATGGATGTCGAGGTGTTGGAATCTGGTGCTACTTACTACCATGTTTCGTGCCGCGGCGAAGTCGATCAGTCTTAGACCGTTGTTCGTAGTGGCCTCGTGGAGACTGAACTGACCGACAGTGGGGCCAAAGACGCCTTCTTTTCCGACCTTTGCGTTAAAATCGCCGAGGACTATTTTTACGTCGTGGGCCGGACAGCGATCGTACACGTCCTCTAGACTCGCGTAGAAAGCATCCTTGGCGGCATCGTCCTTTTCCTCCGTCGGGGCGTGCTCGCAAATTAGGGTTACATTAAAAAATTTCGCCTTGATGCGTATCGTCGCCAACCTTTCGTTCACTGGTGTGAACCGAGAAACAAGGTGGCGTAGTTTTCGTCTTACGACGAAGCCGCATCCGAATTCGAGCTTCTGCGCATGGCAGCTGTAGTAAATATCGCAGTCTGCTCGCTTAGAGCAGCCTTGCCCTTTCCATCGCATCTCCTGGATGGCGGTGATGTCAGCCTTTATTTTTGCGAGGGCTTCCGCCAGTTGGATAGATGCACCTTCTCTGTAGAGAGTCCGGACATTCCAGGTGCATATCCGTAAATCATGGTCCGTTTTTCGTTTGCGGTGGTCGTCAACGTGTTTGGGGTTATCATCCGAGGCTGGTTCGATTTTCATTGGGAAATTTGATAATGTGACGGGACCCAAACCCTGTGCACATTCCAGGATTAAGGTCTATGAGAGACCCCTCAAGTTTTAAGTCTAGAGAAAGACAAGGGGGGGTTTGGGCAAGGTGTTTTTAAGGCGACACCGACTCGCCTTGTCAGTGCCAGTTGCGGGCTCTGTGGGGTTTTTGTTCAAGACGCAGCGCTGCCCAGCACTACGCCCTTCCACACCCTAGCTGGTCACCCGCTGCATTGTCCGGGGCCGCTTATTTGTTAAGAAACTTATTCGCGACTAGCCTCCATATCTGAAGGCCGTTCACTATCCGCAACCTGTGACCCGTCCGGTGGCTTGCAGCTAGGCCTCCGCCGAATACCCTTATATTTCACGGATCCACGGAGAAATTGTAAGTTAACGCTCGAAATAACGTTTCGAGTTTGAAGTTAGTTAAAAAAAATCAACTTTATTTCTTGACAATCAACTTAAGACTAACTCTACAATGCATTTTTTTATTTCACAGGTAAAGTATAAACTGATTATATTGCAGAAAGTGTGTGAGTTATGAAATGTTAAACAAACAGAATAAGCAAAAATGATTATATTACAAGAAGTATGTGAATTATGAAATAATATAAGCAAAATGTTAGATTAATGTTAAAGTGCTGATCTGGCGTCTGCTGTGTTTACTGTGTTGGGTGATGGACTTTAATTATGTTATTCTATGTGGTGCAGGTAATATAACTCCTCCATCCTTAGATTTGAGCGTTGGCCATGAAATCTTTGAAGATGAAGTGGCAGGAGCGGCATCCTCGTTTTTAGGATTCAATGCGACTTTCAGGTGAAACTTCTTGTGAATAATGATGCAAATCAGGATTGTAATGATGCATATGCTGGTTATGAGGACTATAGTATTATTGTTGTTTTTGTTTTCTTCTGATTTTAGTAGTGTAATTTCTTTTTGGTTCTCGAAGTGGTAATCTCTTAGTTTCTGCAAATTAAGTGTTTCTATGGTTTCTTCTGCGTGGATTTCGTTGAGGAATGGTGAAAAGATGTGAATTTTGTCCCAGAATATTTTGCGATCTTCTTTATAGACGATTCCATTTATTTGTATTTGACAGTTCTCGTAATGCAGTAGCACAGTTCCTTCAAGTGTGATGTTATTTTTGTTGCAGGTTGAATGGATAGTTATTGATTTTACATTTATGAGCAGGATGTAGTTGGGTTGAGGTTGTTGGATAGATTGTAGATGTCCTACTTCATTGACGGCGCAGAAAGCTTCCTTGTTGTCCATTAGATTCCTGATACATTTGTTGTCTTCTGTTTGCACTACATGGTCCTCTTGTTGGCAATAGTAAATACCTTCTACTTCTGGACAAGGTGTATTTAAACATTGGACATCCTTAGTATCATAAAGAATATAGGGTTTGGTGGATATTTGTTTCGTTTTATTTATAGGAAGTGGAATGATGTGATATAAGGAGTATTCATTTTGGGATAGGATTGGAATTTGAACGTTGAAAATAATATTTGAATTGTTATAATATGCTTGAAGTTTCAAAAGTTCATAAATATGTTCGTTAGACTTAATTTTAATATTTTGGTTTTGTAATATATTAGAAATTTCATAAATTTCTTCAGGGCTTAATATAAGTTTTGGAATAATATTTAATTGAGCTATTACTATTGCTTCAGCAATATCGCTTAAGTGATCTGTGAGAATGTCGATGTTATAAGCTATTTGGTTTAAATATTGTGATCGAAAGAATAGATCGTTCTCTTCTCTGGTTCTTGTTTTTGCTCTTTCTTGAAATTGGTTAAGAAATTGTTCTATTATATTTTGCTGAGCATTAATATGTTTGCTGATATTTTGAAATCTTTCTAGCATTTGTGAATTGAGAGATGTTGGTTTATTGAATTCTGAAGATATTTTATCCTGATTTAAAGTTAAGTTACTTATTTTTTTATTTAATTCTTCGGCATCGGACGCATCAGTTTAAATTTAATTACAGTTCCTAAACCATTTGCCAAGCCTCTTCTATTACGTGGCTTTGTAGTTAGTAAGTTTTATTTAGATTGTAAATTCTTTAGTTTGAAATGAATTAAATCGGTAGTTTGTTTGAATATCGGCATTGTTTTAAAAGTAATTAGAGAATCCGTGGTTCTATTGATGTCAGATTGATACGTTTCAAGGTCAACTATGTGAATCAAGTTCTTATAATTGGGGATTGTGCGAGCTCTTCCTAAATTTAGTGGTATGATTCCAAATCTATTGTTTAAGTCATGCACTTCCATAATTTGTGCGGAGCAGAGAATTAGCCTGTAAGTATATACAAAGGATTGGGTGGTCTTGTGTTAATATCATAAACCTTTTTCTTTTTCTTTATTTTTGCTTTATGCAATTTTTGATTGTTTGTTGTTATTAAGGTTACTTTACCGTTTTTCTTTACTTTGTGTTTGCTAAATCTAGGTGTTAACTTATTCCTTCTAAATTTTTTTTAAATATTTCATTATTTTCTTCCCAATTTTCGGGGTCTTCTCGCTTTTCGTTTAGAGAGTCGATTCTCTTATTTACTATATTTTCAACTTTATTTTTTATTAAAGGATATAATTTAGCTTGAAATGCGTTAAGCTTTTCTAAATATTCGTGTTTAGTACTACATGCTAGGTTTTTATTAAATTGAAAGGTTCTCCCATAAAATAATTCATAGGGTGTTAATTTAGTTGCTGAATGTATGGCTTTGTTATATGTTATAAGGGTATCTAATAATATTTCTTCATGATCTAATTCTAAATTTTGCTCTTTTTGTTTTTCTCTGATAATTCTTATAAATTTCAGTGAGTGTTGAGTGTAGCCTTTCAACTGGTGCGTTGCTTCTACTTTGTTGAAAGGAAGTATAATGTAGATTTATGTCGTGTTGTCTACAAAATTCTTTGAAAATATTGGAAGTAAATTCCGTTCCTTGGTCACATACTATTTTTTGTGGGGCCCGTGTAGGCTAATGTAGTGTTTCAATGATTTAAGAATGGATATACTATTTCTAGAAGTGAGTGTGTAACCAGCAGCAAATCTTGAAAATTTGTCTATTATTGTTAAGATGTGTTTATCATTTATGGTGTATATGTCCATGTGTAACAAGTCTAGGGGTTTTGATGGGGATTCTGAGATTTGATACTTTATTTTTGCTGGGTTTCTGTCGTATTTTAATAATTGACACTTATCACAGCTATTAATTATGTTAGTGATTTTTTGTTTCATATACGGAAAATAAAACTGTCTTCTTAAATGTAATAGGGTTTCTTTAATACCTCTTTGGTTGGATTTTTTGTGGTAATCGTTAATGAGTTTGTCCTGATCGTCATTCTGTCTGATGTCTGTTAGTATTTCGGTGCACCTGATTATTTTAAAAATTTTACTTTGTGAAAAGTATTTTGAATAAGTATTTTGTACGTTGCGAAAAGTTTCATCATCTGTATAAATTGCGGATAGTCTATTGTGTGGCATTAAATTTTTTAGAATTTCTACTAGGTTAGTCTCTGTAAAATTATCTCTTCTGATTGTTCGACGTTGTCGATTTTTAAAAACATAGAGTGGAAAAATACATACATTTTCCAAGTTTGTCAAGTATTTCCGTTATATTTGGAAGAGGGTAGCGATCAGAAACGGTTTTCTCGTTTTGCTTCCTGTAATCAATTACAAGTCTCCATTTCTGCTTTCCGCTAGCATCTTTTATTTTTGGTACTATCCAAACTGGAGAGCTCCAGGGAGAGTAACTTGGTTGTATAATTCCTTGTTCCAGCATATTGTTTATTTGATTTCGGACCTCCTCCTTATGGATATAAGGATATCGGTAAGATTTTGTGTATATCGGTAGTTGGTCTGTTGTTGGAATTTTATGTTTGACTTGGTTTGAAAAACTGAGTGTTTGGCCTTCTTTAAAAAAGATGTCTTCATAGTTTGTACAAATTTTTGTTAAGGCTTGCCTTTCTTCGTCATTAAGGTGGTTGTGTCTAATCAAATCTGTTATTTTAGCTTTTGTATTTACTAGATCGTAGTCAAAACTGAAATTGTTAAGTTTTCTGTAGTTAGAAGTAATGTAGGGATGTACTCTGATCGGTTGTTCAACAAGTAAAATTTGGTCTGTGTTTGATTTGTTTACAATTTCCATTAGACAATACCAACCTTCGGCTGTATACATATATGCCTTCAGAAATATATAATTCAGGATTTAAGAAAAGCTTTTCTGAATAGACATCACCGACGCGAGTGTCAACAGGGATTTTAAGTATTATTTTGGAGTTTGCAGGGATTATATGTTTACCAGAAGTGAGATTAGGCTTGAATTTTAGTGGAATTATAGCAGTTTTAGTTATTAGTGTTTTATTTTCTAGATCCACTTTAGCACATAGTTGTGTTAAAGCATCTAATCCTAATAGACCGTCGAAATAATTATGAAATTTGAATATTAAAAATTTAAAATATCCGTTCGTATTAAATTCATGGAAAATGGGTATTGAGGTTTCATACTTTAAAGTGTTGTGATTTAATACAGTTGTTATTGTAATCGGTTTGCATTCCGTTCTATTTTGTCTGTTAATGAATTCAGGATTTATAAATGATGCTGAGGCACCAGTGTCGATTAGGAAGTTCAGTGGCCTTCCAAAAGGAGAAGAAATACTTATGTATGGAAGAGTGAATCCGTGTTTATTAATATCTAAATATCCGGTTCCTGGGGTGAGGTATTTAGCTGAAAATTTCTGTCTTCTAATATTTCGTTACTATTCTCAGTTGGCTCCTGAGTTGGCGGTTCTGTGTATGTGTAATTTTCTAACCTAATGTTGTCGTCGTAAGGGTCGTAGTTGTCATAGGAATTGTCATATGGTACGTTACCATTGGTAGGATCCATTTCATACGGATTTATGTTGTAGACTTCCTCAATTAAAAATCTAGGTTGAGGTTTTTGTTGAACAAAATTAGAATTATTAGTAGGTTGTGCTAGGGTTGGCTGTCTGAATTTAGACGTGCCAGAGCTAACGTCCATTGGAGTTGGGGGAGGTTGTCTTGAAGAATAGTTTTGTCTATAGTTTGTTAAATTATTATTGTTGGGTCTGAAGTTCTGAAAGTTATTGTTGTGGTTGAGTCTAAATGGTTGAGAAAATCTTTGCTGAGGATAATAGGTTGGTCTTAACATCTAACTATTGGGTCTTTGTTGTTGAAATTGTGGTCTTTGTTGCTGATATTGTGGTCTTTGTTGCTGATAATGTGATCTGTTAAAATCAAATACAGGTTGTGGATATCGGTTTGGGGTATTCATAGTATGCCGACTTTCAAAATTTGGTTTTCGACTTTGATAGTTTGAAGCATCGTGTTTTAAATAAAACATGTTTTGCTCTTTTACACAGTATGAATAAGCAACCGCTAATGTAGGGGTTTCATTGCCCTAATAGATGAACCTAGTGGTTCTTTTAAACCACTTAAACAGGTGTTGAAACACATTTCCGAATAGAGGTTACGTTTAGCTTCTATGACTCTACATTCTGTTTCGTGAATGAGAATATTGTTGTTCATTGTGGCTTGAATTTCCACGATTTCACTGAAAAACACCTCTACGGTTTTGTTTCCTTGTCGTAGAGTATGAAGGTCTTGTATCAGAGAAGTTTCTGAACGTTTGTCCGCATAATGTAAAATTAAATTAGTTTTTATTTCGGTCCAATCTAACGTTGTACCATACATGTTTAGGACTTCGTTAGCTGGTCCTTTAATTTTATTTCGTATAGCCCGTAATAAAATTTTGGCATATGGTGTATCTAGTATTTGAACAACATAGCTGAGAATTTCCTCGACATTGCTTATAAATTCATAGAGCAATCTAGGATTACCGTCATATTTCGGAAGGTCCTTTACTGCATCTGGAATTCTCAATGCGTTAAAAATGTCGTTCTGCGCCATGTTTGATAACGTTTGTTCAATTACTATGGAACTTAAATTTGGTAAGCTGCCCGAAAATTTTTCTAATTCTTCACTTTCTTTTATGGTGTGTAAATTTTTTAAACTTTTACTTTTTGGACATGGCACACCTAATTTATTTTTAAAGAAAGTTCTTCTCATTTAATAGATTTCTTTTATATTACGTCACACAAAACTTATTATATTATTTTTTTTTATTGAAAGGTTATAGTTACCTAGTTTATTTAAACATCTTATTTATTTCAAAAAGTTCTTCTTACTAAATTGGTTTTCTTCGTATAAAATTAAGTCACACGAAATGTATTAAAAATTCTTCCTTATTATTTTTATTATAAATATATATTTGAGATTTTTTTTTATTATTATTTATTTTTTTTTATTGGTAGGTTTTAGTTAGGATTTTAATTGGGAAATTGGATTTCTGTATGATACTTTTTAAATAATGTCAAATGCTCACTTACCCCTGTAGCAGAATAAGGTATGTTGCCATTCCGGATAAGTTTTCTTGAAGTTGAGACTTTTGATCCAATCGATGTTCTCTCGATGGTTGTTTTTATAAATATTCCGTTGATGAAGTTCGGATTGGTTGTTTGAAGTTAAAACTTCCACGGTCCTTATTAGTGTCACTGTTTATCGATATTCACTCGATAAAGGAAAAGTAAATTATTTATTATATATATTTTTTTCACAACACTTATTAGTCTTTTTTAAATATTTTTTAATTTTCGGTAAAACGCCGTTAATTAATTTATTTCCAAAGGATGGACCGCCACCAATCCTGCCGACTGCGCCAAATAACGTTTCGAGCTTGAAGTTAGTTAAAAAAAAATCAACTTTATTTCTTGACAATCAACTTAAGACTAACTCTACAATGTTAATGTTGTGTGGTGGAGATGCGTACTGGGACCTAAATGAGATCTATTGTACCTCCTTATCAAAGCTCCGCTGGGTTTGCGGATTACAGAATTTCATCCAGCCCTATTTCTCTAATGAATTTGAGAATATTCTTAGGTTCAAGGGATGAAACCTGCTCTAGACTCAGCTCATAATTCCCCAGTGCTAGCTTACGTCTGCGAGCCACGGCGTCGCAGTTTGTAAGTAGGTGTATTGGAGTCTCCTCTGCTTCTTCACAGAAACGGCAGTTACTATCGGTCTCTATGCCCGATTTCATCAGGTGGTATTTGAGTTTACAGTGTCCTGTAAGGAACCCCGTTAGAATCCTAAGATTCGGTTGGCCTAAGCTTATGCACAATTTTGCTCTCCGAGTGTTAAAATCTCTGAGGAGCAATTTGGATTGTCTTAGCTTTGGGAGGCTTTTCCAAAGGTTTGAACGTTTATGCCTCTCCTCCCTTCTTAGTTCTTCTTTTATATAATGTGTGCCCAATCCGCAGAATGGTTCTGGTCCTATAAATTTTGTGGCTGCACACTGTCGCGCTAGACCATCAGCTTCTTCGTTACCCTGTATTCCTTTGTGTCCTGGGACCCAGAGTATAGTAACAGTGTTATTCTTGCCTAGTTCGTTGAGTTTTGTTAGGCATTCCCATGTTATTCTCGATGAAATCTCACAGGAAACTAATGCTTTGATTGCTTCTTGGCTGTCTGACATCACAACTATTTCCTGACCTTTGTATTTACGGTCCAGATTGAATTGTGCACACAGCTGTTTTGCTAGGATTTCCGCTTGGAAGATACTGGGTGTTGCCCCATAGGTTCAAAGTGCTTGGTTCTTGGCCCGTACACTCCTGCGCCTATACCTTCCAATGTCTTGGACCCATCTGTATACCATGCTATACTGTGTGGTTTCTTGACTTGCGATATCATCTCGCTGTCCCACTCTTTCTGAGTACTAAGCTTAATTCCGAAGTGTTTTTCGAAGTTATACCTTTTTACTATATCGTCTCTTGGTAGATCGATGTAGGGAGTGTGCTTTGCAATATCCTCCTTCTCTCTACTGCTGATAGTTTTACCTAAACCTGCCCCCTCTTTTGCAATGCACAACAGAGTTCGCTTGGCTACTCCCTCTATGACAAGGTGTAAGGGTGTTAGGTCCAGAATTACTTCTAGTGCTGCTGTAGGGCATGTCCTCATGGCCCCTGTGATGCATACACAGGTCAGTCTCTGCACCTTTGTTAGCATATTCCTCATTGTGGTTAGCTTGGTTCTCTCAGCCCATGCTATTGCATCATAGGTGAGGATGGGTCTCACCATCATGGTATACATCCAGCGGAGAATTGTTGGGTTACAACCCCAGCTTTTCCCCGCCAGGCTCCTACATACCATGAGTGCGCGCGTTGCTTTGTTTATAGTTACCTCTGCATGTCTTCTCCAGAGAAGCTTTGAATCTAGTGTAAGTCCCAGATACTTTACTTCTCCTTTGAAGGGACTTTCAGTGCCATCCATTCTCATTGTTCGGAGGTTTGGCAGGCTTCTTTTGTTAGTAAAAGGTACTATGGTGGTTTTCGCTGGGTTGATACTTAATCCCACTGTGTTGCACCACTCCTTTGTTACTGACAGTCCTCTCTGTATCAGGTTACAGAGTGTATCCTCGAACTTCCCTCTCGCTATTAAGGCGATGTCGTCTGCGTAACCCTGACATTTTATGCCATTCTCGGTTAGCATCGTTAATAATTCGTCCACAACAAGACTCCACAGCAGTAGAGAAAGGACTCTGCCTTGTGGGCAGCCTTTTGTTGTTTTGATTCTTATAGTGGTGTTGCCCACTTTTGTTTCTGCAGTTCTAGTGCTAAGCATTTGGCATATCCATCTGCTGAGCATATCATTTACTCCTTTTTTGTGTAAAGACTTCTTTACAGCCTCGTGAGAAGTATTATCAAAGGCTCCCTCTATGTCTAGAAAGGCACAGAGTACGGTTTCTTTGTTTTTGAAAGCTGACTGGATGTTGCTAGCCAACTGGTATAGAGCAGATTCTGTAGACCTGCCCGCCCTATACGCGTGTTGACAGGGGTGCATTGGTGCCTTCTCCAGAATCTCAGTTTTTATATAGTTATCTATTACCTTTTCCATTGTTTTAAGTACAAATGCGGTAAGGCTAATGGGTCTAAACGACTTTGGTAGCGTGTAGTTTATTTTCCCTACTTTTGGTATGAAGGTGACTATCGCCCTTCTCCATTTTCTTGGGATATAGCCCAGCGCAAGGCTGCTTCTAGTTATTTTGACTAGGTGAGGCAATATAGTTTCTGCACCTTTTTGTAGAAGTGCAGGAAACATGCCGTCTACACCTGCTGATTTGAATGGTTGAAAGGTTCTGATTGCCCAATCTAGACGAGCCCTAGTACAAATGCTCGTTGCAAGTTTCCATTCTTCTTGATTTGGAGTAATCTGCCTGTCTGCTGTCTCATACTCAGTTACCGGTGTACTGCCCGGGAAATGAGTTTCTAGAAGGTGACTGGCTCGTTGCTCTTCTCTAAGCGTATAGCTTCCGTCTGGCAATATAAGTGACATTCTTGTCTCCACTCTGCCTTTAGCCATTGCTGTGTGTATCCTGGCTGCTGCTGGCGTGGAAGAAATGTCTTCACAGAAGGTTCTAAAGCTCTGTCTTTTGGCTTTCCTGATTTCTTTATTATACTCCGTCAGAGTCGCCGTGTAGTTGTGCCATTCTCCTTTGCGCTTTGCGGCATTAAAGCTGCATCGCACCTTCTTCCGGAGTCTGGTCAGCTCAGCGCTAAACCAAGGAGTATGTTTTGTTCTTGCCTTGTGCCCTGTTGGACAGCTAGATTCGTAGGCATTATATACTGCATTGTTTACTTGCTCTACATAGCATTCAAGTTCTAGGATGTTACTAATTCTACTCCTAGCTTTTACGTTCTGTACGTTTTCTTTCAGGTTGTTGGTGTATGTGTCCCAACTGGTATTTCTTGGGTTTCTTTTGGGTTCTGTCTCTTGAAATTTCACCCCAAATCTAAACTCTATTATTCTATGGTCAGATATTGAAGGGAGGGTTCTCCTGGATTTTTTTGGATTTGGCCGAAAAACAAGCAAAATTTGAGAATGGTTTGTGGGAAAATGAAAAGACATACGAACTTATGCTTTTGAACTTTGATTCGTGGTTTATTGACGAGTAAAAAAAAAAAAGATATTTGAAAAATTCAAAATGGCGGCTTGAAAATGGCGGATCTCGTCGACCTCTGCGCGCAAAACATCGACCTCCCGCGGACAGTGTGGGGCCTCAGGTAGTGAAATGAGAAATGTATAAAATTTATTAAAATTGATAACATTTCATATGCCTGGAACCTAACTTCAATTAAGTTTGGTAAAAAAAACCAATTTTATGGACTTTTAAAAAAAAATTGAAATTTTTTGCTTTTTTTTTACTTAGATCTCGTTTAAAAATTATAAATAAACAATTTTTTATGCCAATGTTAGGTTCCAGGCGTACAAAAAATTATATACTTTCAAACATTCTTTGAATGAAGGAAATCGGATCAATAGAACAAGCCCTGTGCTGTCCGTTAGATTAGAAAACATGGTTCCGAGAAAAACGCGTTTAAAGTTTTTAGAAAGTTGGTACGCGCGAGTTACGTCAATTGCGCAACCAACCCCACCAAACACTTTATTTACATACAAAATATAAGAAACATTACACTTAACAAAATCTTAGCTGACATTTTTTTTAATTTCACAAAACTAACCCAAATCTTATAACACTTCCTTAAACACAATACTAACCCAAATCTCGTAACACCTTATAAATTTTACGCAACATTTCCTTATTGTAACATGATCCGATGAATTGTGACATATACCCAAAAACTGCATGCCGACAATCCATCGAACTCAAGTTACACAACATTTAAACACTTTCCAAATCTAGAGCGATAATTCATCGAACTCAGATTTCACAACATTTTAACGACCTAAAATTAATATGCCAAAGAACCTCACTGCATAGCAAGCAGAATGGGGAAAGCAAGAAATTGTAAACAAACATATACAAACTAAGTGCATATGCACATATAAATATATAAAAAGTGGAATGTATGAAAAATGAAATTGTAAAGTTACAAGCATTTTGGTAGATTTAAGAAAAGTCAGTCTTTAAGCGATATTCAATAAAAGCAGTTCTAAAAAACTCGAAAATAAAAGTTGTCGTTTTTTATTTCCAAAGAAAGGACTCAAAATCATAACTGGCGCAGTCGGCACCTACCAAATCTTAAGATAGGTAGAAGATTTTGTAAACTGAAGTTTTCCAAAATAAAGACTAAAGTTCTTTTAAAAACATCAAAACTTAATTTAAACTGAAGTTTTCCAAAATAAAGACTAAAGTTCTTTTAAAAACATCAAAACTTAATTTAAACTGAAGTTTTCCAAAATAAAGACTAAAGTTCTTTTAAAAACATCAAAACTTAATTTAAACTGAAGTTTTCCAAAATAAAGACTAAAGTTCTTTTAAAAACATCAAAACTTAATTTAAACTGAAGTTTTCCAAAATAAAGACTAAAGTTCTTTTAAAACATCAAAACTTAATTTAAACCGAAGTTTTCCAAAATAAAGACTAAAGTTCTTTTAAAACATCAAAACTTAATTTAAACCGAAGTTTTCCAAAATAAAGACTAAAGTGAAACCTTAATAAACAAAATAAATTAATTCAAGTCAGAATAATCTCAAACGCTAAGTGAAATAGAAAAGAAAGGAGCAGCAAAAATGTCGTTTACATTAACAATAAACGACGTTATCAAAGACGCCCAACGAATACACGAATACCGTGGAGAAAGGACGTATGCCTTGACATCATTCCTAAGAGAAGTGGACACTTTGGTACCAATCCTTGAAAGCCAACCTGAAGCGAAAGACTACATATTCAAGAGGGTCATCATCAACAAAATACAAGGACCAGCTCTAGACGTAGTAAGGACCCTTGGAACAGGAACATCGTGGAACCAAATAAGAGAAGCACTTACCCAGAACTTCGGCATCCAGCAGTCATACCATAGCCTATACCAAAAGGTATTTGCCGCTACAAACAAAAACGTAAGAGATTATTATATGTATTTAAAAAATATTTTATCAAAATTAAACGAGAAATTCGAGTACGATATAGCTAAACCTAACGAATTTAACCCAACTAATAACGAAGCCATAGTTCTTAAGACATTTTTAAATAACTTAGATGTAAATTTAGCTTCCGTTATAATAAATAAAGACATAAGTAGTCTAAGAGAAGCATTTAATTTACTGGAAACTAATGGCTTAATTAGAATCGAAAATAAGAATCCCAATATAGAAAGAGATAGACAATATCCTAAGAACTATTTCAATCGTTCACAAAATCAACCACAAGAAAAATACGGTACAGTAAATAACCAACCCCCAAACAACTTCTATAGAACCAGTAGACCTGTAAATAATTTAAGACCAGGATACAGCAACAAAAATACAAATTCACAAACATCATATAATAATACAAGACAATCAAACTTTAATAGATACAGTTATGAAAGACCACAAAACAATTTTAGAAACATAGGATCGGAACGAAATACATCTTACACCGGACAAACTAGAATGAACCAAAGTGCACAAAATAATCAATTAATGCAACTAGATCATTTACAATCCCAAGATGTAAATTTTCTCATGGACCCGACGGTACGAATTTACCGATAATACAAATAACAATTAATCAAGACAAAATTATGTGCTTAATCGATTCCGGATCAACCACTTCATTACTTAACGAAAACTCACTACCCCAATATCCACGAATCCCACTAAAAGCACCACTTACATGCAGATCAATAAACGACATAATTACAGTCTCACACGAAATAATAACCGAATTTCCCAAAGAATTTAACGAAAAATCATTCATCGCTTGGAAATTAATTAAATTTAAAGGCAAACAGTTCGACGCAATTATTGGACAGAATCTATTAGGACCACTGGGTGCAATTATTAACATGGAAAATAATACACTGACAATTAACAATAATTTAATCAAATTTGTTGGGTCTTGCCCATACCAGACCGAAGAAATTCATCAATTAGAACCTATTACAGATGAAATATCCGAATATAAAGACTTATTTAAGGACCTTAACTCCGAAGAAAGAAGGGAATTAATACGTATAGTCAGTCACATCAAATCAAGATCTTTTCTATCACGAAGGTGATCAATTAACTAGTACTCCCGTCGTACAACACGAAATAATAACTACAGTTAATACTGCGATATATTCCAAAATATACAGATATCCACAAATACACGAACAAGAAATAAAAACACAAATCAATGAAATGCTCAACCAAGGCATTATTAGAGAAAGTAATTCACCTTATAACAGCCCACTATGGATTGTTCCGAAGAAAATTGATAATTCAGGCAAGAGAAAATGGAGAATAGTAATAGACTATAGGAGACTTAACGAAATAACAGTCGACGACAAATTTCCAAAACCTCACATAGACGGAATTTTAGACAAACTCGGACGAGCACAGTATTTTACAACACTCGACCTAGCTAAAGGCTTTCACCAAATACTAGTAAAGGAAGAGGACAGAAGAAAAACCGCGTTTTCAACACCATTAGGGCATTATGAATATATTCGCATGCCATTCGGATTAAAGAATGCACCATCCACTTTCCAGCGAATGATGAACCATGTCCTAAAAGATTACATAAACACCATCTGCCTAGTCTATATGGACGATATACTAATTTTTAGCACATCGATGCAAGAGCACACCGACAGTATAAACAAAATATTCAACAAACTTAAAGAACATAATCTAAAGATACAGTTCGACAAATGTAAATTCTTTACGAGAGAAACACCCTTTCTTGGTCATGTTTTAACACCTCAAGGAGTCAAACCCAACCCAAAAAAGATCGAAGACATCCTAATATTAAAATTACCTTCCACACCTAAGCAAATAAAGTCATTTTTAGGCGCCACTGGTTATTATCGCAAATTTATAAGAGACTACGCAAAAGTAGCACAACCAACGACTAAATACTTAAAAAAGGGAACAATATTAAACGTAAATGATCCAAATTACATTAACGCCTTCGAAAAACTTAAACACATCCTAACAGAAGACCCCATTTTAAAATATCCAGATCTTAACAAAACGTTCAAGTTAGTTACAGACGCTAGTAACTTTGCCATAGGTGCAGTATTACAGCAAGATAAACATCCAGTCTGCTATGCCAGCAGAACTCTAAATGACCATGAACGCAACTATTCAACAACAGAAAAATAACTTTTAGCCATAGTCTGGGCTACCAACTACTTCAGACCATACTTATACGGCAACAAATTTGTTTTATTAACTGATCACCAACCACTTAAATGGCTGTATGCAAAATCAAACGGTAAAGACATTAATCCACGATTACAAAGATGGCTCCTTAAATTAGGAGAGTACAATATGAATATAGATTACATTAAGGGTTCAGAAAATAAGATAGCTGATTTTTTAAGTAGAATTAATAATGAAACTGGTGAAATAAATGCTCTCGACAATATTACCGAGGAACCTTGTAACCAATCAATGCAAAATAACATAGATGATAACGAAGATATAGCTACAATCCACTCTCAAGAGGAGGAACTTAACAATCACATCCCAATATTGGAAACAATAGTGAACCGTTTCAAAACACAAATTATCTTAAAAGAAAACAAAACAAAAGAATTCGAGATAATACATAAAATAAAAAAATTTATATTTCCCGAGAAGATTTAGATAACAACACGTCCGACATTCTAAGAAGACACATAAAAAACGGTAAAATTGGTATTTTCAGTGAACTTGACGATCACGAATATAATAAACTTCAACAATTAATCATAGAACTTTTTGACGGCATACATTCTATTAAATTTGTAAAATGTTCGTATCACGCAAAAGATGTGAACGAGGAACAAGCTTTTAAACATATAAAACGATATCATAAATTCGAAACAGGACATACGGGAATAAACGAAAATTATGAAGGCCTAAAGAAATCAATATACTTTCCAAATTTAAAAATATTAATTCAGAAATTTATAAACAATTGCGATACATGTAATAGGGTAAAATACGATCGAAACCCGATCAAGAACAAATTTCATTTAACAGAGACTCCCAAAGATAGTAACGAAATAATTCATATGGACGTTTATACTAATACAAAATCAAACTTTCTAACTTTTGTCGACAAATTCTCTAAATTTGCTTCAGCTTTCTATCTCGAAGACAGAAATAATTAAACAATAATAGAAAAACTATGACAGTATAAATCACAGAAAGGACATTTCAAAAATTTAATAACTGACAATGAATTCAAAAGCATCAACATAAAAAATTTCTTAAGAAACGAAGACATAGAACTACACTTGGCAAAACCAAACAATCACACAGGTAACGCAGACATAGAAAGACTCCATAGTACTATAAGCGAAAAAATTAGAATACTAGGAATCGAAAGACGAGATCTCAACATTAAGGACAAAATGAGCAAGGCTATCGAATACTACAATAATAGTTTCCACTCCGTTATCAAAGAAAAACCCAAAAACGTTCACGAAGGAAAATGTAATAAGATCACAATTTTCAATAATATCTGCAAAGAAAAAGAAAAATATATTAACAAACATAATATAAATCGAGAGGAATACACAGAAAATAGGGAAGAGGGCTATGTGAAAAACTACAAATCAGTCAGACACAAAGAAGAACCAAAATTCAAGAAATTAAACTTACCAAATACCCACACAACAAATATTAAAAGAAAAAATAAATTTGCAGGTACATTGGATCCCCAAACTATTCCTGATAACGATGACTTGGACTTTAGCGCTGGGACAAGTAACGGTAGAGCAAATACAAACCGATAAGGGGTATGTTGAAATACAGACAGAAGATGTGGACATCGTAAAAAGCTACATTACAATTCTTCATATTATAAACCCAACAGAAATATCAAGTATGTTAGACGAATTCGAAGCTAATATTAAACAAGCAAACTTACAATCAAAACAAACAACACTAAACATGCAAATTAACTTCATTAGAAACAAAATAAAAACACTAAGTTCACACAGACAAAAGAGAGGCTTAATAAATATAGTAGGAACAGTGCAAAAATGGCTTTTTGGAACAATGAACGACGACGACCGACAAGACATAGAACAACACCTCAACACGATAGATACAAATAACCACAATGCCATAGAAAACCTTAACAAACAAGTCTTCGTAAATACAAATTTCAACAAAACATTCTATAAGCTAAAACAAATCATACAGCACGATCGCGACATAATAACATCCCGACTTAATTCAATAGAGAATTCATACACTAAAATACAGAACGAAATTTTATATGTGGACTTTGCCTTAAAACTAAAAATATTTCAAGATAATGTAGAACATATCCAAGACAACATTGCAACAAGTGGACTAGGTGTTCTTCATAGCAACATGCTCACAGACGAAGAAATTACAAAATATAACATTGACGCTCAAAAATTACAAAATATTAAATCGGCATCACTCATCGACACTAATAATAACATTATTTTTGCCATCAAAATTCCCCAAGAAATAGTTAAATTACCGAAAATCCTATTAACGCCATTAGCAGACACCAGTAGCTTCGAATTAATGTTTAATCCAAAGTATGTTATAAAATATGGTAACGAAACCTTTGAGTACAAAAACCAAAGAGACTTACAACACTTAAAAAATTATAACGATTGTTTAGCAAGAAAGAATTGTATAAAAATATTTAATAACGCATCAGAAATAATATACATTAAACAAGGTATAATAATTGGAAAAAATTTGTATAACACTACCATAATAAATGATTATAACAACAAAAACACAGAACTTAATGGAAAGTACTTAATTCACTTTAATAATTGTACAATTAAGATAAATAATAAAAATTTCACTAGCAAAGTAAAAACACTTAAATACAGCATTGTACTTCCAATTAATTTAGAAAATATGAAAAATATAAACAAAAAACTTATATTTGACGACATTGTGCTAAAACAAATAGAGAACATCGATTTTATAAAAGAAGTATATTACCAAAAGAAACAAAATTATATAAATCTGACAATTTATGCTATACTAGCCATTACTATTATTATTATAAGCAGCCTATTGGGAAAATTTATCTATAAAAATAGAAATATTAAACTTAATATCAATACAATATCGACTCGGGAGAGTCTTCAATCTAAGAGGGGAGGAGTTACGTCAATTGCGCAACCAACCCCACCAAACACTTTATTTACATACAAAATATAAGAAACATTACACTTAACAAAATCTTAGCTGACATTTTTTTTAATTTCACAAAACTAACCCAAATCTTATAACACTTCCTTAAACACAATACTAACCCAAATCTCGTAACACCTTATAAATTTTACGCAACATTTCCTTATTGTAACATGATCCGATGAATTGTGACATATACCCAAAAACTGCATGCCGACAATCCATCGAACTCAAGTTACACAACATTTAAACACTTTCCAAATCTAGAGCGATAATTCATCGAACTCAGATTTCACAACATTTTAACGACCTAAAATTAATATGCCAAAGAACCTCACTGCATAGCAAGCAGAATGGGGAAAGCAAGAAATTGTAAACAAACATATACAAACTAAGTGCATATGCACATATAAATATATAAAAAGTGGAATGTATGAAAAATGAAATTGTAAAGTTACAAGCATTTTGGTAGATTTAAGAAAAGTCAGTCTTTAAGCGATATTCAATAAAAGCAGTTCTAAAAAACTCGAAAATAAAAGTTGTCGTTTTTTATTTCCAAAGAAAGGACTCAAAATCATAACTCGCGCGTGACATGGGTACGTTTGACACGCTCTAGCTCGAGAAATACGCGTCGTATTGAAATATCCCTTGGCACAAACATTCTACATATATGTAACTTTCATTTTATGTAAAAAAAAAATAATGGATTTTTTCAAAAAAATCCAGGAGAACCTTCCCTGAAGGTTCCATTGATACCCTCCATTCCCTAATCATATCCCCCACATCTGGGCTTCCTATGGTGAGATCTAAGACCTCTTCTCTAGCCCTAGTTACAAAGGTGGTGTTACCCCCACATTGAAAAAGTCTAGATTACTACTTAAAAGAAATTCTAAAAGGTACTCACCTCTGGTGTTGACGTCGGTGCTTCCCCAAATTGTGTGGTGCGCGTTGGCGTCACAGCCGATGATTAGTGGAAGGTGCTCTTTCCTGCAATGCTCCACGAGCCTTTTTATCTCCGCTGGGGGAATGTTGAGATCGTCCCCAGGAAAGTAAGCGGATGCGATCACTATGGCGCGGTGCTTGCCATCAGTTTCGATGTGAGTCTCGATAACTGAAAGGTCCCGCGTCATAAATTCTGAAAGACAAATATAATTAATATTTTTCTGCATTAGAATACATGCTCTGGGATTGATTGTTCTCTGGTCCCAAGTTACCTGACCCTCTTTGCAGTAGAGGCCACTGACTTTTCCCCTGTAGCACCAGGGTTCTTGGATCAGCACGAAGCCCAGTTGTTCTGTGGTAAACCTCCGAGCAATAACTGCCGAAACAGCTTTTGCATGGTGGAGGTTTACCTGGGCAAATTTCGTGCTGGTTACTGTGCCGATCGTCATAGCACCGGGCTGCTGCCCCGATCTTCTTCAGGCAGCGTTGCTACTACCTCAGTCGAAGGTTCGCTTTTACAACCATCAATCGAGAGAGCGGCGAGGTTCATGCCCTCTGCCTGATCTCCGATTGAAGGTGTTGCGGTGATGACCGAGACGGAGGCGAACTTCTCCGTAACAACTTCACCAGTTAGTTGTATTGGTGGCGTTGCGTCTTTTCCTTCATTGGGAGTCGCAGATGTGGCTTCTGTGGAAGTTACCACTGTTGACGTTACAGCTGTGGGCGCTGCAGCTGTGGATGTTGCTGCTTTGACCGGTTTGGTCGTTGGTGGCGATTTTGTGCCCAACACCGGAATGGTTCCAAAGCGGAAGCTGATAGTGGATCCCCTTGACTTGATAGTCTCAAGTGACTCCCTATCTATTGAGAACGTGAGCATATGCCCACTTCCCTCATCCTTGGAGCTCAATATCTTCCAATACTTTGTATTGAGACCATCGTTCTGGGCGGCAATTAGTCCCATCGATCTATTGATCTCCGTGCTTGAACTTCTTGGCAAGAACATCCTAACAGTATGCCCTTTTGGGACCTCCTCCCCTAGGCAAGCCATAAGTTCTAGCCCTTTCCATTGCTCGAGCTTTGGTGCTGCTGCTCGCAGCCATTCTTCTGTTGAGGGATTCGAACAGTCGACCAGTAACATGCCCGGACGAAAGTGAATTCCCTCAAACTGTAGCTTGGTGGACCAGCCCTTCACTACTTTGCTCAGTATGGCTTCTTCTAGCTCCGAGAGCTCATCCGGACTTAGCATTTGCCGGGGGTATTCTTTGGGCAGAACCGCTATTTGGATGCCCTTAGTTATGCTTGCATAGCTTTTTCTATTTTTCTGCGGTTCTGGCTTGGGTGCCTTAGCCCCTGGCACTGACCTACTGTTGCTTCCAGGAGCTATTCTGGCCTTCTTGCCCTCTGGACGTTGAGGAGGCGTTATCTCGCTGCAGCTCCTCTTTGTTGCCTCTGGTACCGGTGCTTCGCCAGCTTTACCCCGATGCTCTGCCGCTCTTTCATGAGCTACTTCGGGTGCCATGCCCTGTTCCAGATAGCGCAGATACCATCTTACGCCTGCTCCACTAAGGCCGACTCTTAGTGGGTCGTCTAGCCCTCCTGGCTCCCCGCGCTAAGGGAGGTGGACACGGCGACGTCTACTGTGGAAGGGCTTGTGTTTTTGCCCTTCTTTTGCTTCCCTTTTCTGTGCCGCATCCTTGGATGTTTACGCAGTTTCCGTGATTGGGATACTTTTTGGAGCCGACGTCGTATCATCCCGGTGTTCTTCCGGGGGCTTTTTGACAGGATGTGATCTCCTGGGGCTCGCAGTTTTTCTTAGGTGGCTGGTACTAGGCCTTTGACCGCTGTGGATGGTATGCTCCACTCGATCTTTGCCGTACGGGTGCCTCCTAATCTGTGTGCTGCAGTGTCTGTGATCATTATGGATTCTATGCTCCACCTGATCATTGCTGCGTACAGTCCTATTGACTTGTGTTCTGGCTGGTAGAGGAGGATTTCTCCTAGGTTTGGTGCCTTGCCGTTGACCTTCTTCTTGGAATCTCTGTTCCATGAGGTCTGCATGCATTTTTTTATTTCACAGGTAAAGTATAAACTGATTATATTGTAGAAAGTGTGTGAGTTATGAAATGTTAAACAAACAGAATAAGCAAAAATGATCATATTACAAGAAGTATGTGAATAATGAAATAATATAAGCAAAATGTTAGATTAATGTTAAAGTGCTGATCTGGCGTCTGCTGTGTTTCCTGTGTTGGGTGATGGACTTTAATTATGTTATTCTATGTGGTGCAGGTAATATGACTCGCGCATCCGTTCTAGATGTTGTTCACAGTCTAGAAATTGTAATACGAGGATGGTACGTGGCAATTCGTCAATTTTGTCGCGCAGCCCATTCCCACATATGCCAAACGCTGAGCCAACAAAATATAACAGCAGCAAGCCAAAATAACGACAGCACTGCAGCAGCAGATTCAAGCAACACAACAACAACAACAGAAAAATATAACAGCAGCAAACCAAAGTAACGACAGCACTGCGGCAGCAGATTCAACCAATACAACGACAACAACAATAGGGACAACGATAATATCAACGACAGTAGTGCAGCTGAGGCATCAGGTAGATTTAACTTATAATAAGCTTATTTGGTGTTGTTTAAGTTAGTCTTAAGAGAATCTTCAATAAAACCAATTACACTCGCACATAGTGCCAATTAAATGAAGAATTTTTATTTTGGAATAAAATAAAAATTAACTGGCGCCCAACGTGGGGCCACTGAACGTTTCTTGTGTGAAAAAACAAAAACAACACAGTGGCCGTGAGCTCGAACTCATTTTTTTTTAAAAAAAAGTGAAAATTGGAAAAATTCTTCATAGAAGAAAAATTAAACAAGTGTTAAAAAAATTCTTCATAGAAGAAAAATTAAACAAGTTTTAAAAGAAAGACAGTTGAAACCCGAGTAAAAATAAAAACTAAACAAGTTTTAAAAACAGTGGAAATTTAAAAAATTCCTCATAGAAGAAAACATTGAAAATTTAGAAATTGTTCATGGAAGAAAAATTAAACACAGAAATATCAAAAAGATATAAGTGACTGTTATGGAAAACTGTAAAAATTTCAAGTCAAAATTAAACAAGTAAAAAATTCTTTGTAAAAAACAATAAACAAACAAAAAAGCGAAAAAAAAAACCAATCAAAAACTTACCCATATTTGGAGAATATTTGGACTTAATAGAAATTTTTTAAAATATAATAATCAAAGTTTTAACGACTTATTCTCTAGTGATAGACAATTTTAATAAAGGTCAGCAAGTTTCAAACAAAAGTAAGATAATTTATTTAAATCCAATTAATAACTGTACAAAAAACGTTTGTTGACACACAATAAAAATTTGAAAATGGATCCTCAAGCTTTGCAAGCCATTGTGAATGCCGCAATAAAAGCAGCATCAGAACAGACTAGACGGGATTTCCAAAGTTCCGTCGACGAATTAACCAATAGACTCAAGACCTTAGAGACGCCTACGACGGTTGTTCAATACGAGCCTGTTACAATTAACCCGACTGTTAGATGTGAGGAGTCACTTGACTTAGTTAAGTCATTACCAGAATTTGGCGGCGATAAAGCTGCTTACGTATCATAGAGGCAGGCTGCCCATGCTGCGTACATACTCTTTGAAAGCTTTAATAGCAGTTCAAAACACTACCAGGCAGTTGCTATTCTACCAGTTGCTATTCTTAGGAATATGGTGGTGGGCTCGGCAAACATGGTTTTGTCATCCTTCAATACTGTCCTAAATTTCAATGCTATTATTGCTCGTTTGGACTTCACCTACGCCGATAAGAGACCCATCTACCTGATCGAGCAGGAAATGTCTACCTTAAGACAGGGACCAAGAGCCATATCCCAATTTTATGATGATGTTGAGCGAAAATTATCTCTCATCATTAATAAAAATATTATGACACACTACGGTAACGCGGAATTGATAAACTCCTTAAATCGGAAATACCGAAAAGACGCTCTTCGAGTGATTATCTCGGGATTAAACAAACCACTTTGCGATATTGTCTTCTCATCAAGGCCAACAGACATGCCGACAGCCTTGGCCCTTGCGCAGGAGCTGGAATCCAACCAGGCCCGATCCCATTTTGCACAAGCTTTCAATTACCAAAATCAACACAAAGCCAACGCCTTCACCAAACCTAATCATTATATCCCTCATAATTCACCCCACTATCGAAGAGTAACGAACACATATTATCCATAGGTATCCGATACCTATGGACGTCGACCCAACATCATCCCAATTTAGACATAATAAGCCAGTAGGAATATTTCGAAATACTACACCAAACTTTAATCCCAACGGAAATCCCTTATACAGTCCTAACCCTCAAGCGATTAGACCAACAAAAAGACCCAACGAGAGCAATAGACTGCCAAACAAAAAGGTACAGCGTGTGAACCATTTGACACAAAACGAACGCAATGACAGGGACATTCCCGGATTCTGTGTTGCCAAGAATCTGTATTTCCCAAACGAAGAGGGTGAAGATGAGGAAGATTTAACTGCAAACGATGAAGCGCCAGAGGATGAGGTAGTAGGGAATGAGGAAAGGAATGAAATAAATTTTTTAGAGTAAAATCCCTCCTGCCCTACATCACGAGAAGGTTTGCGGGAAGGGAACTGAAATTTCTTATAGACACTGGTGCATCAAAAAACTATATTATTCATTTAGAAACACTTAAAGGTGTTAAAAAATCGAAAATCCATTCTTTGTTAAATCAATTTACGGTAGCGAAAAAATTAAAAGTAAATGCACCATAAATATTTTCGACAAAAATGTTCAGTTTTTCATTCTTCCATCACTTCAAACATTTGATGGCATTATTGGCTTCGATTTTCTCAAAGAGATTGGTGCGAATCTTGACATGAAAAAGGGGATAATTCATTCTAATAAAAATAAGCAGGAAGCCCTCTTGAACTGCTTTTGTCGGGATGTGAACAATATTTCCTTAGACCCAGATTATAGTAAACAAGTTTCTCTTATAATTAAAGAACAAGCAGGAGTTTTCGCAGACCCAAATGAGGCTCTGCCTTATAATACAAACATTGTAGCAACAATCAGAACAAGCGATGACCAACCAGTTTACTCCAAATCATATCCATATCCCATAGCCGCATCCGAGATTGTGAATAAGGAAATTTCCGAGCTATTCCGAAACGGTATCATAAGACCTTCTCGCTCTCCATATAACAACCCAATATGGGTCGTAGGCAAAAACGGAACTACCGAAACAGGAGAACGAAAAATGCGTTTGGTCATTGACTTTAGGAAACTCAATGAGAAAACAATAAGTGACAGGTATCCCATTCCGGATACTTCCGTTATCCTCTCGAATTTAGGCATATCTACATATTTTACCACCCTGGATCTCAAATCTGGTTACCAGAGCGTGACAGAGAAAAATCAGCTTTTTCCGTCAATAACGGCAAGTATGAGTTCTGCTGACTTCCATTTGGGCTGAAAAATGCGCCGAGCATTTTTCAGCGAGCAATTGATGACATTCTTAGGGACGAGATAGGCAAAATCTGCCACGTCTACATAGATGACGTAATTATTTTCTCCCCTAGCTATGAGCAACATACCAGCGATATAAAGTTTATCTTAAAGAAACTTTTTGAAGTCAACATGATAGTTTCACTGGAAAAGACAAAGTTATACAAGGAAGAGGTTGAATTCCTTGGATTTGTTGTATCCAAGAACGGGCTGAAGACCTGCCCGGACAAGGTAAAGGATATTGTCAGTTACGAGGTTCCCAGAACACTCCGAGGCTTAAGAATATTTCTTGGATTGTCCGGTTACTACAGACGATTTATCAGGGACTATGCGTTGATTGCTAAACCTTTGACAAGATACTTGCGTGGTGAAAACGGAAACATAAGCGCTAGCCAATCAAAAAACGTTAAAGTAGAATTCGATGAAGAAGCACAGAGAGCCTTTAAGAAAATTAAGGAAATTCTGGCTTCAGAGGACGTTCTACTACTATATCCCGATTATGAAAAGCCATTCGAGCTGACCACAGATGCATCGTCTCACGCGTTAAGAGCGATTCTCTCTCAAGAGGGACGACCCATAACTATGATTTCCAGAATTCTTTCTTCGACTGAAGAAAATTACGCAACCAACGAACGTGAACTGCTGGCAATAGTTTGGGCTTTGCAGAAGCTCAGAAATTATCTCTATGGTGTCAAACAATTAAGCATTTTTACTGACCATCAGCCCCTCACGTTTGCCATATCCGATAAAAATCCTTATTCAAAATTAAAAAGGTGGAGAGCATTTGTAGAGGAATTTTCACCAAAATTCTTTTATAAACCTGGCAAAGCGAACGTTGTATCTGATGCCTTATCCAGGCAACACATCAATGCCCTGGAAAACGCCAGCATTTCAACAAACACGGTACATAGCGAAGAGTCACTAACAAAAGCAATTCCCACAGTCGAGAATCCCATAAACTATTTTAGAAATCAGCTTATCCTAGAGGAAGGAGGAAGCGACACAAAAACTTCCAAAATTCTTTTCAAAACTCAGAATAGGCATCGTATCATTTATTCCAATATAGAAAACCTTCTCAAAACTATCAGAAGTTGTGTCAACCCCAATGTTGTTAACGGAGTTTTGTGTGACCTACCTACCTTGGCCAAAATTAATATAGGGAGTATCTCAATACTCCCTTCTGTTAAGTTTCTACATACAGCAAAGCAGGTGACGGACATCTTTAACTAAGATGACCAGAGGGAAATCTTGCAAGCGGAGCACAACAGAGCCCACCGTTCGGTGCAAGAAAACCTTAAACAAGTCCTAGACGATTACTATTTCCCTGACATGCGCAAGAGCCTAAAGGAAATAACTTCAAATTGTAAAATCTGTAGGGAGGCCAAGTATCAGCGCCACCCTCCGAATCCAGAAATTGGCGAAACACCCATTCCGCAAAAGCCTGGTGAAATTTTGCACATTGACATTTATTCTACAAATGACATTTATAAATTTTCAAAATTTGCCATAGTTTCAGCAATAAATTCCACATCGATATCAAATTCTAAATTTTTTTAAGGGTACGAAGACAATTGTCTGTGACAACGAAAAATCTTTTAATTCTCATACAATCAGTTCATAAGTAAGGGCCCACTTCGGGATAAATATATTTACTACACCTCCACATCATAGCACTACAAACGGACAAGTCGAGCGATTTTATAATACGCTTTCAGAAATAGCCAGATGCACAAAATTAACCCAAAGTATTAATGACACTATTGAATTAATCCTACTCGCTACGACGAAATATAACAGGACAATTCATTCCGTCACAAAAAAAAAAAACGACCAATAGACATCATCCATTCTGTACCTGAAACCCTACGAGAAGAAATCAAATCAAAATTAGCTTAAGCGCAACATGTAGAGTTGCAACGACTCAACACAAATAAAAAAACTCGACAGTTTAGAACAGGAGACAAGGTTTACGTTAAAACGAACAGAAGAATAGGAAATAAATTCACAAAGCTCTATATTGAAAAGATAGTTGAAAAGGACTTAGGAACTACCTCATTAATTGAGGGAAAGAAGGTACACAAGAGTAATATTAGATAACATTTTTGTATTCTCAGATTTTTAATATTGAGAATAGCTCAAATGGCACGAGCCAAACTTTTGAACTACACCAATTCGCACTACATTCCGATAACCGATGGGACAGTGGCTGTTTACGCTAGCTACGGTTTTCTTCTACATAAAACAAACCTGACTGATTATGAAACCATAGGCCGTGATACCGAAAACTTACTCGACCACTTCCCACAGTGTCACATGAGAAAATTACTTAAAGCAGATGTGGACCAAATCTTTAACCTACTTAGCGCGCTCAGAATTCACCACCGACAGTCGCGAAGCATTAATTTTTTGGGAACGGCATTGAAGTACATTGCTGGCACACCAGATTTCGATGACTTTTATCAGGTGGCTACTAAGGAGGAAGCTTTAATAGAGGCTAATGAAAGACAAGTGCTTATAAACACAGAAATGCAGATTAGAATTAACCAATTAACAGAGACAGTAAACAAACAACTCGATGTTACAAAGAAAAAAGAAATAGATACCGGACACTTATTTGAATTAGCTACTGCTAGAAACAAAGCTACTATAACGAGTATTGAGGATACCATCTATTCAGTTATTTTTGAGAAAGTAACTGTAATAAATCCCATTATATTAGATAGTAACGAAATACATAATTTGTTATTCACGGAACATTTTGCTAACATTAGCGTAAGTGATATTTTAAGTATTTCAAAATTAAGAATATTTCAAGATAGCGATAGTATCCATTTTATAATCAAATATCCAAAAATTCAGAAAATATGTAATAAAATTAAGATATTGCCCGTAATACGCAACCACAAGATCCTACTGTTGGAAACAAATACCGTCGCCAACTGCAAAAGACTACACGAACCACTCGCAATTTGCAAAGATGCTGCCACAATTACATTTTGTCAACCCCTAAAGGGAAGCTCATGCGTGCAGGAGTTACTAAACAATAATTTCGCAACCTGCAAAACCACTTCAGCATACCAAATTACACTAGTCGAAGAGATTAGTGATGGACTAGTAATCGTGAACGACCAGACGGCTGAGGTTCAAGAAGGAAATAATTCGGCAATCTTAGTGCATGGAACAATTCTTATAACATTCGAAGGTGAAATAACCGTAAATGGAACAACCTTCACAAACTGGAAGAAAATAAGTCATTCACACCCTCAACCCGCATCAGCTCAATTTGTTAATATCACGGACCACGTAACGCTGTTATCACTCCCGTACTTGCATGAGGTGTGATTTTATTGTAAGTTAACGCGCGCATCTGTTGTAGATGTTGTTCACAGTCTAGAAATTGTAATACGAGGATGGTACGTGACAATTCGTCAATTTTGTCGCGCAGCCCATTCCCACATAAGCCAAACGCTGAGCCAACAAAATATAACAGTAGCCAGGCAAACTAACGACAGCACTGCAGCAGCAGATTCAACCAATACAACAACAACATTAACAACAACAACAACAACAACAACAGAAAAATATAACAGCAGCAAACCAAAGTAACGACAGCACTGCGGCAGCAGATTCAACCAATATAACGACAACAACAATAGGGACAACGATAATATCAACGACAGTAGTGCAGCTGAGGCAACAGGTAGATTTAACTTATAATAAGCTTATTTGGTGTTGTTTAAGTTAGTCTTAAGAGAATCTTCAATAAAACCAATTACACTGGCACATAGTGCCAATTAAATTAAGAATTTTTATTTTGGAATAAAATAAAAATTAACTTGTGTAAATTTTGCATTTTGAATCGTGATGTTTTATTCCATTATTTTTTAGTATATATTTAAATTAGAGAAACTCAGATATATATTAATACAAGATTAAAAATAAATTATAAGATATTCTTTTTAACACAAAACTTAAAACTTCATTTGCTTGGAACGAAAAAAGTATAGTGTACAATATAATAATTGAACTCTAAAGTAATGATTTATACAAATAAATGAACGTCTATACCTAATTAATAAATAATATGATCTCCCTTAGCCAAAATTATGGCATTTACTCGTCTCGGCATTGATTGAATAAGGGAGCGAAGGGTGGAAACCGGTATTTTCTTCCATTCGGATTCAATACACCTTCTTAACTCCATTAGAGAGTCAAACTGCCTACCACCAGAATAAGTCTGTTGAGAAAGAATTCCCCAAAGGATCTCCATGGGATTTAAATCTGGACTGATGGCTGGCCAGTCCATTACAGATATATTTCTATCAGCAAAAAAGTTTTCGTTGCAGCGGCGTTGTGTATTGCAGCGTTATCCTGCTGGAAAATCCATTTGTCACTACAAAAGTTTTTGGAAAAATCTATTACAACGCTGTCAATAAGGTCAATGTACGCCAACGCAGTCATTTTGTGGCTTATGAAACAAATTGGAGTTGTTTTATTGTACCCAAAAGCCGCCCATACCATCAAAGATCCGCCTTGAAAATTTCTAGCATAGCGCGTGTCTTGCGGTCGACGAATATTCCGCCAATACGTGTGCAAGCCATCGGGCCCGGCTAAATTGAACTTTTTCTCATCACTAAAAACCACTTCTTTCCACTCATCATCTCACATCAAGTGTCTTTGCGCATATTGCATCCGAGCAGCTTTATGACGAGGTAGTAGTTTTGGTTTAGGCACTCGCTTGACATACTTCAGGTTATTGTCTTCCTTTAAAATCTGCTGGACTCGTCGGGTGGACACTTGCAGACTTAAATGCCGTCTTATATTTGCTGGAGAAATGCCTTTGTTGACTGCCAAATGCTTTATTTGACGCTTTTCTCTTTCATTGATCTTCGGCGGACGCCCATTTCTTGCTTTTGTGCCATAATTTTCTGGATTTCTTAGGAATGAACACATTGTTTTCTTATTACGCTGCAATTTCTCTGCAATATCTCTTATTGTTGCACCACATTGCCACAGCGTTTCGATTCTGGTGCGCTCTTCAATTGATAAATGAGTTCCGCGTGGCTTTTTTAATTTTTTTTTTAATATATGTAGGGAAAAATTTAATAAGGTATTACCTAAATAGCCAATTTAAACAAACTCACCTGTACAAAACTTAAACAACGCTAGAAAATAACTATTTTGCAGCTTCATCGAACTTTTGCTTTGCTGTACGCTATAATTATTTCGCACTGAATAAGCGAAAACATCAAGTAAACAACAAATAACGGGACTTCACACGGTACTTATGCTCTTGATCTTGAATCATTAATAACTCATAACTCTTGAGCATATACATATATATAACCATTCTGCAAATAAGGCATAACTACTTATATAAATACGATGTTTATTTTGTACACTTTACATATTTCGCGGACTGTAGTTAATTCGTAGAATAACGGACTTTTACTGCGAGCACAATATTACATCAACCACGTTGTTGACGCTACCGCTGACTTCGTTCGACTGTCACTCGCTTCACAGATACGCAATCGAAGTAATTTTTTTTGCATCGTGATGCAGATATGAACATGTTTAAACGTGCAAAAAATAATTTTGCAGGGAATGCAATAAATGTGCGTATTAGAAATCGGGCCTTATTAAGGCTTGGGCCTTATTTGGCGAAGAGACCTTATAACAATTGGCATCTTGTGATAATTTTCAACCTGTTCAATGGAAGCTTTCTACTTTTGTTGTTTGGATAGCTAATGAACAATGGGTCTGTTCGGAAATGCATCATGATGCGCAAACTGTTTTTTGGCATAAACAAAATGTTGGAAAAAGGCCCATTTTGCAGCACAGCAAATGCCAAACATTCTAAAATGTAATTTCTTTGTCAAGCGTCAACTCATCATTCGCATCAAAAAAACTCACGCTGCAATTTGGACGCTTAAAAAATGTCTGTTGTGTGCGTACTGCAAGTCGTGATGCATTTTCGAACAGACCCAATGCTTTTGATCGATTATTGTGATCTGCTGCATCATAGCTTCACGCATTCACAATAGAATATGTAGGATAGCTAATGCACAATCCTTTTAATATATTCTTGTCAAATACTGCTACGTAGCTTCGGTTAATAATTAATAAGGTTATTCACAGTTTAAATACGCTGGTCTGCTATTTGTACGATTTGTTAAATGTACGCCAAATTACGTAGGCGTATTTTGCTTTGTTGTTGTTTGGCATGCAAATGAAAATACGCAAACACGCGTAAATTAAAATAGCCCTTGGACGTGTTTTTTGTACCTCGTATTTTTATGCCTTTTCTACAGCTGCTTAATCACACACATCACAGGGTTGCAACATTTTTAATACGACACTCTCATGGCGGCGTGCTCACAGTTTCAACAATAACAAATGCTAAAAATACGATTTGTTGAATGTACGCTTAAACTGTGAATAGCCTTAATATTGAATGAACCAATTAACCTAACGATGGTGTTTGGATTAGATGGTAGCGTGCTGGACTATAAATCGAAAGGGTTCGAAGGGTTCGATTGTCATTGCAGTCAATGAAATATTTTTAATTTTATATTCTCTTGTTGTAATTGACGCAAGTAAAAAACAACAACAATTCTAAGAAAAAGGTGTATGGAAAAAGTTTCGTTTTTGAGATTTTACTCAAGCAAATCACAAAACGAGGCGTAAAAAACTTCGCTTCAAAAAAACAATTGCAACCGGAACTGTTTGAACATCCTTAAAATGAATCGAATCGCGCTCTCAAGAAGCTTTACTTGGCAGTTATTATTCTCTGAGGTTTTCTATTGCCTGCAGGAAGGAGGCGGCCGAACAGAATTATTAATTGAATAGAATTAACATTCCGTCTCAAAAGTAAATTAAATCCCGTCTACCCACGGATGGCATAACATTTTTAACGGTTAGCAGAAACTAAATTTTACAAAATTGTGCGTAGAAAGATTGTTGTAAACTGCATCGGTTCTACTAGTCAAATAAAATAAAAAGTGCTTCAAATGATTACAGTAAAAATTTTGTTGTCACTGAGAAACATGTGAGAACATGTTGTGGTTAAAGCATCAATCACAAGTAACACAAATATCCCAAGATAAAGTTATAACAAATCTTGGAATAACATTACAAAAAAAAAAAAAAAAAATTATAAAAAATGGTCAGAACTACCCAAAGAATATGTGTGCATTTTTTAACCTTTTAAATATAAAAGTTTTTCCATTTTATTATAAAAGTAATTGGTAATCTTTTTTCTCAAAAAGCCTTAAAAAATTAGGCAAAACAAAAAGCATAGAATAAGACAAAACTACGTATAAAGTTTTGCAAAATATTTTTTGAATAAATCGTACGCATTTTTTGTTTTATTGCAAGCTAGTTGATCCTTTTAGAATAAGTAATTTATTCATTAATTTAGTAAACAGTAATACTGTTTTTTACACTAAAATTGGAAGGTAGGTAGCTATTGATTCAAAAAAACTCTGTGAATTAAAAACATTAAAAAAAAAATCGGCTTATCAAAACAATAGGAAAAAACTGATATTTTCTCAGAAAAATTTTAAATCTTAAGCAAAAAGGATCGAATTCCTAAAATTTATATGTAAAACTAGTGTCTAAATCTGAAAGAGCACACTTGATTCGACAGTTTGACCATAAGAATTTTCGCTTGGAAATTTTCATTTTTATATTCAGCCCAATCATTAAACATTTTCTCCCGGGAGTTGTAAAAGTGAGTTTCGGTTTTAAGATAGCAAATAAAGACATCCTATATTTTTATTTTACACTAATGAATATTACAGGTTAAAAAATAAATTTTCATTAAAAATTTCGAAAAAGTTTTTAAACTTTATCTTAAAAACGGAAACTCCCTTTTACAACTCCCGGGAAAAAATGTTTCATGATTGGGCTGATTATTTAAACTAATGGGTTAATAGTTCGAATATTTAATTGACATACCATCTTTTGAGTTTTAAGGAAATTTTTACGAACAACTAACGAAATGTGTTCTTGTTCAGTAAAAATATCAATTTTATTAGTACATTCTCTATTGAAAAAGAACAAAAGTGTATGTTTTTCCCTAATATGGTTTTATAAAACAACAATCAACCGTTCAGTTTCATCAGACAAACTTCGTGAGTTTTGTCAAAACTATGGTAGAAGAATACCAGAGCATACTGCCGGAAATGTCAAAACGAATCAAAAATTTTTATTTTTTTTTTGTTTCTATTCGCCACACAGCTGAATTTGATAGACATGGCAGTATGGAAAGAGATCACAGTCAGCACTGCAGCTACCTCTATCCTTATACCATGGTCAAAACATAATTTCTAAAAATGTTCTGAAGAATTTACTTTTTTGAATTGTCTATTTGTCTATTTCAACTCAGAGATATATATTTTTATGAAATTTACAATTTAACTGATGGTATAATGTTTTTCAGCCTTTCACACCTTTTACCGAAGATGATGATGATGATGATGATGATGATGTTTTAAAGAGCAGGTCATCAGCTCTGCCACAGAACGACGAAGAAACTACACGGAGACGCCAATTCGAACTCATCGAACATTTAAAATCTCAACTCTCAGAATTAGAAAAAATTGCATATGATTCCGGTGCTCCTGTATTGCCACAACACATTCTTCTCGAAAAGCAGAAAATTATAATCGACGAGCTAAAAATTAAGCTCAATTTAAAGGTTGAAGACCAGGATCTACCAGAACTCAGTTCTGAAGAGATAAAAAGTCAGGTCGACAATGCAATTGGAGAGTTTGTTGGTCCGCTGAAAATGAAGGATCAGCTTGTTGCGCAACTTAAGACACAAATTACGGACTTAGAACGCTTCATAGCCTTCTTGCAATGCGATTCTGTTGATTCAAAGATAAAGACGATAGGTAGTAATGATAAGCTTAGCGAAGCGTACAACAGTTACGCTGCAAAGAAGAAAAGCGCAGCATCAATATCTGCGCGCAAGGAATCAGGAGTGATCATTGACGATGCAGCTACTATCAGTCCGTTGAATTCTAGCCATTCGGCATCTCCAGGCCGCAGTGAGAGCTTGAATAGCAAGGCTCACGGACTGATGGATAAAGCATCAGTGTTGATGCAAATGTTTGCCACAACACACTTTGGTTCTAAGGCAAATCAGTTTCAAAAAAATACATTGAAAAAAACATCCAAAGGCAATCATTGGGGGTAAATACAAGACTTTGAATAACTTAGACTTTTATAGTAAGGGTTTATATATTGTTGTTTACAGAGATCTACGAGCCCAGCTGGAAGTGGACATCCAAGAAGTTGCTTCATTAGCAGCTACTTTGAGCTTTGACAGGGACAAACTAGCCAGCTTTAAGAAAACATTCAAGAAGAAGTCTATAAACGGGAATTTGAAGACTTCGAACAACAACAACGGAATGCTTTCTACGTTAGCATTCCATGGCAGTACTCGTGTTCAGCCAAGTCGTTCGCAACATGTCGACTTGGAGCACTTTGTACCCACATCGGAGTCTGAAGATGACGAATATGACTGCTACGATTGGGACAAGTATCGCAGACGTGTGGCTCGTAATAAACTAAACAGTGGAGACTCGATCAGCCTCATCAGCAAAGAACTGACAACGGCGGTTCGTAAGAACTTTGCCGTTACGTTGCAACATTTAATACAACATGGCCTACGTGCTGAGATCGAATCGGCCACGTCGAGCCTCATGGTTCCTTTTATGCGCTGCCTTAATCCTTCTCCCGTTTTTGCAAGTTCAGATGAATACAACGATAGACCTAGAGATATGCCGTCATTTGTAGCGCCTGCATCAGTTTCAAACTTCGGTACGGAAAGTGATGATTCTGAGTCTTATGGCTTTTTCAGATCTGGTAGCAGTCGACAAATGCACGCTTGGGAATTGATTCTGGAGTATTATTATTTAAAACATGGAGATGAATATAATAATACACCTGCACGAAAATTATCTCAGAGCTTTAATCTAGATATTGTGGATTCTAAAGCGGTGACATCTAAGCAGAGTCTTTTGAGTGCAATTGGCATGATTATTTCCTTACATCGACCTTACAAGCGGAGTTTAAACTCACATTTTAAGGCTTTTGTATGCGCTGCTCTAAAGTAAGTTACTGTATTTAAAAAGTATTTTGTGTTGTAGCAAAAGGAAGAAGTACCAGACAGTAATTTTTTTGCTGTTGAACAGCTTATTATTATTCAGGAAATAATGAGGAAAATAAAAATGCAAGAATAATATTTTTGCTGTAGCACCCCAACATTATATCGGCAAGTGTTGGTACCAACATGATATGAAAAAGAATGATTTGGGACTTCATCATGAAAAATTGATAACATTAGGTCTGTTTCCGTACTAACTTCAAGTTAAGTTCTAGTAAATTTAGAGTAAAAGAAAGTAGCTTGATTATCTGTCAAAACTAGAGAGCCCGACCGATGTTGTCCTACCCCAATTCATTAAATGTGCTTGTGATCCTTTTGTGAACTTGTGAGAAGTTTAGTAGTATCTAAGCAAATTGCGATTCGAGCAACACATGCGAGACGTTTCCTTTTGGCACTTGAATGCGTAACGATCAAAACCTTATCTGGTGCGATATATAACATTTTACTTGATTTATGGGCGGTAAAAGTCGGCTTCGTAGCATTTATATATATAGTGACCGTAAGGTTGACCCACAGCACCTAAATATAAAGTTTCACTAAAATTTAAACACTTTTTAAATTGTATTAAACTATTTTTATTTTGAATGGAGCTAACTAATAGTATTTTGAATCCTTTTTTTATTTAAAATGTAAAGAGGTTAAGGGAACATATAAGTATAAGATGTATGATCTAAGTTAATGATTAATATTGCATGATTCTGTTAAAATAAAAATGGCATGTTTTATTACGACTGGACCAAAAATTATGAGTTGACAAAAGTAAAATAAAAACTTTTTATTACAATTGGACATTGAAAGTATAAGATGTATGATGTTTAGATATATGGTCATGTCATGTCATATCAATTCAATGCTTAGTGGTATACCACGTTCTTCGTTTTGTTGTCTGGCGAGTTAATAAACAAATATTGTACTTCCTAACACGCGAACATGCCACACATAATTGACCAAGCGAGAATCATGGGTATTTGAGAGTAAAAACACTTTTAATGATTGGACTTTTGATTTATGAATTGTCATGGTGAATGCCAGACTTCCGGTTCGTCTTGAATGCGTTTGAACTCCAAAAGTAAATCGCTTGAAATCAGTGGAATTCTCGGAATAAGCACTTCTCCGCACTTGAATTTGCCTTTTAATATCGTTGCTTGAATGACATTACTCTTGATTTGATTCACGACCAGTCTTGTTTCATTGCACAGCTTCGGTTTTTGAGGTTCCAAAGAATGATGATAATAGATCAAAATCGTAATATATTTGGTGGTAATCCTGGCAAATCCAATGAATTTAGGAACTCCGTTTGATAATTGGTTGCTTTGTCCGGATTAGTTACACAATCAACCGATTTAAATGAATGTGAAAGTCCAGCACTTATATTTGTAATTACGAAATTCAAATCTTCGACATCCTTTTTTCGCTGCCAAAATCGCCAATCGGGGTTGAACACATTCGAACCTTTTATGAAACTGCCAAAAAATCCTAAACTTCTGATGAATTTTGTTAAAAACTTGTACTATAGCGACCTCTGGTGTTCAAGATGGATCAAAATAAAAAGTCATAAAACACTCACCGTACCCAAAAAATTCTATATGCATATTATGTTAATCGTAAAAGCAGTTTTCGCCAGTTTTGTAAAATATTTGTACTATAGCGTCCTTTGGTGTTCAAGATAGATCAAAATAAAAGCGATGAAACAATGACCGTGTCTAAAAACTCCTATATACAAATTTGTATGTTAATCGTATTAGAAGTTAAGGCGTTTTTGTAAGTTTTGTAAAGAATTTGCACTAAAGCGCCCTCTGGTGTTTTTCCAATATTTTTAACGTCAAAACTCACGTTGGACGTAGACAAACACAGCAAAAAAAGAAGCTCAAATCAGACGATCCGTTCTCGAGTTATGAGCGTTCTCACGTATGACAGTAATCTATATCTATACTATTATATAAAATTGAAGTGAACATTTTAAGTTACGACTTTACTGTCTGAACAGAATCACATGTCGTTGGAGTGCCGGCAAGAGAGAATCGCTAAGAGTTGGCCCAGAATTGTAGCTTGGGCTTTGTCGTTTTCAGTTTTGCCGTCAACTGATCAACTTGCAGCAGTGTTGCCGTCATACTCCAACTGGAGTTATAATTACTCCACATTTATTTATTGTACTACATTTTCAACTTCAAACCACGCCATAGAATCCGTTCAAAAACAGTTTTTGCTTTTTGATTTACTTCATAGTCGTTGGTATCCCAATATTATGCTTCCATCGTATGAAAGACGCCTTAAGATTACTTTACTAATTTCCCTAAGAAGCAGAAGAATGATGCTTAATGTCATGTTTCTGTATAAATTACTTCGTGGCGGGATTAATTCGAAATATCTCATCTCAGCTCTAAATTTTAACATCCCAAGGAGAGGAACTAGACATTTTCTGTTTTTCAAGTTGAGTCAGTGCAATTTTAATTACGCTCTTCATGAACCTTTACGATGTATGTGCAGTGATTTCAATAATAACTTTAACATGATTCAGTATAATGTTATACACGGTCAGTATAACAGTACAACGTCTTAAAACGAAAAATGATATTATATTTAAATAACTAGCTGATATACACGGTGTTACTCGGGGGAAAAATCGTAAAATTTTGATGTTTAGGTTTTATTCGTTCAGAAGATAACGATTTTTAACCAGAAAAAAATAAGCTTTTGACGTAAAGCGTATAAAATATGCAAAATGGTTTTTTGTCATTCTAAGGAAACGGCATTATTAGAAAAAGACGTTGTACTAAAAATTTGTGGAATCTTGAAGATATGTGAATTTTTTTGGTGTCAAAATTACAGAATTTTTTAAAATTAATTAAACGAAGCTTTTCGCTAAAAAAAGTATGCTAGTTGGTTGATATACCCGGTGTTACTCTGGGGAAAAAACTTAAAATTTTGATGTTTAGGTTTTATTCGTAAAACATAAAACTAAAAAATTTACACTTTCGCGACTTACAGCTATTTACTGACAGGCAGCGGCACCGAAATATTCTGAGAGGTTCTTGTTTTTATTTTACAGAAAATAATTTTTATTAATATATATGCATATGACAAACACGATTGGTTTGCGTCTAAGAAAAATATAGCACACTGCCGTCATTGTCATTTCACTGTTGTCATTTAATTTTATAGCAAATTTTATTAGGAAATTATTTTAGTACATTCCAACTTGAATTAATGTACTTTCGATAGCTCAGTCGGCTCAACCATCAGCTTTGAAGCCATGAGGTAGTGGGATCGATTTCCATAATGAGCGGAACAAATGATTTTTAAAAAAAAATTTTTTATTTAAATTTTTTTTTTTTAAGGAAAATGCAACAAAACTAACTTTACCAAAAAGTAATGAAGATAAAAATCTCTTTCAGTTGCAAAAGTTACGGTCTTAAAATTTAAAATGAAAATTTTTTATTCGTTTAGAAGATTTGATTTTGATTATTAAATGCCAGAAAAAAGTTAGTTTTTGCAGTTAAGTATATTGAATTGAATTTAGCTTGTGTGGGTGAAGCCACGCCAAGTTTCCAATGCCCGTGCCAGTTTTCTAGTAGAAATGCCTGACCAATAAGTAACATACTGAATTTCATTGTTATATGATATTTATTTCCAAAGCTATTCGATATCAAAAATTTGGCTTGTATGGGCGGTGCCACACCCCTTTGACCTATACTTTCTCAATTTTGCCAGTCGAAAGACACGACTAAATAGTACGTTCTAACCGAGTTTCATTACTGTGTGACTTATACCTTGAAAGTTATACTGAAAATTTGGGCTGCTGAAAAAGTGCCATGCCCTACGTCCAACGCCCATTAAATTTTATCAGTATAACGGAAAGTAAAAATTAAGGTGGAATACCGAATTCCGTTGCTGTGCGACCTATAATTCCAAAGCTATTCGATATAGAAGATTTGATTTGTATCTGTGCCACGCCCCCTGAATTTTCCGATATTTTAATAGTTATTCTGCTATTCGGGCTGAACACAAATCCAACAAATAAAACATCATTAAAATCGGTACAGCCGTTCTTGAGTTATAAATGGTGTAACAAACCCGACTTTGTTTTATATATATAGATTAAATCAATTTAACTTCATCCTATTATACCTAACGCAGTTTTATAATAATGTAATATCGGTAATTGAGATTGTTCTGTTTCTCCTTTTTGTCTCGATATTATGTTTTATAAAGTAAGCACCATTAAATATGAATTGTTTTTAAAACTTGCTTTTTAATTATTCAATATTTTAATTTTAAATCGAATCGTGACTTACGTGCTCACGTGGCTTCCTGATTTGAAATTATACTGAACTCACACTATCTCCTGGATTGGTGTGCCAGAGTATATCTCTTTTCCACACAAGTTTATGCCTGCGTTGGCCCAAATGCATATCCAACTAATTGGGATTTTGATTTGGCGGATATGAGATTTATCTCATTTCCACGTAGGGCCTTGGGTTGGACAATGGCCGCAAACCAGTTAAAATGAGTATAATGTTTTGGATTGTTCTTGAAACCAGGATTGTTATTTCGAGTACCTTAAATAAATAGCCACTATCCTGTCATTCGATGTTGCTTATTTATATAGAATCAAATAAATTTAAATACGCGTTTTATTTCATTTTTAAATTCCACTGAAAAGCCAATTAATGTGCTTAGTGGAAAATCCTAATTGCCAATAGGGGATATGTTTTAGTACGTAGGTGCATTCTGTCTGTCCCGGCTGATCCGGGCAGGATCTCGAATGTAAATCGTGCATGCGTATAGGTCGGGTATACGTATCTTTGGAAGATTCCATACCTCCGGGCGAATCAAAAAAAACAGCTGCAAACTACAACTCCTTTAGTTGTTTTTGACAATTACCGATCGCCCAAAAAACTGTAGCGGCTATCTTGTCAAATAATTATACCATGGTTTGGTTGACAGTTTCTTAAAATTTTGTTGAAATATGGCAACATTTTTTGTGAAATTGTCAAATATACGACAAGGAAAAATAGAAATAGAAATGTTTCTATATTGTTGTTTTCCTTCCATAAGGTTTGCATTGATTCTGCCAGCGCTCTTCCTTACGTCACGATAACGACATGATTCTGGTCAGGCAGTTACTCCAAAAGTACTGGGCCGATCTTTATGAACATTTTTTTAAAATTATCATATTTATACTACAGATTTAGTTAGGGGTATTTTTCTTTCGAAATTTTAATAAGAAGTATATTTAATTATGGTATGAAGTTTTTTAAGAAATCATCCCAGCTGCCACGCATTGTTTATTCGTTGTCTTTTGACGCGTTTGTGCTGCGAGAGTTTCAATAAACTCCATGTTGCTCTCTATTTTTCTCTTTCTCTTCGTGCGCAACTAGCACAGCCCATGGTGTAAGAAATCAAGGTGTAATAAATTAAGTTAATAAATTCGATACAGTTAAATATTTTATTTAAATTTATCCATTCAAAAACTGAAAAATTTTTAAATTCTTTGGACCATTCTTTTAAATAATCATAAAATAGTTTGTGCAGGTTTAGGCAGTTTTTTTTTAAATATATATATATCAAATAAAATTCCCTTGAACGTTTTTTCTTAATAATAGTTAGGGCCAGAGATATAAATTTTTTATTAAAATGTAAAAAACTCTCGTTTTTAGTTGTTCCAAAATTAATTGCGCAATACTTTACAAAAATTTTAGAACAAAACCTTCTTTTTCCTTTCATTTAAACCTAAAACTGAACATTCAAAACAAATTTAGAGTTAACCGATGTCTCTAAAGGGGTGAAAAAATAGCTAGGATGAAATCGAAATAGTGGACACATAACGTATGCAAAAATATAGTGGTCTCAGCAAGATTAAGTAACGTTTGTTCAGGGATGGCCATTATTCAGCATTGCCATATAGCTATTAACGTGCAAATCAGTGTTGATACTTTTCATGCAAATTTCTTTGTGTGCATTTTGAGTAAATTTTTTATTGTTAGATATATTTTGTCTCCAACAAAAAATGAGGACTTTTAATTTTAAAAAAAGATAAAAAAAGAGCTCGAGAAAAAAAAGAACATGTCCTCTTTACAAGAGATATGATGACAACGCTATTAACATTATGATATTTAAAACTTTTTAATATACAAATTTTTTTATTAAAAAAACCATTCAATTATTATCAAACATATGAAACTGCGAAAAAGCTTCGCTTCTCTCGTGTGTCCAGCGACGCATCTGTTTTTTTTTAAGGAACCGAGGCTAGCCCAAATCGCTCTTACAAATGGAGGCTTTCAAATTTGCCGCTATACTTCATTTTCTCGCAAAGCTTTGCCGTCGTCGTTCTCTTAAAAAGTTTATCATTATTTGTATGATGTCTCCTTACATAAATACAACAGCAGCTGAAAAATGTGAAAATCGTTTAACAATTTTTTATTTAAAACATTTTTGATTTGCATGATATTTTTTATACGGGTTCTATATCGAAAAAAAAGAGACACGTCTTCGAGGATTTTTTTTTTAAAGTTAAAAGTTTGAGATTTTCGTGATTTTTGCCTTGGAGACTAATTTTCAAAAATTCATAACTTCGGTTCTGTGTAAGCTAGAGACAACTTCTTTGTTTCATTTTGAAGATTTATAAAGAGGCGAGAATATGAGGTGTACTTTACAACTGGCGCGCCGACGTCAGGTACCGCGCGAGTTTATTTAATTTTTTTGCAATAGTAATAATCATTTCTCTATCGATAAAAAATTGTTTTTTATGTAAAATTTGACGTAGAATACGATGGTTATGTTTAAAATACGCTAAGTGGTGGGTAAGATTGGTTAAAATTTATTTAAAAAAATTTAATTGCGTAAAACAATATGAAATTTTTCATAAATTTTTTGAAACTATTTTTTTCTTAAAATTCTTCAAAATGAAACAAAAAAGTTGTCTCTAGCTTAAACAGAACCGAAGTTATGAATTTTTGAAAACTAGTCTCCAAGGGAAAAATCACGAAAATCTCAAACTTTTAACGCCCTGTATTTTCCAAAAAAAACCCTCTTTTTTTCGATACGGAACCCGAAAAAATTTCATGCAAATAAAAAATGGGTCGGTAATTTTTTGTTCAAATCTGTAAGGTTTGTTAAAGAAAGACCCATATACAATTCTCCTGTAGATGTTCGTACAATTTAGAAAATAAAAAGATTTGCAAAATATAATAGTTCAAAGCTGAGAAAGAAGTTTTTCTAATAATGCATTAAATCGCAGACCTAGAACTAAAACAAAATATATACACAACAACGCAACATTTAAAGGTAAATTTATTAAACTAATAAAACAATTTTATTTCGATAAGCTTTTCCATGCAAATACAATTTCAATCATTTTTAAACTACTACAATCCAGTTTTAATTTTAGATTCAATTTTTTATTTAAATCGAAGTCAACGAAAAACTTTAATTTTAAGATGTAAAAATTTTAAATGGTATTTAATATTTTTACCGTAGGCGAAGCAGCAGGTATTTGCCAGTATTGCATAAAAACATTATAAGGCAAATTGATTTTCTTCACTATTAATATTAACTTTTTATTCTAATAGATATAAATGAAAATGAAACTGCACAAATTGTTGTTTGATATTTGTATACGAATAGTATACCACCTTGCGATCATTCTAACCTTTTCAGATTGGCCGCCCATTTAGCTCACTTACAGCAACTTTAATATTTCCGTGTGTTTTTGAAGAATTCACTTCGTCGGCGCATAGACAGCAGAAAAAAAGGATAGCGTTGTTGTTGTTTGTTTTAATTGCTGTAATAATTTTTCGTTTGTTTCACCACATGTTGACGTTGAACGATTTTCGTTTTCGGATTCGCGAACGGGAGAAAATTACTTCTCGTTAACGAGTCCGAAAACACAATTCGATTCGTTAATGAGTCCGAGAATGCGATTCGTTAACGCGTCCAAGAATACAATTCGTTAATTTAAAAATATCTAATCCTTCTCGACTTTCAGTCACCAAATTTTTGTCAAACTTTCAAGCTTAAAAAACAATAAAAAAATTAAAAAAAAAGAAAAAACTGGCATCGCATTTTTGTTCTTTAATAGGGTTTAAAAATTCTGAAAAAATTATCAAAAATTTAGTTGGGTCTGTAGATACTGGAAATGGCATTTTTTATTTCCTCGCTTTTTTATTTTGCAAGTTTAGGGGGTTCAAAAATAAAAAATTATGAAGATAATGAAAAATACGCACATTTTTGATGATTTATTTCTTGAAAACCAGTAGAGATAAAATCTTTCAACTTTTTTTATTTCAATTTAAAAATATAAGATTTTAATCTGTGAATCCAAACTTTTTAAAAAAGTGACAGTTTTGCCAAAAAGCTCTATTGAAGATAGTTTTTTTTTCATCAGTCTTATAGTTTTCAACTCTCATTTTTTTCGAAAGTTGATCCAACAATAAAAAATTTTTTTTTACAACTTAAAGGATCTTTTAAAGTTAGTTTAGAATATGTCAAGAGTTTTGAATTTTTGTTGTTTTAAATTAGTGTTATTTACTCTCAAAGTTGAGTCGAACAACGAAAATAGTACTTTTTTCTTAAAGAAACAAGTGCACGTGCATCGCGGCGATCAGAAGATCAAAAAATTACCAACCAAATTAAAAGTTCCCGAGTAAAAATAAAAATTTTTTAGCTTAGGCCAAACAGCGGACGTTTTTCAATAATTTTGGCTGTACAACGGCCATACAACACAGCTTTTCTATTGGAACTTCATGAGGAAATAAATGAATGTAAAACTAATGTATCATTTTTTTTTTAATAAATTGTTTGTATTTAATTAATCTCATTTCATTACAATTTATTGTAATCAGTTGAAAACATTATAATGTTTTAATTGAGAATTTTATGGGGCATTGTATTCAAACAACTAACTTCATATACAAAAAATGTTTTGTGCCACACACAAGTTGCGATAATATTAACATCGCTTGCTTTTGTTGTTGCACTCAGAAAAAAGTTTATCGGAATATGAGAAAAAAGGCATCATATTAAGTGAAAAATGGTATTGACTTTGCTCCAGAGAATGCTTTTCTCTTAATGTGATCCCAAAAATGCCCTAAAAATGGCAAAAAGCTTCCATGAAAATGAGAAATATTTTCTCATTAATAAAAGACACCTTCTCTTTATTAGAAAAATATTTTCTTACAATTCGTTCAACCGTTTTCTTTATTGTGTTAATTTTTCCCGAAAACAGAGAAATATTTATTTAGTTTTAATAAATGTTTTCTTTAAGTTGCGGTTATAGTTTCTCACAAAAAATAACACTTTCTTTAAAAGAAAGATATATTTTCTTAACATTGATACAACATATTTCTTTATTGCGTACATTTTTCTTTAAAACACAGAAGTATATCCGCAATTACGATTAAAAAATAATTTTTGTCAAACATTTGTTTTAACTCAGTTCTACGAAAGGTAGAAGTATTAATATCAAATTGTGATTCGGTTTTAAAAATATTAGTTAAAAATATGTTAAGAGGTAGAATTATTGTTGTGGCATTGTTTTTCGGGACTCTTTATAAATATTCCAGAACATTATTCTGAAAAACGATTTTGTAAATGCATCCAAAGAAACAATAGTAATAAACAACAGCACTTTGTGTAGCTATGTTAAGTAAAAAAAAAAACCTTTTGAAGGAACAATCGTCATAATATGCAGAATATGCATCACTTGCTTTTCACAACATTAATCAATTGCTCTCACGCTTTCTATTTTTTTGTACCTCATTCAATATAAGAAAAATAAATCGATTCTTGAGAAGAAGATTTTTTTATTTTTTGAGAAAGGATTTGTTGTTATTGAAGAAAATATTTCGCATAGTGAATTATTTATAAACAATAGAGAACATTTCTCATTTTCTATAAATTTTTCTCTATAAATGAGATTTTTTCAATGAGAGAAAAATACTTATCATTATTAGAGACATGAAATATTTTCATTTCCCACAAGGAAGGAAACATTTCTTCGAATATGTGAAAACTTATTATAATTGAAGTAAATTTTATTTGAAATAAAGAAAATTCCTATTATCGAAAATAGAGAAATTTTTTATGACAAAAAGATAGGTATTTTTTTCTGAGTGTGCACATACGTTTGTTGAATAGCAGCTTTGAACAATTTGGTGGCATATAAGGGGCGTACAGCGGCCATACTGCGGCCATACAACTTCATTTAGGCCTTGTACGACCGTTGTTTGACCCAACTTCAGACCGCTGGGCTGGGCGGCCATTGTTCGCCCGCTCATATTTTTACTCGGGTTTCTTCATTTGAGCCGTTTATTTTAAAAGAAAGACAAGTCTATTTTTTGACATTGCGAGATATTTAAAGGTTTGAATTTTAATAAATTTAAAAATACTGCTAAACACTAGTATATCTTTTTTTTGTATTTTGTGGTGTTAGATAAAGCAAGTTTATTGTCCAATAGTGTTTAAGGTGCTGGCTTAAAAAAGTAACGGTTTTATTGTACCTAAATAGACTTGTCTCACTTTTAAAATTAATTAATTATTCTAATCGTTTATTTAAAGTCTAATATTAAAATTGTATCAGAGTTTTTTTAATAACAATATACAAAAATTTAAAAGTGATATAGAACTTATAAAACACTTTTTAAATATTACAGTGGAAAAACGAACATAAAAAAAGATATGGGAATTTCCACAGAAAAGTCTACCGTGACCAAAAAGTTAAAACTGATTTTTTTTATGATATTATCTAAGAGAAACATTTTAATTTTATTAATTTAAGTAATTTATACACAAATTCATTTAGCATGATGATCAAATGTCTACTCTGTTTTACAAATGTAGTTTTTCTTTTTCGTAGATATTTATTACATTTTTCGTAAATTTTTTTGTTTTATTAAAAATGGAAGTCATGCTAAAGATAAGGAAAAAATGGTTGAGGCAAGGCAAGGACAATATATTAAATTTGTTTTCTAATTACTAAATTAATTACATAATAATTATTTATTTAGTAATTATTACTAAACTACCTAATTTTTTAATTACTCTATTGAACAACAATGAAAATTTAAGTAACGCAACGCAAGTAACGTCACGCCATATCAAAAAGCTTGTTAAAAAAAAACCAGGGAAAACTTTACATTCGATCACTTGGAACATAAAGCCATATTATTTCAATTCAAAGAGTAAAAATTGGTGGTGGGGTTAAATTTGATTTTTTTACGATAAAATGTTTACAGATAAAAATATCATATTAAGTTTTATATAAAGTTAACATTATCTCTTTTTTTTTAAAAAATGAACCTGCCCGACTCTCATAATAAACGATTTCTTTATTGAAATTTGTTACGATAGATCTAAAATTACGGCTGTTATCGTGATCACAGACGGACAGACAGACAGACGGACATGGTAATCGACTCAGGAGGTGATGCTGATCAAGAATATATAGACCTGCCTCGAATCCTTATCGGCGTTACAAAAGGAGTGACATAGTTAGTATACCCTTACGCAGCATGATTGTAAAATAATATTTCTAAAAATAACGGGCACCCAATTTTATATGCAAATTCACAAATTCAATCTACTAAATTTCATAAATTGTACTTTTTCCCTAGATTAAAGCAATAAAGTCTCCGATGAAGGGGAACCCAAGGAAAAAACTAGTTTCAGTTTTAAATTAATATATAATTGTCGATGACAATATCGATGGGACCCACGGTAAAAAGACTTCACAAAGGACTTCACAAAGAAAATTATTTCATTTATTTACAAGAATTTATAATATTTTCTTTCTTTTTCATTTCATTCTGTTCTATGGAAGAGACAGACCCAGGAGACATTGTTCGAAAGGTTTTCCAGGCTTGGAAAAAGCGTCACTTTCACGTAGAATGTCTTTAAAGAAAACAGCTCTAAAATTGAAAATAAATTTTTTTTGCATATATTTTGAAAAAATCTTATGCACAAATTAAATAAAATAGCAAGTTATATATTAAAAAAAAATCCACAATAAGAATTTTTTATAGACTTTAACTTTAAAAGTAGTCAATCGGTATAAAATGAAGCAATTTTAAAGAAATTGAAAAGAAGGTACTTTTAGATAAGTTGACTTTAAACTACATTTAAAGTAGTTGAAAATAAAGTACTTTTACATTAGTTGAAAACACATACACAGTACTACAATTGACTCACTCTAATGACAACCCCATGTTAATAAAGTCAGTTGGTGACAAGAGAAAAAGTTAGATTTCAACTTTTTGTAGTTGAAAAAGAATTAGTTTTAAACTACTTTTAACTACTTTTCCTGCAGGGTATTAATAACAACAACAACAAAGCAGTACAATAAAAAACGACACGATTGCGAACCAAACCAACAACAACAACATAACTACAACAACAACTACAACAACAACCAAACTAACAACTACAACAACAGCATAAGCAGCTACTGAAGCAGCTTGTGCGTAACTTTTCTCGTACGAATATATGAATTTCTTCTTCTTAGATTTTTCTATTTTGTGACTTTATTTAAGAAGTGACAAAACCCAAAGTTAAATATTCGTTTTATTCGTACTCTAACTGATATTTTGGCATATATTTGTCCTATGTACGATGGAACAGCAAGCAACTTGCAAAAAAGCTTGTCTGATTTAGTTAACATTGCTGGGGTTCCCATTTCCCGATCAACGGTCTGGTGCATCTTGCACACTAGTCCCAATCTCAAATTTTCAAAACTTAGATCTGCTCCACGTTTGACGAAGCGCCAATAAGGATGTAAGACTACTTTTAGCTCAAAAACATATCACGCATTCCGTGTTGCGTACGGTGGCAAGCATTTTTCAGTACTTTTACGTATATTTCGGTGCATTTTAATGGTAAAATGATTTAATATATTTTTTCTTATATCCAGTATTGTTCAGTATATGTGTATATTTAAATATAAAATTTGGTTTAAACGGTTTATTAAAACATTAACCTAAATATAAAGTATCTAGTAGGTTGCGTACGGGGGACATCAAAAATACCGCAGTTTTAGCTCACTTAAAAAAAACAATAAGCCAGCGAAATGTGTTGAAATTTTTAGAAATATTTTATTTGTATGTAAAGAGTAAATAGCACAGAATTCAATATGGTATTTTAAATTAATTGATAGTTATAAACAAAAATATTAAAAATTAAAACTTCGGTTGCGTACGTTGCCCCCAGTGGTTGCGTATTTGGACATGTACGAAAAAATAATTTCGTAATTTTTCGCACTGTTTGATTACAAAAAATTTTTTAGTAAGGTATTTTTTTTTGCAAAATTTGTTTCGAGTGTCTCTAATTTCTTGTTTGTCGATTTGAAACGTTTTTATATGTTTTTAAGCTTTAATGACTCATATTATAGAAAATTTAACTGATAAAAGCAAAAATGTTAATTTTGAAGAGTTTCGCACTTCGACATTCCATCAAAATGCATTGAAGTGTCTCCAGTACGCAACCAATAAAAGTAAAAAAACATACTTTTATGTGGAAAACTTCGATTGAATCAGGAAAAGCAACTCTGAAAGTTTCATTTGCAAGTATTTTTCTTTATTTGCTTTCAGGAGGCTTTACACAATTCAAAAAATTGTCTTTTTGGTTGCGTACGGAGGACAAAAAATTTCCGTTTAATGTTTTATATCATATCTCAGTAAATATACCTATCCGTTAATTACAGTTACTTTAATTTTATATAATGTATTGTTATTTTAACTAGAAAAATAAAAAGCAAAGGTTTCACATAGAAAAAATGCATTAACTATGCTTTAATTCACACACTAAAATGATAAAATAGACCGTACTTTCGCGTATTCTCATTCCTTCGCCGTTCTTAGCGAGTTTGCATGCTAAAAAGTGATTTTTTTTCTTTTATATATTACTGGACATTGTGTGTGCTGAAGTATGGTAAAAAAAAATATTTAGTTGGTAGACAGTATTCTCGATAGTTTCTACCAATAACTGTTGTAAAGGTAAACCAAACACCCGATCAACAACTGCAACTATGAAATGCAATCTTAACACACTGTCTCCACGTACAATAATTGATTGCATGCGAACTGTCAAATTAAATTTAATTATATCCAGATTTCATGCTATAATATATAGTTGGGCACTTCATCTCATGAAATTTCATTTTGGAATTGTTTGTAAAAGTTTATTAAATTAATAATTTCTTCCAATCACCATTCCATTTTATGTTTTTTCACTCTTTAAATGCTTTTGCAATATTTTTTGCTTGCATAGTTCTTAAAAATGCACACATTTCCATATTCTACTGAAAAGTGATAGCTCATCTCAAGAAATATATCTTAAGAAATATTTCAAGAGATAAATTTCATGATATGAAGAATTTCATGACATGAGTTGTCTACACTTGAGATGTATATCATGAAATTCAATTTGACAGTTCGCAGGCAATCAAATATTTTAAGTGGAGACACTGTGTTATACAAAATATATTTGGTGGTGAATTCAGTATCAGGGTTCAGATCTGCTCAACATTTGACGAAGCGCCATAAGGATGCAAGCCTACTTTTTGCTCAAAAACATATGACAACGAATTGGAACTGTGTGAGTGAACATTATGTAAAGTGTTGGTTTTTTTATATGAAATAATGTTTTAAACAATAATTTCACAAATATTAAATTTATTTTCATCCAAAAAGTTTTGTTAAAACATTATTGCACATAAAAAACAAATGTGTCGCTGGGTACACGAGAGAAGCGAAGCTTTTTCGCAGTTTCATAAGTTGGATAATTTAAGGGTTTCATAAGTTGGATAATTCTCATTGAGCAACTTTTTTTTTCAACTTTTTTTTTGCATTTATTTATAGCTTGGGTAGTTGTGAATATGCCCCTAAAAGGATTTTTAGAAATTCGAAATACTTTAGAAGATACAGCCTTTTTTGTAAAGCAAGGTCTTCGTCAAAATGAGCTATTTTTACGACTCATTTTCGAACGAAGCGGCATAAAGTAACCACCGAATTCCGTTGAAAATGTTTATTGTTATGTAAAAACGTGTTTGCACACATATTCATACAAACATAGGAATGCAGATTTCTGCTTATTTTAGGGGTTGAAGCATTTTTTGAGTGCAGGTGTTCAACTGAAAGCATCATTTAGTTCAGTTTGTATCGAGTTGAGCAACAGACGCGTGCGCTTCAGTGAACGGAAAAGTAAATTTTTCATAAATTTATTGTGATTTTTGTAAAATGGATCGGAAAAGTAATAAAAAAAAAAACGCCCAAGTGAGCGTCAGAATCGTGCTAAAAAACGCGGGTTTAGTGGAAATCAGCATCTTAGACCAGAGGATTCTGAATATACCAGTACATCGGCCAAGAAATTCAAGAATAACGAAGACGACGAAGTATCAATCAAAAACAATTTGAAGTATTGCATTCTCGAGTTCTGTTCTGTGTTTACCACGTTGTCAGCGTTGGTAATTTGTGCCTCATGCAAGCAAAAAATTGAGTTCTCAGAAGCCTCACCAAATGGAGTTGGATTTAAAATCGCTTTGAACTGCGCCTGCCCACGCACAACATATATTCCTTCGTCACCTATGATCGGAAAATCATATGAAATTAATCGACGCTTGGTTGTTGCCATGCGGCTTTTAGGGATTGGGCCAAAAGGTATAACCATGTTTTGTGGCCTCATGGACCTCGGACAAAGTTTGTCCAACAATCTGTACTATACTATCCTACAAAATTTGTACGTTGCTGGAAAAGCCATGTACGAACATGTCATTTCAAAAGCTATTGGAGAAGAAAAAGAGGCTATGATCGAAGCGAATCCAGAGTGCGATCCCACTTTATTTACTGTGTCGGGGGATGGGACTTGGAAGAAGCGTGGCTTTGCTTCCCTTTATGGTGTCACAACTTTGATTGCCAAGCATACCAAAAAAATTGTTGACACTGTCGTAAAATCTCGTCTGTGTAACAGCTGCAAATATTGGGAAGCCAAGAAGGAAGAAGAGCCAGAGGCTTACCAAATTTGGCTTGATACTCATGACGAAGAATGCACCATAAACCATGAAGGAAGCTCTGGGAAAATGGAGGTGGACGCTGTAATAGAGATGTTCTCCAGGTCGTTTGAAACACACGGCATAAAATATGAAAAGTATATCGGCGATGGTGATTCGCAGACCTTCAAAGGTGTATTAGATGTCGACCCCTATGACGGTGACCCTATAGTGGAAAAGAAAGAATGCATTGGGCATGTGCAGAAGCGAATGGGCACGCAACTTCGAAAAATAAAAAAAGAAAATAAGGGCATTGGAGGCAAAGGTGCGGGCAAGCTCACCGACAAATTAATATCCGAGTTGACCACATATTATGGCCTTGCGATCCGCCGTCATCCTGACTCCGTGGAGGATATGAAAAAGGAAATTTGGGCCACTTTTTACCATAAGTGCTCCACCGATGATAAACCGCAACACCAAAATTGCCCCACCGGTGCGTCAAGCTGGTGCGCATGGCAGAAAGCAGCTGCTGAAGGTACGTTAGATAGCTTTCACCACACGTATGCACCTCTCGACAAGAAGGTGATGGAGATAATAAAACCAGCTTACGAAGCGCTGTCGGCAGATAATTTGCTTGAAAGATGCCTTGGATCTGAAACTCAGAATTCCAATGAGTCCTACAATTCTGTTCTTTGGTCACTTTCGCCCAAATACATCAACTCAGGCGCACGCACCATCGAAGTGGCCAATTTCATTGCAACGTGCCTCTTCAACGACGGTTTTATACCCATACTTAAAATTATGGGTTTGATGGGTATTGCGATTGGCAAAAACGCATACGAATACGCACTATCTCGCAATGAAGACAGATTGAACCGATCAGAGACTCGAGAAAGCAGTTTCTACGAAAAAGAGGAAGGTGGCCTGTATGGAGCTGGCATCGCCGACTAATATTTGTAAGTAAAAAATATCTGAAATATTTAGATTTTCTTTCAAAGGCCCTTTTTTGACTACCTGGCCAGTTTTCTTCACATCTATTGAACCAATTTTGATGAAATAAAGCTTTAATGACGCAGAATTACCTCTTTTTGTTAATTGCGTACTTTAATTTGTCACTTTTTTCTTTTTTTGCCAAAAAAATAACTTTGATACCAGCAGAACTGCTTTTCTTGAAAAAAAAATTTTTGGGTTTTTTTGAAACCCTCGTATTTTGACCTATGAGTTAAGTTTTCTCCGGTTCTACCGGACCGATTTTGATGATACAAAGTGAATACGACGGAGAATGGTCAGCTCTTTAAAACTGCATTTAAACATTTTTGATTTTTTTTCCCCAAAAAAATTACTTCAAACTTTAAACGCGTTTATCTCGAACCCACGTTTTTCGAACTGGCGGCCATGATATCTCCAGTTCAACTGAACCGATTTTCATGAAACAAAGTGGAATCGACGCAGAATTGTCACCATTCTCGGGTGAATCTCAACCATAATTTTTTACTATTTTTTTTACACTAAACTACAAAAAAAAAACCCGAAATTGAAATTTTTTTTGAATGGCCGCCATTTTGTCAAAAAAAATCACAAAATTAAGCTTGAGGTTCACCCGAGAATTACATCTATACTGATTATAACCCCGTTTTTTTTTCATTTCAGACGCTCCGGAGACCCGGAATCGTGGCCGCCGTGACAACACCTTTTTTTTTCACCACCAACTTTGAAGTCTCATTACTTTTTGAACAGCCCACGTATCGAGGCAAAAAATTTTTTTTTATTTACTTTGAACCTTTTGTAATACAATAAATAAAAAAAATTTTCAATTATTCTTTGCGTTTTCAAATAAGAATTTTTTTAAAAAGGGTCCAAAAAACGGGGTTTGAATGAGAAGACCGCCTTAATGGTTTTTTTAATAAAAAATTGTATATTAAAAAATTTTAAATACCATGATGTTAATAAAAATAGCGTTGCCATCATGTCTCTTTTAAAGAGGACATGTTATCTTTTTTCCTCGAGATATTTTTTTATCTTTTTTTAAAATTAAAAGTCCTCATTTTTTGTTGGAGTCAAAATATATTTATCAATAAAAAATTTACTAAAAATGCACACAAAGAAATTTTTCACAAAACGTATCAACACTGATTCGCAAGTTAATAGCTAGCTATATGGCAATGCTGAATGCTGGCCATCCCTTAACAAACGTAACTTAACCCTTGTTGGGACCAATATATGCTTGCATACGTTGCGTCCACTATTTCGATTTCGTCCTAGCTATTTTTTCACCCCTTTTGAAAAATCGGTTAACCCTAAGTTTGCTTTGAAGGTTTAGTTTTAGGTTTAAATGAAAGAAAAAGGAAGGTTTTGTTCAAAAATATTTTTAAAGTACTGCGCAATAAATTTTGGAACAATCAAAAACAAGAGTTTTTTACATTTTAATTAAAAATTTATATCTCTGGCCCTAACTTTTATTATTTACAGAAATGTATTTACAATATTTAAATTGTACATACATTTACATATATTTTGCAATATAAGTGAAATAAAAATTTATTAAAGTGATTAATCACAAAGTCGAATAAGTGTTTTTCGGATTATAACGTTATTGAAGAAAACGAGCGATAAGTAGTTAGAGATGTAAGTGATACTTGCTAAGCCATGCAATGCTTTACTTGATTAATTTATTTATTAATTTATTAATTGATTAATTTTATTAATGTATTAAAAAATCTATAAATAAATTTATAATTGATAAAAAGATGAATTTATTAATTGATTAATTTTATTAATTTATTAAAAAATCGGTTTGCTAAAATTAAAAAGTTTTTAAATACCTTCAGCAAATAGATTTTATACAAAATTTTAATAAAATATCAAAATACAAAAAAAAAATAAGGAACTTTATGTCACCATAACAATTACTGTTTAAAGAAGGTAATTAAAATGAAAAAAATATCTTTAAATATTAATACCATTTTTGGATTATTAAACAAACACAATTAGTTTTATATTTGTATTTGAAAACACAACAAAATACTTAAATTTTAAAGTTTTAAACTTTTAGATGATATTTAATATTTGAAACACTTTCGTAAACATTCTGAGTTTGTTTAAAATGAAAAAAATTTTCTAAATACCTGCAACAATTGACAGAAATTTGTATATATGTTTTGACATAAAGAAAGTATATACATCTCATATATGTGTACATACTATGTAGCTTAAAAATCATTTAAATCAATTTATCATATTATAAAAAAAATGGAAATTGGTAAATTCATTTAATTTACCAAATGCAATCTAGTTAAAAAATTTAGCTTCAAATGAAAAAATTTCCTAAATTCATAGTACCTGGAAATTGGTAAAAAATGTAGTATCAAATTAAAAATTTCTTACCTGCAAAAATTAAAATAAATTTATACGTAAAGGGGGCATAAAAATGTTCTCATCATTTAAAAAGATTGAAATTGGTAAATTCATTCAATTTACCAAATCCAATCTAGCTAAAAAATGTAAACATTCATATGAGTGCAAGATTCTTATAGGAAACAAAAAAAGTCATAGCAAAGCGAAAAGAAACAATAGCAAACTATTTTCTTTTCGCTTCATCACACGCTTTTTATTTTCTATTTCTTCGCACTCATACAGCTCATACATCGCTAAGCGTCGCAACAACAAAGCTACGTCAGCTAAGCACAGCTGAGCAGCCGAAAAATTTCAATTTTATTTTCCTTCACATCCACTTTCGCCCAGCGTTGCCAGAAAAGGGAATTTTTCCCGTTTTTCGGGAATTTTCGACTCAAAAGGGAAAACTGGAATAACATTCTTAAAAACGGGGAAAATGAGGTTGACCGCGTTTTGGTGCAGAAAATGTAATTTTGTCAAAGACTCAAAAAATTATTTTATGACTTTTTGTAACATATTATATTTAAATACATTTTCAAATAATCTGAGTCACCTTGAGTTTTATTTTAATTTTATATCTATCTGAATCAGCTGTGATTTTAATTTGAATTCATTTGGATTGTCATCAGCTGCAAACTCAAAAGTGTTTTCTGTTCAACGTTTTGTTATTTATTTGTTTGGTAAACTATGGAAAATCGGTAAGTAAAACTGAGTTTCAATAAGTAAGAGTAAAGGCTATAAATTTTCCAATGATTATAGCATCACCGCAATTGCATAGCTCCTCGGATTCTGATACAGATCGGCCACCTGCAAGCAAAAAAGAAAAGTCACAAATGCGATATATTAAGAAGTGGGAAAGCTACCCAGATTTTAAGCCATGACTGTGTCAAGATTCCCGTTCGTCAACTTCCACCAGCAATCAAAGTCGAGCCTATTATAAGATATGTGCAGTAAGCCTTCTTTCTAAAAAATCTGAATTGCAAAAGCATTAAAAAACTCAAAAACATGTACAGAAATCCAAATCACTTAATGAAAGTTGCCAGCCCAAAATTACGCAGTTTACAGGAAAAACGGTTGCGCACAAAGCCAAAAACGTAGAGGTAAAATTATGTGCATTTGCCTCCGAGCATAATATTGCCCTATAAGCATTTAATCACCTGAGTGGGCTTTTGAAGACAATATTCAGCGATTCAGAAACTGCATCAAACATAAGTCTGTGCCGAACCAAAGCTACTGCTATCATAAAGAACGTTACTGGAAAACACAGCTTTGATAAGCTTTTGTCAGTTCTGAGGAGTCAGCAGTTTTCCATTATTATCGACGAATCTACGAGTGCAGATGCAACAAAAAGTATGGTTGTGATTGCGCGATATGTGGATAAAAACATGTGCGTAAGAGAAGATTTTTATCTTTAATTGAAGTACCAGAAGATACCGCAATTAACTTATCATCCAAGCTTATATCTTTTTTTGAGGATAACAATATTCTATTTGAAAAAATATGATTGCGTTGGCAGCTGACGGAGCGTTATGGTAGGCAAACAGCATTCCGTTGCAAAATTGTTAAAAAACAAAATACCAGACTTATTTGTTGTAAGATGTATTTGCCACACATTTCATATTGTTGCAAGCAATGCTTGTAAAAATCTACCTGATGAAATAAAAACGGTTTGTAGTGATATTTTTACGCATTTTCACTTCAGTGCTAAGAGACAAAATATATTTAAAGAATTTCAACTTTTTTCCAACATTAAACCACACAAAATATTGTATGCAACTCAAAACCAGATGGCTTTCACTTCATTCTGCAGTTAGTAGAATTGTTGAGCAATTTCCAGCATTAGTTTTATACTTTAGAGGCACTTTTTTGGACGACTACTATTTTATATTTCGACTTTTTAAATTTTGTTTTGCCTCTCTTTACAAAACTAAACTTACAAATGCAGTCAGAAGATGTGCGCATACACTTATATTATGAAAAAATTGAACTTACCCTGAAAACTATTCTGGATTTTTTCATGGAAAAAGAATATCTTGATGCACTTGAGACGGTTTTTGACGTTAGTTTTCAAAATGCAAATAACTTTTTGCCAATGAGCGAAATGTACATTGGTCCTTTTATAAGCGATAAGCTCAGGGATATAGCTTCTGAAATTGGAGATGATGAAGTTAATTTTTTCAAAGAAAATTGCAAAAAATTTTTGATATCTGCATGCCTTGAAATTTTAAAAAGATTTAATTTCTCGGGCGAAGGCAGAGTATTTAAACTTTTCTTGTTTGTTAATCCTATCGTTTTAAAAAACTAAACGTATTCTTCACTAATTCCGTTATGTTCTTATTTTCCTCATTTATTTTAAAAATCTTTATTAATTGATCTCGACTTAGAATATAGGTCACTTAGAAATAAAGATATATTAAATATCCCAACAAAAAATGTGCCAAATTTTTGGCATAATGTTTTAAATCTGAAATTTGCAAATGAAACTGAAATGTTTCCAAAAATTAAAAAATTGATATCGTTCATTTTGTCATTCCCGCTTAGCGGTGCATGCGCTGAGAGAGCTTTTCCTGCCATAAATTTAAATAAAACTAAAATAAGGAATCGGTTAGACAACCGTACCCTAAGTTGTATTTTACACACTAAAGCACTTATGAAAAATCAAAATTGCATAGAATTAGAAATTGAAAAGGAGTGTTTGCAGTTACTCAAGTAATATGTACAATTAAAACATGTGATAATTTTTTTTAATTACATTACTAAGATATGAATTGTTATGTTTTCTTTTTAAAATAAACACTGAAGAAAAAATTAAGTATGGGTAGTTATTTTTTAACATACTCCGAAAAAGGGGAAAAAACGGGAATATGTTAAGGAAAGAAAGGGGAAAACTTCTGAAAATGCATACATAAAACGGGAATTATCTCTACCAAAATCTGGCAACACTGCTTTCGCCCAATCCTCACTGACCAGAAATAGCTGCACAAACGCAACTGTGCAGAACTGACAACTCTTTACTACTCTTTGATATTAATTAAATTTGCCAACCAAAAATTGGTGATATACTTTCAAAGTTTAAAAAATTTGTCAGTTCTGTTTTTCGCTGCCTGCACAAGACGCTAACGTCGAACGAATTTTTTCACCAATGGACTTGATGTGGTCAAATGAAAGAAACAGATTGAAAATATCAACGGTTCGAGCTTTTTAACAATAAATTATATTTTCAAAAATGTAAATTTTCAATAAATTATATTTTTGAAATAATAAGTGTACAATTTTTTTAACATTTATATTCATGTATTTATTTTATAAATGTTTTTAAAACTATAAAACTGAAAAACTACTATTTTAAAAAAGGTTTATTTGATGTTTTTACTTTGCCATAAATTTTATTGAATTTTAAAAAAGTCTCTTCTTGTCCTCTTTCTGTCAAAAGTTCTCTTATTTTGCCTTAGACTTCTGATAACCCTAACTAAAAACAATAATATTCCCACTAGTAAATTGTATTACCTTACATTATTATTTTACATTAATTTTTAATTATTTTTTAAATGTTAATGAAATTATTGGTTTTAAATATCTAAAATATCAAACGTATATTATACAGATGTAATGTCTTCGATATTTTTAGCAAATATTACATCAATAGTTGTCCCAATGGTGTTGTGAAAATATTTATCGCTTATCATTTGCAAATAGTATTTATCAAAACGGCATTGTTTTAGGCCTAGATTTTATATGAAATTGATTTTTTTTTATATAACAAAAGTAAAGTCTTTCTGACGTTATTTTTACTTCTTCAGCTGTTTTAGTAAGTGTCCACAGATGCCACAGTGTTTCGTCTAGATTCATTATCTTTACAATCGAAACTACTTTTTTCTAAACAACGGCTGAAACAAAAACTATTCAGCCGAATTATCTGAAATTTTAATATGCCATTCATAACATCAGTGGCTATCGCTGGAACTAGAATCAAAGTTTTATTTCAAAAACATCGTATATTTTTTGCACTTAATAACCGGTAGAAAACAAGCTGTTTTAAGAACTTAATTTTCAAAAGCGCGTCATTCTGTCAATTTTCAATCTTTTTTCTAGTGCCACAGCTATAGCTGCACTCATAGTGATTAACAATATTCTAGGTTTTTATTTTTCATATAAATAGAAAAGTCAAAATCTACAACACCGCCCATGCACCTTTCCTTGAGAGCGTCTTATTTGAACGCCATTTGAGCGCCATTTTGAACAAGATCAACAATTTTTTAAATTAAAAAAATATTTTTTTTTATGATGAATGAGTGTTTTAATATACCTTAAAAGTTTAAATATCGTTGTTTAATATTTTAACTTTTTAAAATAATCCTAAAAATACCTTAAATATTCGAGCGATAGACCACCGGCCTAAAGGCAAGTGCCTATGAACTTTCATGTCTGAATTCGCAATTAAAATCTACACCTATAACAATTGGCCATCTTGTGATAATTTTCAATCTGTTCAATGGAAGCTTGCTACTTTTGTTGTTTGGATAGCTAATGCATAATGGGTCTGTTCGGAAATGTATCATGGTGCGCAAACTGTTTTTTAGCATAAACAAAATGTTCGAAGAAGACCCCTTTTGCAGCACTGCAAATGGCAAACATTCTAAAATGTAATTTTTTTATCAAACGTCAACTCGCCATTCGCATCAAAAAAATTCACGCTGCAATTTGGACGCTTAAAAAATGCCAGTTGTGCGCATACTGCAAATCGTGATGCATTTCCGAACAGACTCAATGCTTTTGATCGATTATTGTGATCTGCTGCATCATAGCTTCACGTATTCACAATAGAATATGTAGGATAGTTAATGCACAGTCCTTTTAATATATTCTTGTCATGTACTGCTACATAGCTTCAGTTAATAATTGATATTAACTGAACCAATTAACCTAACGAAGGTGTTTAGATTAGATGGCAGCGTGCTGGATTATAAATCGAAAGGGTTCGATTGGCATTGAAGTCAATGAAATATTTTTAATTTTATATTCTCTTGTTGTAATTAACTCAAGCAAAAAACAACAACATTTCTAAGAAAAAGGTGTATCGAAAAAGTAAAAGCTTCGCTTCAAAAATCTATTTTTTTCAAGCTGGTAGACAGTATTCTCAATAATTTCTACCAATAACTATTGCATAAGTAAGCCAAACACCCGATCAACACACTGCAACTATGAAATTCAATCTTTATACAAAATATATTTGGTGGTGAATTCAGTATCGGGGTTAGCTAAATACGGCAAGAAATCGAGAACCTGAAATTAGTAATTTTGTAGTACTCTGTTGTATGCATGGTTTCTTAAACCTTTGACTTCTTGCAGTAAGGCAAGTGGTATTAAGAAGTGTCCGACCGAATATTCGGTTTCGGTTTCGGTTACGGCTCGTTTCGGCCCTTTTTGTCAGTTTCGGCTAGTTTCGGCTATTCGGCCTCAATATGGTAAAAATTTCGGAAAATTTCAGGAATAGCGACAAATTTAATTTTTAATTTTTGTTTTGCAGATTATATGAATTTTGGCCTCCTAACTCCAAATATGAAAAAATTACAGGCCGCTCGCAATTGGTTTAGAAGTTATATATCTCTAAAGTTGGAAAAAATGGCCTACAAATCATGCTATTTTTTAAAATTTTTCAACAAAACTACACTTTATGGTATCATAAGAAAGGTAATTTAAATACATATTAAACAAGGTATCAAACATGAAAATCCATGCATAACTTTTAAAGACATAAACATTTTCAGTGTAGTGCTTTCGTAAACGGGCAACCACTAGTTTTTCAGACAAATTGCAAGTAAAAAGAATAGTTGTTATATCTTAAAAAGTTATCAATGGATTTACATGTTTGATACCTCGTTGAAAAGGTACTCGCATTACCTTTCTTTTGATACCATAAGGCGGAACACTAAAAAAAAGCAAGATTTTAGGCCATTTTTGCAACCTTGGAGGCCTATAGCTTCTAAACCAACTGCAAGCGCCTAAAATTTTCCAAATTTCGATTTAAGAGGTTAAAAATCCGTATAATCCAACAAAAAATGTTAAAAAAGAGAGTTGTCGCAAGGCTTGAATTATACCAAAATTTTTTGCATCATTAATTTAATTCAAATATGTAAGTTTGGTTTAATAAAAATATTTCCACAAAATATTTTGTACAAAACAAAAATTAAAAATTCGTCTTTAATTTGATTTATCGTGTTAACGCAAAAAAATTTTGGTTAATTTTATGCGTTCGATATTAACATTTTCGATTTTATCATCTCTATTGCAATTAAAATAAAAATTTTATAATGAAGCCAAAAATTAATAATTAAATTTCCGAACGAATTCTGTGTCGAATAAACTTCAATATTCAAATAACACTTTTTTGTACTAGTAGTACTTTTGTTTCCTTTTAATAAATAAAAATCATTTGTAAAAACTTAAATTTTCATATTAATAACCAGTTTCAGTTTCGGCCGAATATTATAAAATGGCCGAATATTTGGTTTCGGTTTCGGTCAAAATTCCGGGTTCGGTCGGACACTAGTATTAAGCCCACACGTCAGGGAACCACTTTAAACCACATTGGCTTTCCTCATTTCGACCACATATTAAATAAAACTCATAAGTTAATGATTAAGCTGTGAGCAATCCCACTGCCTTTCTTGAATGAAAACATATTTATTGAATTGGTAAATGACTTATACTAATTTTTATTTTTTTGCAGCTCACATCAATTAGTTGAATGGTTAAACTTGATCTTTAGTAGCAATGACCTCATCGATACTTACTACACACCAAGCAGCTACGTGGTATGCACAGGTTTTCGTGATTCGTTGCGGTCTATCGATGCATTGTCCAAGTATGATTTTGATCTGCCCGTAGATTTAGCCGTGAGACATTTCCGAAATATTTAAATCAAAAATCTATCTAAGCAAATTCATTTGAGAATTATTGAATTTTGTAGGAAATCTTACTCTAGGTTTTCGAATAGAATTTAAGATCTTAATGTGTAATTTGTTGTTGAAACAACAAAGTAAGAAAAACTGTATAAATAAATAAAACTCATTGCACATTAAAATACTACATTTCTGAAAATGGGTTATGTATAAAAAATTAATATCTATTTCTTCCGCTTATTATATTTTAAGTCAAATACTTTTTGCGTCAGTTAACGATATCCCAAACTTAGTTTAAGCCACAATATTTTGCTATTGATTATTCAGTGATTATTATTCTAGTCAAAAATGTTCTTGGAATTAAAAACTCTGCTGTTCATATAAATATAGTATATAGTTTTTAAAGTATGGTTATAGCCAATATATGTATACCTAGACAAACAACCTCTTAAGGAGTTTTTATTATCTTTGTTGTAACTTTTACGAGTGTATGTGTGTACGTAATTAAAAAGTATAAACAAATCTTTGGTTTAAATGATCATGAAAGTGAAATACTTGGCAGCAAGATGCAGTCCACGCAAAGAATCAAAGAAATCTTATTTAATTTCACAAAAATTATAAGTCACTATGAAGAAGAAGACAAAAATGTTTATCATTGCAGTCAATAACCATTAGACAGCTGAGCGCAGGTTGCAAGAGAAAATCAATGACTTTTTAGTTTTTCCAAAGATTGTTTCTGGTATAAATAAAGCTATCTAAACAAATATAGCTTTAGTATTTCAATAACAATGACAGTGTAGAGAAAAGTTAAACTTGTGAATGAACAGATTATGGTTTGGCTAAATATTCTGGTAAAATATTGAAGTATTGAAGTTCAGTGTATTTTAAATTTGTGATGTATTTATTCTTACTAAACTATGTTAAGAAAAAACGGGCCTAAAAAGCAAATGCCGCACAACCTTTAATTCAAAAATGTCTCTCTCTCTCTCATTGGTGAAAGCGCAGACAACTGTTGTGAACTGTAATGGTAGCGCTACCTTAGTGAATGATGTTTTTCTCTGAATAAGTTGCTACTCTAAACGTCAGAAATTAGATTTAATTTAGTTGCATTTAGTTTTTTATGTAAATAGTTCAATTGCAAAGGTTTCTCACTTAAATTTGCTGCGTTTTTTCTGTGATTATTAATTTAACAGCGTCAGTAGCAGCATCTGACAGTTGAATCAATAGTTGCGTTCATGTAGCATAGAATTTTTTCGCTCGATAAAATAGCGTCCGCTACATGATCAGTTTTAGTAAGCGCTGCCAACATTGCTGCCCTTCAGCGAATTTGTACACAACAGTTGCCAACTGTTGTCTGCGCTGAATGCGCCCATAAAATTCATATTACAGTGAGCGAGATTTGCCTAGCTGCATTTAAAAAATCAGCGAAAGAGTAATATGTTACGCATTTACTCTTAAAGTTTATTGTTGTATTAGCTTTATTGCAAATTTGAATTAGAACAGTTAAATAAGCAACAAAAGTAAAAACATAACGGTACCGAAATAGATACTTGGTCATACTACTTCAATAATTGATATGAAATTTGCTTAGCCGCAGTCGTGTTTTAAGTATTGTAATCGTAAGGTCTGTTTTCAGTTGGATTGTTTTATTGATTTTTTTTTAAATTTTAACTTTTTTGAATATTTTAGGCAATTCATCTCATTTTGGATAGATTTAATATTTAAACGGCAAAGAGAAGTTTTTGAATGACGTGGAAAAAGGCCAAATTAAGGTTTAAAAGAAAAAAGGGTTTTTCTAATGAGCAATTAGCCGCCAAATAAAAAGATCTGGGAAAGTTATAAGAAATTTTTTGCGATTAGGTAATAAATACGGCATGTCTGCCTCAAAATATAAAAGAAATACGAAAATAACTTGTCGTCAAAGAAATGGTACTAAAGAAGAAGCCACTAAAAACCAACTAAGCGCATCTCAAATAGTGTCAAAACTAAAACTTCCCATTGGAAATCGAAGGGTCCAACAAATTTTAACCACGGACCGAAACATTAAATGGAACAAATGACAAAAAAGCCACAACTTAAATCTTGTCATAAAGCAGCCAGGTTGGAAATTGCGAGAAGGTACATGGACTGGAGTAAAAATTGGTGTAAAGTGATTTTTTCGGACGAGAAAAAAATTTAACTTCGACGGGCCCGATGGATTTAGTTATTATAGGCTCGATTTACGTGTAAATAACCCACAAAGAATGAGTAGAAATTTTGGAGGTGGATTCATTATGGTATGGAGTGGTTTTTCTTATTATGGCAAACTTTAATTACACTGGTTTACAAATAATTAATTTGTGTTTGCACCCCGGACCAAAGTATTTTTTATGAGTAAATAGAGGTCGATGATCACACAAATGGCACATTTTTTTTCATTTCGTGGGTTTTCTAGATATCGATAAAAAGGTATTTTTCAGATAGTAGGTCAACTCAAACAAAATATCTCGTTGCTGGTAGTTCCAAGAGTTACATTCTATATATTGTTGAAAAGGCGGCTGTAGTGACATTTTAGTCTTTGCAATCAACAATAAATTAGCGGAGGTACTGCTGATCAAACTTTAAATTTTATGAGTTTTTTGTGATTTTTTGAAAAATTTTGACGGTTAAATTAATTTTTTTGAAGGGAAAAAAACAAAATGATAATTTTTTTATTTCTTACACAGATTTATACTATAAAACAAAAGTTTAATTTAAGCCTGATCGGTCTATAAATGAAAAAGTTATTGACATTACTGTAAAATTGCAAACTTTTTAAATGTTCAGCATGTTTACTCTATTTTAAATATTTGCACTAAACGAACTTTTTCGTTTTTTTCCAACGGATCCTTCCTAATCAAGAATCAGCAGTAGTTGGCCATCATGCTCTGGTCCCAAAATCCTTGATAGCGCCTCTCAATTTCTATCATTTCCTGGTGGAACCTCTCGCCACGCTCTTCGCTCTCATCGCCAAGATTGGGTGGAAAGTAGTCCAAGTGACTAAACAAAAAGTGCATTTTTAATGACATATTGCTCCTGAAAATAAAAAAAAAAGAATTTTAGAATAGAGCTTAGTTCTCAATATAGTAATTTTTACCAATGACAGAATGTTTTTCAATCAAAATGTTTACAATTTTGACGCAATTTTGACGTCTTTCGTTTCCCAGAAAGCCATGAACTAAATTTTTAAACGCATTCCATGCTTCTAATTCAGCTGCTTCTAAGAAATTTTCGAATTTAGCGTCGCTAAATAGCTTCTTAATTTGAGGACCAATAAACTCACCCCCCTTATGCAATAGATTTAAGCATTTAAACAACAGATTTGATGTGCTGTTTTATATTGGGCAGGACGACTCATATTAGGGCAATTCACGATCTTGTTGCATCGTTGCAAATGCAAAATAAACAGCTTTTACAAAAACAAAAAGCATATGTAGCAAAAGCTTTTCAATGCTTTTTGTTTTTGTAAAAGCTGTTTGTTTTTCATTGCATCGAAGAAGTTATGTTCGAACATTTAACAGCTGCACGCAAGCTTTTTTTTCTGATAATTGGCATGTAAAGAACGTGAATCAATATTTTTACAAATTGTTTTATTAATAAAATATGGCATTTAAACTAAAAATTATAAATTGGTTATTTTCAACAAATAACGTTGTTTGGCACAACTAACAGTAACTTAATTTGAAAAACAGGTCTAAAGTAACCATATATATACTTTTATTAAAGCCAATCTTTTATTATTCCACTAACTTAAAATCATTATTTAACTCTTCTATGTTAAATTAGTAATATATAATAAATAAAGCCATGCTTAAATGGACATATATTTCCGTTTATATTTACTTCGCTTCTCGAGCACTGCCACCAAAATAAAGTGATATTTTATGGCAAATACCGCCTGTCGAAAGCGTTAAAACATACCGACTTTTGATAATTTCGACAACTTCGAAACTTTCGAAGTTGCCACAGGTTTGTCGAAAAAAAAGCAATTGTCTCATGATTGTTCAAAAAATTACGAAAGTTCCTCGTTGCGATGACGGAAATGCGTGACATGGTGTCTCTGGACTCAGGTATCCCCATTGTTGCATTCTAGATGAAAGTTGTTCAGATTTTGCTTTGCTTAAATAAAGATTGCGTCACAAATCGTTATGTTCAACCTGGGTCAGAAGATGTTTTTTTCTATTTCGTCATCTTTCCATTCCTTTGTGGCGCTTTCTTCATCTGAATCTGTAGTTTGTTGTCCCAGGAAGTGCGGCTCTGCTAATTCCGGTCTTGACAATAATTTTGAATGCGGTACAGGTTTGGAAACAGATTGAATATCTACAAAAATCGATTTTTTCGACCCGCTGAGGGTTTTGACAAACAAAAGAAACAATCAGTTAAATGGTCAACTGGTTCCCTCTAGATCGTTGGCCGTCCAAATGGAAAATGTCTTTCGTGCCCATTAGAAACATAAATTAATGTTGCCCGACAAATTTCGCATACAGCGTTTGGCGTCCATTGCTTCCAAAATATTTTTTAAACGCATCCAACCACTTCTAAACCATACGCCTGATTTTGTGTTTTCTGCTACCACTATTAATATACAAACCACAAACATAACAAAAAGTTTCACGTGATAATAAACATATTTTTCTCACACGCGTGTCCAATATTTTTTAGTCACTTTTTTGTCAAATAAATCCTATTTTTTTAATTAACTCCTGTTACCGCATATCCAATAAATTTCTATAATGAAAAATTATTGGAAAATAAATTGAAAACAAATTGAAATTGAAATGAAACAACGATATTTAAATTGAACAAGTTTAAAATAACAAGTATAAATTATAACACATTGAAATATATGTTTACCAACAAAATTATATAAATAATAACAATTAAATTGAACAAAAACCTACATCAAATACAATAAAAACTTATTTCTAAATCATCCCCCTATGACCTAAAAAAATTTGTGCTTTTACAAAAATGTTAATAACTTTTTTATTTAAGAACCTTTCTGGCTTAAATTGAGCTTTTCATTTATGGTATTAAACTGTGTAAGAAATAAAAAATTAAAAATTTTGTTTTTAATTATTTTTCCCTAAAAAAATGCCTTAAATCAAAATTTTTTTTTGAAAAATCACAAAAAACTCATTAAATTTAAAGTTTGATCAGCTGTACTTCTGCTAATTTATTGTTGATTCCAAAGATTAAAATGTAACTATATACGTAATTTTGTTGCCTTTTCAACAATACATAGAATGTTTTACCAACAACCAGATATTTTTGTATGAGTTGACCCACTACCTAAAAAACACATTTTTATCGATATCTCGAAAACCCGCGAAATGAAAAAATTCTCTTATTTCTGTGATCACCGACCCCTAATTAATCATAAAAAATTACTTTGGTTCGGGGTGCATTTTACGTGTAAAGCAGTGTTATATTTTGTTTCAACAAAAATTAATTCCAAAAAGTATATTGAAATGTTGGACGACGTGCTTATTGCATGTATGGAAGAAAATGCTGACGTTGACTTTATATTTCAAAAGTATAATGTCAGCATTCACGTTTTACACGAGTCAAAGCATTTTTTTCATCACGCTCAATACCATTTCTAGATTGGCCAGCTAGAAGCCCGGACCTGTACCCGTTTGAAAATTTTTGGTGCATGATTGCACGAGCTGTCTATGGAAACTGCCGCCAATACTTAACGGTATCTCAATTAAAAATAGCAATTTTGCAGGTGAGGCTAGATTTGGATATAAATGTACTCAAAAAATGAATTGACTCACTTCCTTCAGGCCTGTAGCCAGACCAAGAAGACAGAGGGGGGCAAGGTGAATGTGTATATTTTTTGTTATTTTAAACTAAACTAATTTTAAAGCAATAAACAAATATACCAACAAAATGCATATTAATTATTCATTTAAAGTTTTTCATTGTCAGATTTGGCCAGGGGGTTAACGGTTGTAGTAAGGGGGCATTGCCCCCTTCCCCATGGCTACAGGCCTGACTCCCTTATAGAATTTTTGCGGTAATCAATGCAAATGGAAGAACAACCAAATTTAAATAGACAAAACATATGATTTTTTAATGTAAACAGTTTCTTTTCTAAACATTCGACTCGGCGCGGCTAAGCAAATTTCACTCACCTTATCTTGCGTTTTGCCTTTTTTAAATTTTCTAAAAATATAAATATAAAATTTTTAAAATGCTTAATAATTTTGTGCAAAATAAAACAACATATAACGTCTTTCATTATTAAGCTAAACTTACACTTGATTTTTCATTCATATTGATATAAAATCGTGTTCGGCTAAGAAAATTTTTCAATTAATTTTAATTTTGTTTTAATAAGAAGCCAAAAAGTGATAAAAAGTGATCGAACGAATTCTGCACAGTTAAAAATCTTGGACTAAATATTAAACTTTCATTTAGTTTGGATGAATATTTAGTCCAAAAAAGTTATAATATAAAATTTCCCGAAAGTTTATGTGAAATTTAAAACTTTTTAGTTTAAATCGTAGTCTTGAAAAGTTTCACTTAGCCGAATCACTTGACTTTTTGTATAGAAAGATTTGCCAAGTTGCATTTCAAAATTTTGTTATTTAATGAAATCTTTTATAAATACCAGTTGTATTATTAACTGAAAACTAGAGAAAAAACTATCTTCGGTCAGGTCGAAGCCTTAATACCACGTATTATCAATTTAAGAAATGTCACGAATTTTCCTCAAATAACGTTACATTGCCTGCAATTTTTAAATTTTCAGATATTAATTTCAGAGCGTAATAAAAAAATTCTACAAACTAAATTTTATTTAATTATTTGTAGATTTTCGTAATTTGCGTATGATTTTTTCCACTCTCGCACTTGACCAGTGTGTTGAAACCTCAAGTAAATGAACATATGAGAAGAGACCGAAAATAATTCTTAGCACTTTTTTTCAATGTGTTTCTCACTATAAGCTCATAATTTAAAAGTTTCTCTCTCCGATTTACCCAAAGCTGCAAAATAATTTCTATCGATCGCTGTGAGTTATAGGATGTCATTTATTTGTGTGGGGAATGGCTTTCGGCTAATTACTGAGAGAAAAATAAAAAGGTTAAAAAAATAGTGAAAGCTCTAGTGTTGGCATTTGATGTTTATTTATTTTAAACAAATTAAAATTATTTATGTACTAAGGGTGTCCCAACAAGAACGCAATTTTTAAATTTGGCGCCATTCGAAGTGTCATTGTTTGACATTTGAACAATTGTTATTGTTTGCTAGTAGAAGGTACGAGGTTAGTAAAAATGGAGCGCTACACGAATGAACAACGCATTCTCATTGTGAAATTGTTTTACCAAAATGGTGAAAGTTTTGCGGCTACAGTTCGCAAATTGCGATCAATTTGGGGTCACAATAATGCTCCAAAAGAGTCAACTGTAAAGAGATTAATGGATAAATTTGCCGAAACTGGGTCTGTTAGTGATGTAAAGACAACAACGCGCCTTCGACCAGGTCGATCGACCGAAAATGTCGCAGCTGTACGTGATGATGTCGCTCAAACTCCATCCACCTCAATTCGACACCGAGCTCAGCAAATTGATTTCACCAAATCCACTATGCAGCGAATTTTGACGAAAGATTTGCATCTTCATGCATACAAAGTTCAATTGACTCAGGAACTGAAGCCAGAACTCCAGAAGGGAGTTCGTTAATTGGGTATTGGAGAGACAACATGAAAATACTGATTTTGCCGCTAAAATCATCTTCAGTAACGAGGCCCATTTCCATCTTGATGGCTTCGTCAATAGGCAGAATTGTCGCATTTGGAGTGAGGAAAATCAAACGAGAAGCAAATGCATCCTCAACGTGTCACTGTGTGGTGTGGTTTTTGGGCTGGAGGAATCATTGGACCTTTTTTTATGAAAATGAGGCAGGTCAAGCGCAAACAGTCAATGGTGTTCGGTATCGTGAAACGATAACCAGTTTTTTCTTGCCTAGAATTGAAGAAATGAGTGTGGAGGGCATGTGGTTCCAACAAGACGGCGCCACATGTCATACAGCCAGAGAAAAAATTCAATTGCTGCATCAGTCATTTCCCGGTCGTGTTATTTCGCGTTTTGGAGATCAGAATTGGCCGCCTAGATTGTGCGATTTAACACCATTAGATTTTTTTCTTTGGGGTTTTTTCAAGTCGATGGTTTACGCGAATAAGCCGACGACGACTCAAGCCTTAAAAGAGGAAATTGGACGCTGCATTAATGAAAAACCGCAGCATTTATGCAAAACGGTCATTGAAAATTTCATTAAAAGATTGCGTGTATGCCAGCAAAGCCGCGGAGGCCATCTGCACGATATATTGTTCCATACATAGCCTCATTCTGTCTACTTTACGATATAATAAATTTCACGATTTTTTTTTAAAATATCTGTGTTTTATTTAAAATTTAAAAATTGCGCTCTTGTTGGGACACCCTTTAGTTGGCCACAGTTGGACTTATTTTTTACCAATCTCCTAAAGACATGTGAAACGAAATAAAAAAACTCTTATTTTCTGTGTTGTGTTTTGTTTTGCTGTAGCACAAATATGGTATTTCAAAACTTTTTTCATAAAAATCAGCCCAGTACTTTGAGAATTTATTGGCAACATAAAATTTATACTTAAATTTTTTAGAATGGTATAAATAAATGGTTTTTTTTTCGTTCGTTATCTTCTTACCGTATAGACGTGTTTTTTGCGAGCTCTTACTTTTGAAGATATCTTTAACCAAAAGTTCCAAATTAATATATATAAATAAAAATAAACAGCTTTGATCGGCGTGCTCATACATCTTGAAGCGTGATAACGTGGATTACATCCTTTTAAAATACTTGTTATTTAATTTAATTTTCAATATAAATATATATATATATATGTATATTTGTTTATAATTTGCTTCTCTCCTTCTTCCTGTTTTGTTTTTAGCGCAAACAGGTTTTTATAGAGCAAATTATCGTATTTTCTTTTTTCATCTGTTTTAACGCTACTGCAAAAACTCTGGTGCTTATTAAACTTTCAATTCGTTGGTTCTACAAAATCAGGGCTGCAAAGTTTCTACAGTACAGTGTCTTTAAACAAAATAAACTGTTTTTCATTAAAAGCATTTAAGTTCATTTTTTCTCCTTTTACTTTCATCTATATTGCAAAACTTACTATTAAACTGAAAATGATCTGCAATTTCCGAAACTGCACTGTAAAAGGTGAATCAGACCGGCTGGTTACTTGCTGGTTGTGTGATTCATTTTTTCATATCAAGTGTGCAGCGTTGACTGCGAGGATCTTCGATGCACTCAACGAAAGTAAGGGACTTCGTTGGTCATGTGAAGATTGCAGGTTCACAAACGTTGAGATCTTTAAACTTATTAGACAATCTCGGAAAGGTTTTTTGGAGGTGGCTAAGGATCTAAAGGTAGCACAAGATAGACTGAGTGAGTACGAAGATTTGTTTAAAAAGTTTAAAATTATGGATGAAGCTTACAATTCTCCAAAACGTAAACGTTCAAACAAAAATCTTCGTAGTTCAGCTAAAACTAGTGATATAGCCATGCCATCACCCAATAATAATACTGTTCTACCTTCTACTTTAACTGTTTTCCCTAATGTGAACATACAGCTTGAAGATCAATTAATTAGCTGTCAATACTGATCAAATTACTGATAATATCGCACCAACTAAGGTCGCTGCGTCAGCTGATCAGATTTCTCTATATGTTGAAGCAATACCAATCATAGAGGAAAATGCTGATTCTCCTCGCGTTTTTGCCACAAAAAAAACTTACGCTGAAACTTGTATTTCCTCAAATGTGGTCCCTGCACCTTCTCAAATTACTCCGGTTTCTACAGGAGCGATACCGAAACAAATATCGAACAGCAGTATCAAAGCCCCTGTTCATAAAGAACTTGTGATTATTGAGCCTGCAAAATCTATATTTGTTTCTCGTTTTGCAGCTGATACATTCGGTGAAGACGTGTTATTCTATATAAACTCTAAGCTAAATGTTGTAAATAAAAATATCTCTGTTTACAAATACAATTTTTCATACGAGCGAATTACTTCCTCTTTTAAAATATCTTTGCCTGATGATCTTTTTCACAAGGTACTGGATCAAAAGTTTTGGCCTGACAATACGATGGTGCATTAATTTATTTCTAGACCTCGGCCTACAACTTCCTTGGCTACTTTTTCGGTTTTTAACAAGAATCAAAAAAACTAGATTGTTGCTTTCAGTTCCTTATCCTTTACCAAAACGTTCGTGGCATTAACACAAAACTAAATAATTTATTAATTTTGAGTCACAACCTTCACTTTAATATAATAGCTTTTAGTGAGACTTAGCTGAAGCCTAACACTCTAAATACTGAAATTCTGTGCAACAAATTTAACATATACCGCAAAGATAGAAACTCCATTCCTGGTATTGGATCTAAAGATGGGGGTGTGTTGATTGCAGTCAAAGCGACACATTTCTCTGAAGAGTTATTAATTCCAGAATCCTTGGACATTGAATTCTGTTGTGTTCATGTTAAGTTTGGTTCCTTGAGCCTTTTTATTACATGCTCATATATTCCTCCCCTTTCTACCTTAGAAGTTTATAGCAAACATTTGGCTTCTATTAGTAAAGTTTGCTCAAAACTGCAATCAAATGATCATATTTTAATAACTGGAGATTTTAACCTGCCAAACGTTTCTTGGAACTGCTGTTCTGAAATTCCTGAAATATTTTTACCTTCGTCTGAAAGTTCATCCGATAATTACATTTTAAACGAGCTCTCAATCCAAGGGCTATTCCAACTTAACTGCATTTTTAACAAAAATAATCGTTTGCTTGATCTGGTGTTTTTTGATGACAGCAATATCGCTTCTGTGTCTAAATCAGATCCTCTGGTTACACCCGAAGATTCTCATCATCCAACATTAGAAATTATTTTAAATTTTCTAAAACCATCTGTGCAGTATTATGATTCTCAACCACCTATTGAGTTTAACTTTAAAAAAACAAACTACGTGATTTTGAAGAATAACTTGTCTAATATAAACTGGAATTCTATTCTAAATATTAATACAAATAGTTTATCTTCTCAGATTCTTGATGATGCGGTATATGCGTTTAATAGAACGCTCAATGATTGTTTTCTTAAAGCTGTTCCGCAAAGGAAAGCCTCCTTGACATCGGGTCCGGTATGGTATACAAATGAATTAAGAAAAATGAGGAATTTGAAATCTAAATACTATAAAAAATATCAAAAAACACATAACATATGCGATTTTGGATGCTATACCTCGATTAAATACAGTTATCAACAGTTATGCAAACAATCCTATAATACCTACTTAACTAAAGTAAAATTAAACATCAAATCTGATGCTAAATCCTTCTGGAACTTTGTTAACACAAAACGCAAGATTGATTCCTATCCTTCTTTTATGAAGTATAATTCGGTTGAGTCTGATAATGATAATAGTATTTGCAATCTTTTTGCTGACTTTTTCAAGTCGACTTATTCATCATCGTCCTATGATAATTTAACTTATCCTTTCAATATTCAATCTGGGGATATATATTTCCCAATAATTGACACAAACACAGTCTTATCATTTTTAAAAAATATTAAAACATCATATAAAAGTGGTCCTGATAACATACCTTCGTGTATATTAAAATACTGCTGTGAAGAATTAGTAACTCCAATCTCTTTACTATTTACTTCATCATTAAAATCCTGCTATTTTCCTGCAGCCTGGAAGCATTCATTTATCATTCCGCTGCATAAATCCGGAAATAGGTCTTTAATTGATAACTACCGTGGCATCGCAAAATTGAGCGCTTTGCCTAAACTTTTAGAGGCAATTGTTACATCACGACTATCGCATAGCGTTAAATCTTTAATGTCTCCTTTCCAACATGGATTCCTTTCTGGAAAATCCACTGTTACTAACCTTCTCGAATTTACATCAAAAACTATAGAAAACTTTGGAAAAGGCATGCAGACTGATGTTATTTACACGGATTTTAGCAAAGATTTTGACGTTGTAAATCACAAACTACTGATCTTAAAATTACATCTTGTTGGATTTCCTATACCGTTGGTAAAGTGGATTGAATCTTACTTAAGCAATAGAACACAATCTGTTCTTTTTAAGATCAAGAAATCACACGAGTTTCCTGTTACTTCAGGAGTACCTCAAGAAAGTCATCTTGGGCCTCTTCTGTTTCTACTTTTTATAAACGATTTGCCATCTGTCATAATGCATTCCAGCATCTTAATGTTTGCTGACGACGTCAAACTCTTCCTTTCTTTTAAAAATGATAATGACGCTGTATTTTTGCAAGCCGACATAGATCATCTTCATAACTGGTGCAAAACGAACCGTATGAACCTCAACATGAAGAAATGCAAGCATATGTCTTTCTCGCGCAAACCACCAATTAAATGTACCTTCAAAATTTGTGGTTATCCATTGGAGTCCTTAGATAGTTTCAATGATCTTGGAGTTACAATGGATCCTAAACTACGCTTTAATATTCATGTAAATAAAATAATAAATAGAGCAAATAGTACTTTAGGATTTATTAAACGTTGGGCAAAAGAGTTTAATGATCCTTTCATAACGAAAACCTTATTCACTTCCCTAGTGCAGCCTATCTTAGAATACGCTTCAGTTGTTTGGTGCCCATACGATACGGTTGTTACATAGACGACATTGAATCAGTGCAGAAACAATTTCTTTTGTTTTGCTTAAGCTATCTTTATTGTAATACTGATTTTCACTTACCACCTTATGAATATCGGTTACAACTCTTAAATCTTCCTTCTTTAAAAAATCGGAGAATTATGATAAATGCTTGTTGGATTATAAAACTTTTACATGGCTATGTAAACAGTCCATATTTATTGAGTAAAATATATTTTAATATTCCTCTTCGTTCTAGAAGATCTTTTGAGTTACTCCACATGAACTTTTGTAGAACTAATTATTTGCAAAATGAACCTCTTAGAAGCGCTTGCGGTGATTTTAATTTTGTATCTGATGTTATATCCTTAAGCGAATCCATGGACTCAATCAAACATAAAATTATAGATTACCTGCAGTACCGTCGTTGATTATGTAAAGTTCTTTCAAACATATATCTGATGCATCTGTTGATTTTTAAACTCATTAATATAACAATCTAATGGATAAATGGACCTAAGCGTAAAATGGAAAATTTTGGTGGATAAACATCTAAGTAATCTGAATGGACCTAAGCCTGGGATCTTCAGTTGCCTTATATCTTCATGATGATTGTAACTACACTTGTCGATGGTACCGTGGTGTCTTGGTGTCTTTTTACCTCTTGAAACACTACGTTAGATCGATTTGTAATATATTAATATGAGTGGCCGATAAGACCTAGTTTGTCTTGGTGCCTGCGTTCGCAACTGGTTTTCTTTATTTTATGAAAATTGGTTTGGTGAAGTTGACCTAGTTTGTCGAGTAACCACCCTGTCAAGCCAGGATTTCACCGGCTTCAGGGAGACAGAACGATATATCTATATATATAAAATGGAATGTGTGTTTGTTTATTTGTTTGTTTGTACCTTATAGGAGACCAAACCTCTGGACCGATCTTCCTGAAATTTTCACAGCATTTAACTGGGACTCTGGCATGATTAATAGGGTACTTTTCTCCGACCACGCCCACTTTTACGCCCACTTTTTTATAATTATGTAATTGCTCCCATATAGTTTTTAACAGATTTACTTCAAATTGTATACACATTATACTCCAGGCGAGGTAGAAATAAACATTTCTTACGCCATGCCCCCTTTCACGCCCCTTTTCACGCCAAATTTCTGTTTTAAACTTTTTGTTCTCTGTACAAATTTGTTCCTTCCAACGGATTATTTTTTATTTGGTAGTATATTGCTCTTAATACTGTTAACGTCGCCATATTGCTATGAACCACGCACACTTCACCGCCCCCTTTTTTTAATTCAGATACTTACTTATACCACTAACAATGTTTGCTATACAAAATACTTTTTTGTAATATGTATTAACCTAAAGTTTTATATACTTTTTATCTACAGGTAAGGTAGCCATAGATTTTTTTATTACCAAATCCCCCTTTTCGCCCCATTTTACTTTAATTATAATTAATCTGCTTTCAATCTATATATATAAATATTAATGTCTGTCTGCCTGTTTGTTTGTTTGTGCTTTATAGGAGGCCAAGCCCTTAGACCGATCTTCTTGAAACTTTCACAGCATGTTACTATGACTCTGGAAGGAATAATAGGCTATATGAAGTTTCATTGGACAAAGGGGCGTGGCATCGCCCAAATAACTAAAAAATTTAAATCGCCATATTTTGGGCATTTTTTTACCTACGTCGATGATATTTGGTACACATGGTATTGCCATAGTTAGGAATACGTACCAGGAGAAAAGTGGGTGGGACCACGCCCCTTTTAAGGAAAATTAAAAGTCGTAATATAGTCTTAACTACTGGACCGATCGTCATTAAATTTTCACAATAGGATATTCTTACGAAATAATAAATTCTTGACTATATAAAGTTGTGAGTGAATAAAGGGGCGTGGCCTCGCCCATATAACCTAAAATTTAAAATAGTCATATCTTGGGCATTTTTTGACTAACGGCGGCAGTATTTGCTATATATGGTATTGGCATGAATAGAAATACGTACCAAAAGAAAAGTGGGCGGAGCACGCCTCTTTGTTTGCGATATATTGGAGGCTGGACCTGTTAACCGATCTTAAATTTTCACATCATGCAGCTTTGACTCAGGAATACTTATTACATGATAATATTTTTCGACCATGCACACTTCTGCACCTACTTTTTTACTACGTTTATTAACGGCTTCACCTCAAATTTAAAATACATATTAATTAAAATAGTGGGGTAGCCCCATACTCTTTCTCCCACAACTGTCTGCAAAACAGCTGATTTTGTAATATGTGTTAATTAAAATAGAGAGTGGGGTAACCCCATTCTCATTCTCCCACAACTGACTGCGAAACAGCTGATTGTGTAACTGCTGCTTTTTGATTGGTCTAAAAATAAAAAGGGGGAGCATGAAGCAAATTACATGCGTTTCATTGCTGAATTCTAATTGGTTTACTACAAAAAAAGGGGAGAAGCATTGCAATAATTAAATTAAAATTAAATAAATAAATTTTTGTAAATATATAAATACTTTTAATTTTATTTTATAACGAGGGGGGCAGCGAAGCACACCGGGTTCAGCTAGTATTATATATATATCTATTGGAGTGGTGTTTTATTGGGTATGAGACCTTGTTTATCACACGACTCCGCCGTATACAAAAATTGTTGCTGACTTGACCTTGTTTGTCTTGAAAACGCAACCCTGCTATGCTGTCTGATTTTATCGATTTTAACTTAACTTAACTAAATTTGCTATAAAACCTGTTAAGGCTTAGCAATCAAGTAAATAAATAAATAAAAAAAGACAAATTGAAATAATAAGAGTATACATTTTCTTATAATTAATTTTGTATTTCAATGCAAATACAAAATTTAAAACCTCAATGCAAACTGAAATACCAGTATTAAAAATATACCACATAATATTCAATCAGGTTTTTTTCTAAATGTTAAATTATAGCGCCTCTCACTAAGAAACTCAAATTTTACTTTTTTCTGTTGGCTTTGCACTGCCCGATATAATTTGCTTCAATTTACTTAACTCAGTTTCATCACAACGGACCAAATATCTGGTCTATCATGGCTATATCAACAGAATATTTGATTCTAATTAAGAATATAAAAATTAACAAAGAACTCAAAGTATTATTTTTATACTTTATTCAAAAAAATGTGGTAACTCTATAACTCTGTTTACCAGATGTCAAATCATTTGCATTTGCTTACGAATGTAAAACAAAAAAGGAATCATGTTTGTAAGAGTGCGCAAAAGTCGGCTAATCGTCATATGATTAGCAGCCATACAATTCATAAGAATGAATTCCAAAATCTGCACATTCATATACTAATTTAAACAGTAAGTTGATCACAGCTTAATCACTCAAAGACTATTGAAGAGGAAAATGTAGAGATTTCCGAAACAGACTGTCTAGTCAGCTAAGTGATTGACTCTATACAGAGTTGTTGTTGTTGCCTTCTTAAAAACTTACTTGATCTAAAGCTCACAATTTTAATTCATGTAATTATTTAATAGATCATAAATTCTAATTAATGGTCGTGATTTTCATTTTTAAAGATTGCATCTGAGGAGGATATTTTGACAAAAAGTAAGTAAATAATTAATTGAAATTTGGAAACACAAAATTGAAAACGGCATAATGGAAAATAATAGAGAAATGCAAAATGCAAATTTTGTCGTCGGATTTTCGCGTGAAGACAATTTAAAAAAATATTTCAATAACAACTGCGTTTTTGATGTTTCTACTCGAATACGACAAAAGGAATAGTGTTAAAAAATAAAATTAAAAAGTGAAGAAATACGCTCATTGTTTTTTAATACAATATCTGCGATCTCAAATTTAAATGTAATATGATTCCTTAAGCGGGTATTCACGGTTTGTCTAACAGAAGCAGCTGAAATATAGTCAGGTATACTGACAGTCCGCGGCCTGTTGGCAAACTGGCTACGCTTTCCGGCTTAACGCCAACAATTTTCATTTTTCACTTCTCTATTGATCTTAGAGGCATGAGCAATTATCCAGTGTCGGGCGATAACATTGTCCAATTCCATTCTTTTTTCAGATTTAAGCAGTTTTGATTATCAAGAATATGAGGAAATTGTCTTAAGTGATGCGGCTGGCGCAAACATTTCTATTGAAGACTTAGCCGAAGCACAAATACAGCAGCACAAATGTAAAATTAGATTGGTTTGTAGAATTAAAAAAAAATACAATAAAATTTATAAAAAACAAACACCTCCTTTTTATTTCTTGGGAACTAAACTTAAAACCATTTAAGACTAGCTTTTAATCCTAGCATATACTAAGACTTAACTTGGTTTAAATCTTAGTCATAAATTAGTTTATATATGAAACTTTCCGAGTACTAAATTTGAAACCATTAAAGACTAAGATTTAAACCATTTTATTTAAACTTCGTAAGTTTTGTCGTATATATAATCCAAAAAAGTTTTAATGTCCAAGATTTTAACTGTGTGAGTGTGTGAAATTAAGGAAAAGAAAACAAAATATTTATATTCTTGCACTCAGAAAAAAATCCTATTGATTTTAATAGGACTTTAATAGTTTCTACTATTAAAATTAGTCAATGGGACTCATACCATAAAATGAATAGTTTTTGAACTATTAATTCTATAGAATACAAATTGTAAACTAAATTAATCCTAGGATGCTTGTTTGGGCTTTTTTAAGCTCATTTAGACTTTGACTAAATGCAACGAAATGCAACGAAACCAACGAAACCTCTCGAGGCCTTTCTGTTAAACGTATGAAAATTTTTGCCAAACATAGCACACCATGCAAATTTTTTGAAAAATATTTAAAGATTTCCAAATTTATGCTTTATGTTTGTTTTTTTGTTTATGTAATTTTTGTTTTCGTTTGAAATGGCTGGAATAAGCTATGAACTGTGTGACGAGGTCGATGTGGTCATAAATAGGCGTCAACGATTGTCTTGGCTGCCAGCAGAAGCCTTTTTAGCGAGTTAGAACATCGCAGAGAAGGACGATTCATACATTTTGGAGCGACTATGACGGTGATGTGTATCTCTCCTGATGAAGACTTTATTCAGCATTAAGAGGCCTCCGACTCCGAAGAAGGGTTCGACATTGAAGCGCCTGTTTAAATGGTCAGTGGTGATCAAGAAGAGGAAGAAATTGCTCAGGTTACCAAAGGAGGAGCGGTTCCTGTGAATAATTCTCGGTTTCATGCTGTCGAATTTTATACATCCAAAGCGAACATTGTGTGTATAAAAATCAATCATTCATACACCTCATCACCAAGCACCATCACACAGAGAACCATCTACATCGACAGGATCAGCGGAAAAAAACGGAAGGACGGTACATGGTGCAACTCGCAACAAGACAAAAAAAGGCGCAAAATATTCTTATACTGTGAAAAATTTAGAAAAAACATTGTCTTGAACATGGGTCTACAAAAAAAATAATTTGTCTGTGCAATGACTGTGCTGTTGTTGAATCAGAATTAATTTAACCCAATATTAAATACACAAACGCTCATTCTTCATGTTCATTACAAAGTTAACTTACCCTAAATAAATGAGGTAAAAATTTATTTGTGCCATAAAAAAACAGTTATTTATCTTGTCAATGCATATTCTCCAGTAAACACACACACACAAACAGAAAAACACACATATCCACATGTACTGCGGCACTCCTAGCCGGATGAATCAGTATCACACCTAGGCCAAGGCATATGGGTCTCGCAAGCCCCAGTACGGTCACATAGCGCCTCTCAGGTAGCCAACCATCCTAGGGTTAAAGGATGTCGTATTGATCTTTTACAGAACTTTCTATTATAAACGCGACCTATTGTTCATACTATATAATTAATAGGATCTCCATATTAAAATATTTTTCAAAACAAATAATAGGACAGTCCTCTTAAATTAATACGAGAATCATATTAAAACACTAATATCATATCATTATTAAAACACTATCATATAAAAACAATCAGGTAAAGAATATACAAAACAAGCTGAAACCCCGCGCGTTGCTGCCACGCTCCCGTTTCCAAACACCCACCACATGTTATCAGTACAACGGCATGTTTAAATTGCAGGGATTGTAATTATTATAAGCGATATCGAAAACCTCAACGTTTAATTATCATTTTTAGATTTTTATTGTATTGCTCAAAAATAAGAATTATGTTTCGATTTCTATTTTTTTCATCAAAATTAAGACTTATTTTTTGATTTTTATTTTTCTGTTCAAGAATAAGACTTATTTTTGAGTTGTAATAATTTGCTCAAGAATAAAAGTTGTTCCTCAATTTTTATTTTTTTTCGCTCAGAAATAAATGTTATTTCTCAATTTTTATTTTATGCTCTGAAATAAGAACTATTTGTTGAGTTTTATTTTTTCGATCAAAAATAAAAATCGTTTGTCGAGTTTTACTTTATTTTCCTCAAACATAAAACTCAAAACACCACACAGTTTTGTTGTTGCAGGCGCATGCTCGCCTTGAGTGTGCCTTGTGTGCGTACGTAAAAAGTGCATTTGGGCGACTTCAACATATGGCATGACTACGATAACTGGGGCGCCGCAAATTGAAAGGGATTTTTTGTTCAGAGCCACAAAAAAATTAATTTGGTCGAACGAAAAATCGATACCATAACTAGTTATCGATTTTTAAAATTTTTTTACTTGGTAAAAGATCTGTTCAATAACATATATCTATATCTTTACGAATTTTTAATAGATATAGAAGATTAACATGTCATATGAAAGATAATTTAATTGTCTATTCGAAAAAATACAAATCAAAACTTATCATTTACTAGACTTATCATTTAAACTTATCATTTACTAGTAATCCAGGGGAAAACGTCCTGTCACAGACCGGCTTATTGCCACATAAGAATTTTCATACCAATCGAATAAAAAATTTAAATTTTTTGTATAGCTGAACTGTCATAACTGTAGTGCGACTGCGCCCATTTTTAGTTCAGTTTCCGAAAGTAACTGTATGCACTAATTTATCAAATTTAAGTTTAATACGACTAAAACCGTCTAAAATATAGCATTGTTATTGATTTGTAGGCGGTAAATGGGTGTTTGGCAAACTTTTCATAAACTATCTCGTAGGCGAAACAAATCGACTGCCAAATTTCAGCGGAATCGGCCCAGTAGTCAATTTCAATAATTTATGAAGAAGTGAGCGTTGATATAGATCAACCACGCCCATTTTTAATACAGTTTCAGACAGTCAACATACAAACTAATTACCAAATTTTAGTCTAATACGATCAAAACCGTCCGAAATATAGCATTTTTATTGATTTGTGGGCGGTAAAAAGGGGTGTGTATTTTTTTTATTAACCAAATTATTAACTTTATTAACCGAGATATTAACAGATATTGCAAATTTGGCTGCCTTAGGTGTTACCGTTCCTGAGATCTTAAGAGACACCGCACGAACAATTTTATATACATAGAAGGACGGTAAAAGTAGGCGTGGCAAAATTTATACATCTAGTGACCACCAGTTGGTCTCATAGCAAATATAAACCAAGTTTCATTATAAAAACATGCAGAACTCAGGAATTATAATTTCTGAAAAATAGGCGTAGTTACAGTTCGACCTCGCCCATTTTTTGTTGAATTTTCGATAGTATTCATGTGAACTAAATTACAAAATTTTAGTCCTATATAACTAAATTCGTCTGAAATATAGCGTTTTTATTAACTTGTGGGCGGAAATAGGGGGTGTGGCAATTTTTTTGTGTATTATTCAAGATATTAGCCTTGACAACAAATATTGTAAATTTGATACCCTTAGGTCAATTATTGCCTATTTTTGCAACACATGGTGGTAACACATGGAAAAAGTACTCAATGTGGCAAGAAAACAATCTACCCAAACAAGTCAGGGGGTCAGCTAGAGTAGATTGGTAGATGGGTACTTAGGTAGAATGGCACTTTACCAAAACAAAATGTTCGGCATTTGCCAATCTATCCAACTACCCAAGTTAGTGTGAATACCCCTATTATATATTTAAAGCATAAAGTTTTATCTTTCATTTAATACGTGCATTATATAAAGTATATACTTAATGATTTAATAAAATAAAAGCTGCTGACCAAAACCGATCAGCTAAAAGTTGCCTTAAGCAAAGTTATTTATTGTAATGGTGATATAAGAAAATATAGAGTAAGAAAGAAAAACAACTAAGGTAAATATGCTTGAAAGAACAATGTTCTGTACAAGGGCAAACCTTTACATAATAAAAGAAACACCATAAAAAATCAGATAACTCATAAGTGGTATGAGTTGTACCAAATGAAAGATAAATTTTCAAGCTTAATTCAAGCATAATTCATACTAGTAACGGTAGTTTTTGAGAAAATAACGGTTTTATGTAAACAAAAATTTTACAAAATGTGAATTACTCAACGGAATTTTTTGACTTAAAATTTTTGTAAAAGCTTATTGAATTATCTTTAAAAAGAATAACTAAACGATCTTTATCGGTAATATAATAAGAAAAATATAGAAAGTTTCCTTAGAAGATCAATGAAGACAAATATTGTATTGTAAATTATAATTTGTATAAACAAATCGATAAATCGATTTTTCCTTCAGCCATTCCAATTTTTATTTAAAGTACTTCAAAAATCCAATGGCAAATCTTGGTTCCCAAGTTATCGTAACCTCTCCCATTCCAATCCACTGAAATTGACATTTTTAATTTCATGTAGTATTGACTAATTTAATTAAATATTTAGTTTTTTCTATTTTTTTTTTTCTATTTAAATCTTCAAGTTAGCTGAAAACTGTTTTATAATTAGTTTTAGTTTTTATGATATAAGACTACGGGAGGTTCAAACCCCTTTATTCCCCTCGTCCTAATAATAGCCCAAGTAGCACCAAAGCGGATGTCGGTTGTCGGATTCGCCGTGCAACAAAATGCATGAAAATATATGCAGCCGCCAAAAATTAAACCACCATAGAAATGCGCGACGGCAAAACGCCAGAATAGAATCTATTCTCTGACTGCTGGCGGATCTCTCTCCGAGTGACTTAAATTTTACTATATTCAGTTCAGTGTTATTTTTTTAGTTTTTACTATGATCTCACATTCTGTTTGTCTCTGTGTTGCATTCATGTGAATTCAAGGCAGAATATAAAATAATTTTTATTATTCTATTATGAAATGCAACCATGATTCGACAACCGCCTCCGCTCCAATTCTGGACGGGTTCTCAGCGTTTTTCGCCGAGAAAGGACCGCCAACCGACAACCGATTTGGTTCCGTTCGGGCTCCAAAGCGCAAGCAGCGTTGCCATATTCACAGTTTTAACTGTAAATTAGAGTTTCTTAAACAGGCTTGCAGTTTTTTATTTTAAATTTCAGATTTGAAAAAGAAAATAAAAATATTTAACTTACAAATTACCGCGATAAGAGAAAATCGATTTAAGAGAACATTGCGTAAAATTTTATGTTGGCTATGTAAAAAAAAAATTAATGAAATTTGAAAATGCATTTTCTTAAGATGTGGAACTTCTGTCTCCAACTAAGTTTTATATACTTATCACCCATCTATATCTTAGTTGAGTCGACATTTGACAAATGTTGTAAGCGTTGTTGAATAGCAAGGAGTTTATGATGAATGATGAGAATTACGCCAAAATAATTTTAGTGATTTAAATTAAAATGCTGGTATTGACGTTTTTTGGGAAGCTATTTTAAAAATAAAAAAAGCGATGGCAGTGAAGCATGTCTTCTTTTTTAAAAAAATGCTGCTCTATGCATTCCAATGGCCACAGCAAGTGTAGAAAGAATATTTTCCATATAAAAAAAAATAGGATGCTTTATTTTGGCATTTCATTTGAAATTTTTTATATGAAACCCTTTTCATTGTTAAAATAAGGCAGCATGTCACAGAAAAATACTGAAAAAAAAAGATTATACTTGTTCGAAATAACAAATGTTATTCAAAGTTATTTTGTAGCTGCTTTTGTTATTGTTTAAGTTTTTGTAAATGAATTGTTTTTTATTATTTTCATTTTAATAAAAAATACCAGTCAAATAAAACTTTCTTTTTTTTTGGATATCTCGACGATTTTGCTATTTGATTAAATATCGTTTATTTCCGACCATGACCTTATTTTTAGTATGCTCAATATTCACCTCTCGTCTGTTGATGTGAGCGGAACATTTACATATCGTGATTATAAATCAATTAATCTTAACGCTCTTTTCACTGATGTATCTAGAATAATCTGGATGTTTTGCTGGTTTTTTAATACAGTGGATGACAAACTAGACTTCTTCTTGAACAAAATATCTGATATTTTCAACATTTACGTGCCTCTTTGTTCATCCCGAATCTCAAACAGTTATTAATAGTTATATTAACAGTTCACGAATTCTATAAAGCAGGCACTTAAAAAACGATATAGGGCTTATTCTAGATGGAAGCAAAATTTAACTGCGCCCAACGAGGCTTCATCCGCAGGCAAATTGTCAAAAAAAAAAAGATTATTTTTATCAAAGCTTAGTTCATCTCTACCATCAAAGAAACTGTGTAACAAAGAAAATAACTTAAAGGAAATCGGAATAGTAAATAATAAAGTTGTAGGTTGTAACTTAGATCCTGATCTTTTAAATGAATACTTTGTATCTGGTCCCTTGACCGAATCCTCTAACTCGTTTAGTATATATGCCCCTACGTTGTCTCAGACATTTCAGTTTACTGCGGTAAATGAGTCGGATGTTGTGAGATGCATCTTAAAGATAAAATCAAATGCTATCGGCGAAGACGGGATAGATATCAGGTTTGTCAATCTTATTCTGCTTTATGTTATTAGCCCCCTCGTGCATATATTAAATCACTACCTAACAAGTTTTAAATTTCCATCAATTTGGAAGATTACGACAATAATACCTATTGCTAAAACACCTATGGCAGCTGTACCTAGCGATTTCCGAACAATCAGTCTTCTCTCGTCACTCTCAAAAGTACTTGAATCTCATTTGGCTGAGCAAATTTCTTACCATCTTAATGCAAATAAATTTTTGTCTCCCCTTCAGTCGGGTCTTCGCCCCCAGACAGAGTTGTTCCACTGATGTGAAAATTTTAGATGACATCAGAACATATTATGATAAGGGTCATATCACTTTATTCAGTCTCTTAGATTTCTCGAAAGCCTTCGACAGTGTAAGCCACCCTTTGCTTTATAAAAAGTTAAATGCATACTTCAGCTTCTCAGATACTGCTGTTTAACTCCTAAAAAGCTATTTAGACGAAAGTACTCAAAGAGTTAAGGTATAGCATCTTTACGCTTCCATTATGTATACCTCGCTCTTTGAATACCACTATTATGATAGTTGTAGTAAATTTACATGGGGGAAACTGGGGGCGATGGATCAATGTAACATGTCTGACTGTCTCAACCTGGCGAGGCCAGCATAATCTTTGTGAAATCGCCTCAAGTCGACTCAAACCTCCACGTGGTGTTTCCTGGGCAACGTCAAAACTGACAACCGTTAGTTTGGCGGCTAATCTGAGCGGCGGGCCTCCCTAGGCTTAAAATAGGTTGTGCGTCGGGTTTGAAGCCCACCCGTAAAAACCCATTTCAATGAAAACACAAAAGAATAGAAGAAAACTGATCCCCAAATCTGATGACGACTACCGCAAACGAAAAATGCATAATGATTTACGGATATGCACCTGGAATGTCCGAACCCTTAATTGGGAAGGTGCCTCTATCCAACTGACTGATATCTTGGAAAGATACAAAGCTGATATCACTGCTATCCAAGAAATGCGATGGAAGGGACAGGGTTGCATTCGGCATGCACCCTGTGATATCTACTACAGCGGCCATGCGGAGAAGCACGAGTTTGGATGCGGATTTGTAGTTGGCAAGAGACTACGGCCCCACGTCCTGCGATTCACACCTGTGAACGAACGACTTGCCATAATCTGCATCAAGGTTAGATTTTTCAATATAAGTCTAATATGTGCGCACGCTCCGACAGAAGACAAGGACGATGAGATCAAGGAAATTTTCTACGAGCGCCTTGAAAATGCTTACGAGCGCTGCCCCCGTCACGACGTAAAAATCGTGCTTGGTGACTTCAACGCTAAGGTGGGCAAGGAAAATATATTTGGTCCAACAGTCGGAAAGTTCAGCCTCCACGACAACACCTCCGATAACGGAATGAGGCTGATTGACTTCGCCGCAGCACGAAACATGGTCGTAAGTAGCACTAGATTCAAGCATCTCAATATTCATAAAGCCACCTGGATGTCTCCTGGATCAAAAAACCAAAAATCAAATTGATCACGTTTTGATCGACGGAAGGCACTCTTCCAGTGTATTGGATGTACGCACGATCCGTGGTGAAAACATTGACTCGGATCACTATCTTGTTGCAGCCAAGATCCGTACACGTCTGTGCGCAGCTAAGAATACACGGAACCATACACAGAGAAAGCTAGACGTCGACAAGCTGCAATCGAAACAGACAGCCAATGCTTTCGCCACTCGACTCTCACTCCTGCTTGAAAGCACTCCTCCAATCGATGATATATGCGCGCAGTGGACACACATTTCCAACTCCATGCGTGCGGCTGCTGAAGAGGTGATTGGCTACCAACGCCCTCGCCGAAACCAGTGGTACGACCAGGAGTGTCGCGACGCCACTGCAGAGAAAGACGCCGCCTACAAAGCCACCCTGCACTCGGTTGTAACGCGCGCTGCTAAGGAGCGATACAAAGAAAAGAGGAGGGAAGAGAGACATATTTTCAGGCGGAAAAAAAGAGAGGCAGAAAAGCGCGAGCAGGAGAAGATTGAGATGTATGGTGACAGGAATGAGGCCCGAAAATTTTTCGAAAAAATAAGACGCCTTGCTGATGGTTTTAAAACCGGGGCCTCTTCCTGCAAGGATGAAAACGGGAATCTAGTGACAGATGTCCAGAGTACACTGACGTTATGGAGGGAGCACTTCTCTAAGCTTCTAAATGGCGACGCTGACAACAATCCCGCCAATAGAGATGATATTCCGGAAACCCCAATTGCGGATGACAGCGTCGAGGTTCCGCTGCCCGACTATGATGAAGTTCTGACAGCTATAGCTCGGCTTAAAAATAACAAAGCCGCGGGAGCTGATGGCTTACCTGCTGAGCTGTTTAAGAACGGAGGCGAAGCTCTACTTAAATGCATTCACGAGCTTCTATGCAGAATATGGTCGGAAGAATGCATTCCGAACGATTGGAATCTCAGTGTGCTCTGCCCAATCCACAAGAAAGGCGATCCCACTATCTGTGCCAATTACCGTGGGATAAGCCTTCTTAATATCGCATATAAGGTCCTGTCGAGCGTTTTATGTGAAAGATTGAAGCCCATTGTAAACGAACTGATCGGACCTTATCAGTGTGGCTTCAGACCTGGAAAGTCCACCATCGACCAGATTTTCACGCTACGACAAATCTTGGAGAAGACTCAAGAAAAACAAGTCGACACCCACTATCTTCTTGTCGACTACAAAGCCGCCTTCGACAGCCCAATAAGGAAGCACCTGTACTCCACCATGTCTGAATTTGGTATTCCTGCAAAACTAATACGACTTTGCAGGATGACACTGAGCAACACCAGCAGCGCAGTTAAAATCGGAAAGGACCTCTCCCCACCATTTATTACCAAACGAGGTTTCAGACAAGGTGATTCCTTATCGTGCGACTTTTTTAACCTAATGATGGAAAAGATCATCCGAGCTGCTGATATGAGACGTAGTGGCACAATATTCTACAAGAGTGTTATGCTGCTTGCGTATGCTGATGACATAGATATCATTGGCCATAATACGCGCGAAGTCAGTGCAGCATTTTCCAGATTAGAAAGAGAGTCAAGTCGAATGGGTCTGTCAGTGAATGCAGATAAGACGAAATACTTAGTGTCAACAAACAAACAGTCCCAGCGTCTTGGAACCCACGTTACCGTTGACAATACCTCCTTCGAGGTTGTGAAGAACTTCGTTTATCTGGGATCCAGCATTAATTCAACCAACGACATCAGCATTGAGATCAAACGAAGAATAACTCTTGCCAACAGGTGTTACTTTGGGCTCAGTAGGCAATTGAGAAGCAGAACCCTCTCTCGACGAACGAAAATCACGCTCTATAAATCGCTCATCATGCCCGTCCTACTTTACGCATCACAAACCTGGACGCTGAGCAGTTTAGATGAAAAGACTTTAGGAGCATTCGAGAGAAAGATTCTTCGTAAGATCTACGGACCAATCTGCGTCAATGGCGAGTACCGAATACGGTAGAATAATGAACTGTATGAGCTGTACGCTGACATCGACATAGTCAAGCGCATTAAAATCGAGCGGCTTCGCTGGCTTGGTCATGTTCAGCGCATGAAAGACGATGCTCCAGTGAAGAAAACATTCGATTCGGTACCCAGCGGCGGTCAACGCAGAAGAGGACGACCGCATCTTCGTTGGAAAGACCAAGTAGAGGACAACCTGACGAAGCTTGGAATTTCCAACTGGCGCCAGCAAGCGAAAGACAGAAATGGCTGGCGCAAATTCTTAGATGAGGCCAAGACCGACATACGGTTGTAGCGCCAACTAAGTAAGTAAGTAAGTAAATTTACATTTCATTTTTAAAGTCTAGACATAAAAAGGTTTTTTCACAACTTCACGTGTAGTTTAAGTTTAACATTCATATGTAGTACGTGATTTAAAATAAATTTAGTTTTAAAACTACTACCTAATGTTTAAAGCAGTTATTTTATCTTTTATTTTATTGAACAGAAATTAACCGGGATTTTTTTATATTTATTTTTTCGCACAAAAACTAATATAAATTTTACGGATTTTTCAGTATTGAACAAAGCAATTATTCTTAAAATCGGTAACAAGCAGTTCCCTTAAATTTCCTACTTAAGATTTTGACGTACAATTACGTCTTACAGCGCGGTCATGGGGGTCATTTTCACAAATTTTTTCAATCACATTTAAAGATTTGAGTTGACACTTTAATATCTACATAATAAAAATACATAGCCTTTAATATTCATCGTATTAAAAATAACTGTTTTTTGCTGAAAAAATACAAGTTAAAAATTAACTGGCATTTATAAACTTTTATTTTTAAAGTCGAAATTTAAAACAAAATCAAGGACTAACACGGGGAAGTGTTGCGACTTCCATCCGCTTGTGGTTTTCCTTTAAAAAATGCGACCGTAACCATTGTTTACGGTCCCTGGTTTAAAGCAGTACCCATGTATATGTGAAAATAGAAGCACCAATTCTAAGGTTCTATATTTAATATTAATTACTCAGTAAAACATCTTACATGCTGCAATTAATAATTTCATAGTACTTGATGGTTACATTTTACAATTTTTCTTTACTGCAGCAATTCCTTCCTTTACTTTGCCAATTTGTGACAGCGGAGGATTTATCTCTAAAGCAGGTCAAACGTGATTTACTTGCTAGCCATTTAAGCAGTGAACCTTTGGTACAACTGGGTATACCAGCATTTGGTTCTACACCTTTTGGATTTCCTAATGCTTTTGGATTTGGTGGTCTTGGGTTTGGTGGGCCAGGATATGGTGGTCCATTTAATTTCCCACCATTCCCTGCAGCTTATCCTGCACCATTTCCAGGCCCTTTTCCAGCTCCATACCAGGTAGCTCTTCCTCCACCATACCCAGGGCCCTTTCCACCTCCAATTCCACCACCATATCCACTTCCAGCTCCATTTCCAGGACCATATCCAGGTCCATATCCAGGTCCAGTACCGCCACCGTTCATTCCACCACTTCCACTGTATTACCCTTCTCCTCTTCCACCTCCACCTCCACCGCCACCACCACCACCACCTCCACCTCCACCACCGCCACCTCCTGCACCAATTGTTCTTCCTGCACCAAATCCAATTGTGGTTCCAGCTTCCACCGCAGCTGCTTTAAGCGTTGCATCGTTGATACATGCTTTAATTGCAAAAAAATTTTATCCACCAGTTTTTCCGTTTCCTGTACCAAGACCATTGCCGGTTCCAGTTCCAATAAGGGTACGTACTTAAATTTACTACAGTTGCTAAAATATTTTTTAACACAATCTTATTTGCATTACAGGTTCCTGAACCATTTGCTCTAGACAGGCCAGATCCGGTTACAGTTTTAAGACCATTACCAGGTATAGAACTCGATCACCCACCTGAAATACATCATTCTCTAGAAGATTGGAGTCCAGAGCATGAACTTCATGAAAATCATCCCAGAGATTTTCATAAGCAACACTTTACAGAATTATAATTTTGTTGCATAACAACTAAGTTCAGTTTAATTTTATATATGTATGTACACTAGGGCGTGACTTTTTTTACATTATACGTGATTTATTGGTTATTTTATATATCATATATTTATTGTAAATCATTACAACTCATAAAATTATAACATATCGAGCCATAACCGCAAAAAAGTGTAACTAACACGAAATCCAAAATTCACTTTTAAATGACAAACGATAGTACTATAACAAACCTCAACTCATCAACTCCCAAAATTTCAGATCTTAAGCCGTTCTTAAGTTATACCGATCACAAAAATCAAGTTCTCATGTACTGCTTATGCAGATAAAACTAGAAAATGGCTTCTACTGTAAAATTTTGTTTTTTTTGGTTACACTTGTTTTGCGGTTATGGCTCGATATAACAACAAAATAAATTAGTTAATATCAATATGTTTATCGCGGATTTTTTGTCACTAATTTGCCTTCTGAATTTATTGCTGAAATAGGTATTCCTCTGGGTAGCTATTTTGGCCAACTAAAGTTTATTTAAGGGGTTAGGGGCAATCAGAGGTATGGAAAAAAGTATTTCAAATAACTTATTTTAATTTAAACTTAAATCATATATTAGGGGTATTCCCATTATAATCATTTTAAAAGTTAATCTAGTGCATGATCGAAGCTTTTTTAAATAAATGCCGCCTCTGATAATATCAGGGATCGAAAATAACTGTTATGTTCTCTTCTTGATATCGAAAATGGAAAAATTTATGCATATAAACTTGCATATAAAATTTATGATTTTTAGCATAAAGTGAAAAATTGAAACTAGTCGTTTGTTTTTTTTTAACAAGACGATATACATAAAGAATAACGATTATTTTCTGCTGGATATTTTTTCAGAAAATATATACGGCAGTTTGCTATATTTGTAAAACTATGTATGCTAGGACAATGCAATTTAATATGTGGGAGGCTTAGCAGTATTTCCCGTTTATATGCACACCGCATTAAAGAAATCCAGGCTTAGTAGTACTGAAAGTAGTGCAATTTTATTTCCCACCTTTAGGTTAGGTTAGACGCATAACGTCTACCTCCTCAAGTTTCCTGAGATCATGAAAAAAGAGGCCACTTAGATGGTTGTCTTTTGCGGGATAAAGTGGGGCATGAACAGTAGATGAGCTATTTTGCAAAAGTTTTTCTGATCCGTGGAGTCGGTAGCACATTAGAAAGAGGATGTTAAAAAAACGTAAATCCGAAAAAAATTTAAATATCCTTAAAACCGAGACCGCTCAAAGCAAAACCCTTATTTTGTGCAAATTTTATAAGAGCCCCACAATCAATTTTTTTAAAATATTCAAATTTGACAAAAATATACCTTGCCAACCATTTCCTATGTAGAATTTACCGGTGCATTGAATTTATTTATCAGAAATTGCAAAAATTGCATACTTGAGTCTCCAGCAACATTCCAATTCGCAGAATCGATTTTTTTTTAGCAATTTTGATTCTAAGTGTTGCCAACGAACAAGACACCGATGAATAGGAAGAACAAAAATACCATAGGGCTGTAGCAAATTTTATTTAAATATTTACGAAAAAAAAATAATTAAAACTGGTCTTTTTTTAATTAAGAGAACTTAGTTTAATTGAAACACAAATTGTAACTGTTTTGCGACAACAAGAAAAAAATATATTTCTCTTCAATTTATTTTAGAAGGATCAGTTTTAATAAAACTTTTTTATTATTTTAAGGTAGGGGAAAATTTTTTTTATGCAGTTCTATTACTTGCAGCACTATTTGCTTCTTGGTTTCTACGTTTGTAACTTTTCCTTTGCTATAGGTAAAACGTGAGGGCTTACCCCGAATATTTCACGTTGGATTTTCACAGCTATTGTGAGGGCAGTCTTGCTATATGGTGTATGTGAGTGGTGGACAGCTCTAAAAACACAGTCTAATTGCAAATTGTTAGGGAAAGTACAAAAAATTGCGGCCGTATGTATTAGCGGGGCACTTCAACTTCATCGGAAGCGCTTAATGCGGTTCTTTGTTTAATACCCCTTGATATTATGGGAAAAAGGATGGTGCAAGAAACAGCCATCTTCCTTAGAGCAACCTTACAATGGACTATCACTCGTAGAGGACATTCTTCCATTATCGATCTTGCAGGAGCAGTTCCTAGCAACATCAATTACACCATTGTCACTCCCTCATTCGAGCATGACTTTCACACAGTTATCTCAACCAGAGAAGAATGGGACGGGTTACTGCCGCTAAACCAAGTTAGCGCGCATATTTTTACTGACGCCGTCAAAACTTGACATCAAAGTCGGGGGAGGCGTCTTTTCAACGGATATGAACCACATAACTTTATTTAGACTGCCAGATCATTGCAGCGTCTTTTAGGCTGAAATAATGGCTATCTATAGAGGTGTGGAATGGCTGAGGTATAGTGAGATATCAACTAAAGATATCTACATTTTTACGCACAGCCAAGCAGCGATTAAATCCCTTGCAGGTGTGTTCCTAACATCACCAACAGCCCTTAAATGTCGCTCGTCTCTTAATAAAGTGGCCGATAAGTTCGACATTCATCTGGTCTGGGTACCAGAGCATAGCGACATTCCTGGAAATTGTAAAGTAGATGAGCTTTAGAAGGTAAAGTCACAACGCGGCTGCCTGACATGGAAACATTAGGCATGCCACTTGCATCTTGCAAGTTGGCTCTAAGGCAACATGCCACAAAAATGGCTAATTTCAGGTGGAACTATAGCACCACCTCTAACACAGCTATATATCACCTTGCTGCTAATGACGTCTAACGGTCATTAACGACTCTTAAGCTGCTTGGCTGATAACACGGAACTTGCAGCGAGCTACTTCTCTAGATGCGCGAGAAGCGTAGTGGCTGTGCGCAACTCCCTAGCGCGACTAGACGAGCCCTTTTGGGCATAAAAAGAGGCTTTACCTTGAATTGAGCAACTGCTACAGCTATTATCTGGCTTGGTCGGATTCTGAGCCGCAGCTGCAGCCACACTACTAATCTCCGGTTTCTGAGGAGATCCGGACTCCTAGTTTTTTTAATAATTAATAACCCACGAGCAGCGGAGCAGGGGATGTCCGTCTGTGTAGAGATTCGCATACACAGATAGGGCTAGATACATCCGGAGGTCGCCAGGTATACGAATGGCTCCGTGGACTAGGACTGAACTAGTTTTTTTAAATGGGCATCCAGCCTGGTCAATCCTTGGCACGGGTCGCATGACACCTTGATTCAGCCCATTACCTCACGCCGATGGGAAGGACCCGCCCCAGGCAGCACTAGGATTATTAAGAATCGGAGCGCTGTAGATTGCATCCCCCCTTAGCTAACCACCATCTCGCAGAGTAGCTTGCTTACCCCTAACTAAGGACACTTTAGCAGTTATTTCCAGACAGCACCCTCTTGAAAGGTTAGGCGGAGGATTTTTGCCAGCATTTCCCACCTTTTAATGCACAGAATTTATTTTTATTTATTCCGGTTATAAGCACTAAAAATCACTGTGGCAATTTTAATTCTCTATACAAAAAAGTCCTTTTATAAGCACCGACAAATAATAACTTGGAATAACTCAAAACTTGCAAAACGGTGCTAAAAGTATTAATGCAATGACAATCAGTTGACTTCGTCTATTAGTCGGTGTCGGTTGTGTTAATTTGTTTTAATAAGTGTACTTTTTGTTTGTTAATTTTATTCTAAAACTATCTGTTCGTAATACATATGAGTGTGTTTATTATAATAAACAATAATAATTATTAATATAATATTTGCATTTGTGTTTTAATATAACATAATATAAATAACGTAAAGTAATAGCTTGCATTTTAGTTTTCAATTTAATGTTTTAAACATATTAACAAAGTGTTGTTGTTTTGCATGCTTGCTGTGTTTTGCTTTCCTCTTTGTGCAGTGATTTGTTCATCTTAGTCTCAGTGATTGCTGTTTTTGCTCTTTGTTTGAACTTAACTGTGCGCTCGTTGTGTTAAAATAATAGCCCTAAAAGCACATTTGGCATCTGCTTACTTTTTCAATCTTTAAACAAGGAATATTTTTCTGTGAAAAATATTATCGCTTGTTCTTTGAACGAGCTATGCAAATGTCAAAACATTCTGTACCTCATGTTTAGTTGTTCTGATCCATGTGAGCAAATGTTTCATGCATCTTGTGCCGGTATTTCTAAATCATGTCTAGACGATTTAGTATCTGTACGGTCAGGTCTTCGCTGGTACTGTGCTTCGTGTAGATCACTATCCCCAGATGAACTTTATTCAAAAATAAAGCTTTTTGGGGAAAGTCTTAATACGTTAAATAACTATTTTAGAGAAATCGTCACATTTTTTAGCGAAATTAGAGCCACACCCAGTACCAGCGTCTATGATGAAATATCTATTCCGGAAAATGTCCCACCTTCTTTGTCACAGACTGTTTCTTCCGGGACTCAAACTATTATTTCATCAGAAAAAGACCATTCTATTTCAAAAAGAAAGAGGAAGAACAAAAATAAGCGTCCCAAAGCATCTTTGCACAAAAATACTCCAGTTTCTTCTTCGTCACCTACTAATATGTCTCCTTTGGCTAATAGTCCAGTTTTACCTCCTATTGAACCCAGAAACCATTTAAATTTAAGGGTAGTGTCAAGGAAGAAAAATTTATTTATTTTACGTCTTCAGCCTGACACAACTGTTGAAAACGTATTGACGTTTATCAAACATAACAACTTGTTGAGTCAAAACGACCTTTCTTTATGTAAAAAAATAGGGAATAAACCTTCCCACGCTTCCTTCATTCTCACAGTTCCAGCTGAAGAGTTTGCAAATGTTTTAAATTCTAATTTGTGGACCGATAATATATTCGTTTCAGAGTTTCTGCCTAAGAATAAGTCTAGAAGGACGATTCAACCTGTTCGTCAAACTCAAAAAAACTGAATAGGCTATCCCTTTGCTATCAAAATGTAAGGGGATTACGCTCTAAGACGCGAGACATATTTTTAATGTCTCAAAATTTGTCTGAAGATATCGCATTGAGTGGAACTTGGTTAAATGGAAGCATTACTGACTTGGAAATGTTTGATAATAGTTTTGAAGTATATAGAAAAGACATACGCTGGCAATACTTCTGCTGTCGGTGGTGGTGTCTTATTAGCTGTTAGGAACTCCTTCGTTAGTTCCATTATCGATATTCCCTGCTCTTCTAATATCGAACTTATATGCATTAAGGTTGTACATTGTAATTCTAATGTATATGTAGTTAATGCTTATGTTCCTCCAAAGAGCAGTGTGGAAATTTATGCAAGCCTTGCGGATTGCATAGAATACGTTATAAATATTCTTGACGTTAGTGACGACATTTTATTGTTGGGCGATTTTAATCTGCCTGACTTGAAATGGGAATCTTCAGACGATGATACATATTTTTGTGCATCTAATTCGAAGACATGCCAAGAGCATATATTTGTTGATAATATATGTTCTGACTTACAACAAGTAAGTTGTATTTATAATAGTCGTGAAAGACTTCTTAACCTGGTCTTAACTACAGACTGTAACAACTTGATTGTTAAAAGGTCTCTTCATGCTCTAACTTCAGTTGATGACTACCATCCACCACTGAGCATATGGTACAAGTCCGACAGGGAAAATATAGTGAATTCCAATTCAATAGATAAAGTTTATGAATTCAATTTCAAAAAAGCTGACTTTCTGAGGTTGAATCATTTACTTCATAGTAAACTTAATGTAATTTTAGAATATTTTAATGGTAATAATCTTGAAGATTCAATTAATTTTTTTTGTATGGAAATCTTTACTATGTTTTCTGAGTCCGTGCCGTATAGCCTCAAATTTGCGAAAAATTGTGCTTACCCTTGGTACACAAGGGAATTAAAGACTCTTCGCAACAACAGGAATAGGGCATGGAAGAAATATGTCTGTAGCTTAGACTTAAATGACCTAGAAACCTACAAGCGTTTGTTTCTGGATTTTGAAAGTTGCTCATCAACCTTATATCAAAATTATTTAGACAATATTAAGCTGAGAATATTGTCTGATCCAAAGAAATGCTGGGGTTTCATAAACACCAAAAAAAATCTGATGGATTCCTTTCATCATTTAAGACTTCTGACGGATTTACTGACGATCTCGTTATAATTTGTGGCCTATTTGCCACTCTTTTTAAAGAGTCATTCTGTTCAGACTCTTTTAATCCTGATGAAGATTATTTTGAATATATGAACACCCAAGATTTCGTTGGACCCTATATCTTTTAATTCAGAGGATATTTTAAAGTATATTGGATCGATCGAAGAAGATTTTAATGCTGGACCTGACGGAATTCCTGCCGCAGTGTTAACGCAATGTGGTTCCGTTCTAAGCCAACCACTCTCCATATTATTCAATAAATCAATTAGGGAATGTAATTTTCCACTTTTTTGGAAAAAATCTTTTATAAGTCTTATTTATAAAAAAGGTTGTAGGAATGATGTAAACAACTATAGGCCTATCGCTAAACTCTCATCGATTCCAAAACTTTTCGAGCGGCTCGTGTATGATCGTGTAAAGATTCATTGTGGGAGGGTCATAACAACTCGCCAGCATGGATTTGTTACTGGCAGACCCACTGTGTCTAATCTCCTCGATTTTACAACATTCTGCTTAAATTCAGTTTATTCTGGTAACCAGGTCGATTGTATTTACACTGATTTTAGTAAAGCATTTGATAAACTACCTCACAAATTAATTATATTTAAACTAAAATTAATGGGTTTTCCACAATTTTTTGTAAGCTGGATTCAATCGTATCTGACATAGCGATCTTATCAAATACGATTTCGAGGTGTATTTCTGCTGAATTTATTGCTGCATCAGGTGTTCCTCAAGGTAGCCACCTTGGTCCACTTCTGTTTATTTTAGCCATTAATGATGTAACCCACGTCATCAAATACTCTCATCTGCTCATTTATGCAGATGATATGAAAATATACAGAACAGTAGATTCTAAAGACAATTCAGTTCTACTCCAGTCTGATTTAAAATACTTTGAAGTTTGGTGTTCTAAAAATAATATGTTTCTTAATCCAGATAAATGCCAAACTATGACCTTTTCGCGAAAAATGAATAATTTAATTTTTGATTATAAGATAAAAGATACGGCTTTAAATCGTGTAGATTCTGTCAAAGATCTTGGTATATGCTTGGATTCTAAGCTATCGTTTAGCTTTCATATTGATAGCATTTGTAAAAAAGCGTCTTCTATGCTCGGTTTTATAAAACGCTGGGCCAAAGAATTTAATAGTATGATTATAACTACAACGCTGTATTATTCAATTGTCCGTCCTCACTTGGAGTATGCAAGTCAAGTTTGGTCGCCAAGTTACAATGTACATGTTGAACGAATAGAAAGAATTCAAAAACGTTTTGTTCGGTTTGCTCTAAGGGGCTTAAGTGGAACTGACACTTTAAATCTTCCTCCTTATGAGGATTGTTTAAAACTATTAAAAATGCAATCCTTAAATGAGAGAAGGAAGTCTGCTGATATCGTCTACTTACACCAACTCATAACTTATGTTTTCGATTAACCGGAACTCCTAACTCTTATAAATTTTAACACTTACCGTAGAAGCAGTAGAAACGCTAACAATTTAATTTACTTACCTTTTAGTAGCACAAATTATATGGCTACTGCTCCTTAAAATCCCATGAGTACTTTTGTTAACAACTGTAGCTTTTTTGATGTTAATTTACCGAAAGGTCAACTCAAAAGTAGATCGAAATAGTTGTTATGTCTTCTGTTGTCCCTGAGCCCAACCCATATTATGGTGGGTAAATTTTTCTCACTTTGGATTGTTTTGGACCACTTTTATCTATGTATATCGTTGAAATATTTCAATGATATTTAGTGGGTTCTTAAGATAGTCTTATGTGGAGAAAGTGCGAAAAAGCTGCAGTAGCTGAACTCTATTGTTATTGCATGACAACACTTCTTTACTATTGATAAGGGGTGTACACATTGATCAAATCGCTCATCCAATGATTTGACCAACAGATTTATATATATGGATTTGATGGCGATTTGACGAGTCTGAACACTCATTAAATCGTTTATCAAATAATTTAATGAAAATCAAAATATTTTGATTTTTCTGCTGATTTGACGAACGATTTGACCAGTGTGAACACTCGTCAAATTGTGTAGAACGCTTTTGTCTGTTGAAAAAGTTTTCAACCTGAGCACATCGCGGCAAGAGAAGGAACGGAAGAAAATAATTAATAGCTGTGGCAAATACTTACTTACTTACTTACAGCCCTATTCTGGCAAATTAACAAATTGTTAACCAGTATTTTGAATATTTCTATGTGTGTGTTGTTTTCAAAACAAAATTTAAAGCTCAAAAATCAAAATTTGTTAACGAAATTGTCAATAACTGAAAAGCAGTTTTTGAGCTTAAAATTTTGTTTTGAAATCAAAAAATTACAATAAACACGTAGAAATATTCAAAATACTGGTTAACAATTTGTTAATTTGCCAGAATAGGGCTGTTAGTCGGTGCTACAACCGTATTGGCCTCATCTAAGAAGTTGCGCCAGCCATTTCTGTCTTTCGCTTGCTGGCGCCAGTTGGAAATTCCAAGCTTCGTCAGGTTGTCCTCTACTTGGTCTTTCCAACGAAGATGCGGTCGTCCTCTTCTGCGTCGACCGCCACTGGGTACCGAATCGAATGTTTTCTTCACTGGAGCATCGTCCTTCATGCGCTGAACATGACGAAGCCAGCGAAGCCGCTCGATTTTAATGCGCTTGACTATGTCGATGTCAGCGTACAACTCGCCATTGACGCAGATTGGTCCGTAGATCTAACGAAGAATCTTTCTCTCGAATGCTCCTAAAGTCTTTTCATCTGAACTGCTCAGCGTCCAGGTTTGTGATGCATAAAGTAGGACGGGCATGATGAGCGATTTATAGAGCGTGATTTTCGTTCGTCGAGAGAGGGCTCTGCTTCTCAATTGCCTACTGAGCCCAAAGTAACACCTGTTGGCAAGAGTTATTCTTCGTTTGATCTCAATGCTGATGTCGTTGGTTGAGTTTATGATGGATCCCAGATAAATGAAGTCCTTCACAACCTCCAAGGAGGTATTGTCAACGGTAACGTGGGTTCCAAGACGCTGGGACTGTTTGTTTGTTGACACCAAGTATTTCGTCTTATCTGCATTCACTGACAGACCCATTCGACTTGACTCTTTTTCTAATCTGGAAAATGCTGCACTGATTTCGCGCGTATTATGATCAATGATATCGATGTCATCAGCATACGCAAGCAGCATAACACTCTTGTAGAATATTTTGCCACTACGTCTCAGATCAGCAGCTTGGATGATCTTTTCCATCATTAGGTTGAAAAAGTCGTACGATAAGGAATCACCTTGTCTGAAACCTCGTTTGGTAACAAATGGTGGGGAGAGGTCCTTCCCGATTTTAACTGCGCTGCTGGTGTTGCTCAGTGTCATCCTGCAAAGTCGTATTAGTTTTGCAGGAATACCAAATTCAGACATGGTGGAGTACAGGTGCTTCCTTATTGGGCTGTTGAAGGCGACTTTGTAGTCGACAAAAAGATAGTGGGTGTCGACTTGTTTTTCTTGAGTCTTCTCCAAGATTTGTCGTACCGTGAAAATCTGGTCGATGGTGGACTTTCCAGGCCTGAAGCCACACTGATAAGGTCCGATCAGTTCGTTTACAATGGGCTTGAATCTTTCACATAAAACGCTCGACTTAATATATGCAATATTAAGAAGGCTTATCCCACGGTAATTGGCACAGATAGTGGGATCACTTTTCTTGTGGATTGGGCAGAGCACACTGAGATTCCAATCGTTCGGAATGCATTCTTCCGACCATATTCTGCATAGAAGCTCGTGAATGCATTTAAGTAGAGCTTCGCCTCCGTTCTTAAACAGTTCTTAACAGCTGTGGCAAATAGTTTATAATAATTTATAAAATAGTTTATTCTTCTTCCAATACGATTTTAATAACAAGTGCTACTAAACATTTTCCGTCATCGCGATGTGCTAACTTCGGTGTTCAAGACAAAATGAAATTTGACAAAAAATTTTATGAGTATGAACACTTTTGTGGTCAAACGATTTGACAAACGATTTGATGAGTGATTTGAAGTGTGAACAGGGCTATACACAATCAAGGTGGACATTTCTATTTTATACATATTTAAATAAACATGAGTAAAGGGGCTTCTACACGATACACCGGCTGTACCATGGCAAAATTATGCAGGTAGCATTGACAGTTGTTATGGAAAACATGTGCTGTCAAAATATACTCAAAAAGGGAGCGCTTTCAATCAGCCATTGCCAATAAGTGAAAGCATTACTAATGTTAAAAATGTTGAAGTAAAAAAAAGAACAACCTCAGCAGATGCACATGCATATCGAGCCATAACCACAAAACAAGTGTAACTAACACGAAATCTAAAATTCACTTTTTAATGACAAACGATAGTACTATAACAAACCCATCTACTCCCAAAATTTCAGATCTCTAAGTTAAACCGTTTTTAGGTTATACCCATGATACAAAGAACTACAGATAAAGTATTGCGCATGTCCGCCATCTTTGCTGTGACGTGCAAGGTGCTCCTTGGTTAAAACGTAGTCACAATTTATTCATAGGGTATAAAGATTTTAAAATGCCTACATTTTCTTATGAAAACTTGTTTTACTGATATGAAATAAATATTGTTATATAAAGCACATGTCCAAAATAAAGTAAATATATTTTTAAGTAGTGTTTGTGAAGAAAAATTTGCATATTTTGTAGGGGTGCTTTTTTCCCCTTTTTACCGACTTACACAAAAAGCGGCTACGTTGCTTGATGTGCTTGACAGAATTTTGACTGTTTTTTCGTTTTCATTTTGCTATCTTCGTCACTTTTCTACATTTTCTTTTGAATGTATTCATCAAGTGTCACATTTGACGAGCACCGATGACGAGGTGCGCAGTAAATTTTGTTTGTTGCGCCGGGAATACTTTACCTGTAGCTCTTTGTATCATGGGTTATACCCATAGCAAAAATCAAGTTTCCATGTACTGCTTGTAAACTAACTGTACTGCTTTGTACTGGAAAAAACTAGAAAATCGCTGCTCCTGTAAAATTTCGTTTATTGGTTACAACTTTACAAAATATTGAGTTGATATCTATTAAACAGACTTATAAACATCAAAAAATGTGCAACTCTGTATGTGCAATTCTTGCAAGGAACGGTACAAGTAACAATATAAAAATACATAGTGGCATTTTGTTTATTCAGTGCAATAACAAAAATATTGTTTTGTTCTTTGCTTTGACGTATTTTTCTCTCCTACTTCGCAAATATATAAAAATTATTTTTTATGGATATAAAAGTTTTCATTTTATTATAATAATGCTTAAAACGATCATTTCAAAAACAATTCTTAAAAAGTGTCATTAGTTTCATAATGCTTTGAAAGTTCGAAAATATTATATTTTACTTGACAAAAACTAAATTGTATAAAAAGGTATTTTTTATTATTTAAATTACACATTTTTTTTAACGTGAGATATTTCTACTAATTCTTTGTTTTATGCAAGAAGAGCACATCTCCCGTTGACTTGTTTACAGATTTTGAGCAATAATAGGGAAAAAAGAATTTTTAAATATACAAATTGGAAAACAGTATATTACTTACAATAGATATAAATTTTTTTTAAATCTACAACAAAAATATTATCACACATCAAAAACTTAAAACACGAATATCTCAGAATGCAGTTTTAACAGAAGTGCCCTTATTGCATCTAACTCCTCAATTGTGTAAACCATTGTTAGGCTTAAAATTAGTCATTTTTACCAGTTTCAATTTTAAGTTCTGTGTGTCAATTTTCTCAGATAGAAAGTCTGATAGTGCAAACACTTTTAACAGAAAATGCTATAACCTGTCAGATGATTTGAGAACTCTGACGAAAACAGCATACAATAGGTTATATGATTTCTCTGATTGTCTGAAGCAGATTTTATTTCAGAATGAAAAAATATTTAAAATATCAAATAATATTTTACTTTCTTATAACATGGGAGATCGAATCGGTTTGCCGTAATAGTCAAACGAGTTTTCTGTAAATCAAATTAAAAAAAAAATATAAAAAATAAAAACTTTTTATTGCAAAATGATTGCTGTACTTGTTTAAATCAAGCGTACCTACGAACTTTCAAACACTTAATTATTGCTACACACGTCTGTCATAAGCGTTATAAGTGCAGACAGCTTTGGCCTCTGTTAACTTAAAAAATCACCACATTGAACCTGGTTAAGGCGCTACTGCCGAAATTACATCATCCATCCCAGGTGAAATCGGTCAACAGCTTATACCTCCTTCAATTGGCCTAAACCTCCTTCAATCAGGAAAATATTCATATTATGGACTTTTCTGATGATCATCAAAATATCAACTCACCATCATGCGTAGCAAATAATAATTCCTCTACTTCACATGCATGCATTTCAAACTCGCCTGACACTATCTTAACAACCCAACAGCTAACTTTATTACATGATGGTTCTACTCAGGACAATCTGGAGTACCTAAACTTGGTCGCTTCTAAAGGAAGGCCATCATCCCAAAATCTGGTTCAAACTCCAACGATAACGAATCTGAATTCACCATATGAGAAAACGACCAAAGAGATCCAGCTGTGAACATATTAAACATCTAGACGTCTCAAGCTTCCCACTGCTCTAGATAACCCAGCTGTTAATAATGCGAATAGATTTGCAGCGTTAGCTTACCTTTCAATCAACACAACACAATATAAAAAAAAAGTGGTAAGTTCAAGTAAAAGGTTAATGGCTGAACCTACAGTTATAAATTCAAAATTCTGTAAACCAATTATTCTATACAAAGTAAATACAAAGTCCCTAGTTGATCAACTTAATCTTACAATTACCAAAATTGATTTTAAAATAATAAATAAATCTGCAACTAAAAGTAAGCTGTACTTAAGAGACCCCTCTGTTAATGTGGAAATGATGACCCTTCTTAAGGAACACAAAACTGATTCGTTTTCTTTTACATTAAAGCAATCCAGGCAAGTCACCCTCGTATTACGTGTTCTTCACTTCAGATATTAATGAAATTAAACAAGATTTAGGCAAAATAACTCCAAATGTGGTTGAAAAAGTCGAAAAATTTATAACTCCATTGGCTTACAAAAATAAATACGATACAGGCTTATTTTTAGTAACCGGGATTTTTATAACTTTTACCGGGAAAAATATTTAATGAAATCTCGAAAATTAAGAATATATTGGATAATTACTTGGGAAGCCCCTAAATCTAGGAAACAAGAAGTTCAATGCAAAAGATGCCAGCAGTGGGGGAATATCGCAAAAAACTGTAATAAAGCTTATCGCTGCGTAAAGTGCGAAAATATTCACGAGCCGGGTACGTGCTCTCTTAATGAAAATACTAACACAATGCCATATTGTATTAACTGTGGTGAATTTGGGCACCCGGCTTATTGGAGTGGTTGCTCTTTCTTCAAAGATTATATTATAAGGAAAAAATCTTTCATTAATGAAGCTAAAGAAAAAAAAGTCAATTGCTTTTTCAAACGTTCAGAGTGCCGTTAATAGGCAGTCAGTAGTCAAAGAAGGCAATCCTACGCTAGGCTTTTTCACTTTTCAAATATGAATTCTTTCAATAGAGGAGAAAAACCTTCAATTGTTGAAGAGTTTTTGAGAGTATTTAAATCTATTTTTGATTCAGAGCGGCCTCCGCTTGAGCAAAGGTTGGAAAGTTTCTTTCAAAATTTAAATCAGTTGTCAAAAGACGAAGTTAAAATAGAGTGTATCTCACTCTTAAAAGAAGTTCAAGAAAAATATGGCCAATAATTTCAAAAATTTTCTGAGTTATGATGTTAGATCTTTGGTTTATGATAGCAGAGTTATTGAACTACAAAAAACTTTAGATCTAAACTCTGTAGACATTTGTTTTCTTCAGGCAACACATTTATCTATGTCAAAATATGTGCCTCTCAACAATTATAACTTTATTAGGGATCATAGTTCCCAAGGAGTGGCCATTGCTTTGAAAAGTAATTACAAATATTCGATTGTACCAATTACAAATGTGCGTTTTCCACATATTTTCATAGATATTTGTGTCTCTGTAAATGGAGTTAATAAAAATTTATTAGTAGGCTCAATTTATATCCCTTGTAACTTTGTGTCTGATGATTTTTAAGATGGATTAGGAAATATAGCTAATTATGCTTCAAAATTTAAAGGATTGATTGTCGGTGGAGATTTTAATTCAAAACATATTTCATGGAATGGTAATTTCAATAATCTAAACGTAAATACCTTTATCAGCTGGTTACAAAACAATTATCTTGACTATATTAGAATTTGTGACTTAATTCCTTTATTTCCAAATGGTGCTTCCTTCCTTGAACATTTCGTAGTTTCCATAAACTTATAAGTATAACTTTCACATAAGTATAAATTCCAATTATCATATTTCTTTCGTCCTTTGCAGATCATTTTCTCTTTTTCAAACTAAATTTAAAAGACTTTTATTTTATTTTACATACACCCAGATTCTACACCTCGTTCAAAACACCAATTGGGATGATTTTCATGATCAATCGACAAATTTAGTTCAGAACAATTATCCTCCTAAACATGTTAACTTGCAAAATTCTGAAATTGACTCATATAGAGTTCTTAACTACATCCATAAATTCAACAAAAGACTCCCATTCAGAAACATTTGAAGTTAAGGGAAAGTATTCGACATTTCTTCCTGAATCTATCAACAATTTATTCAAAATTAAAAATAGATGGCAAAGAAGGTTGAGGAAAATTTTCATTTCCACTTTTAACAAATTATCTCTAAAATATCAACATCTTGACAAACAAATCTCTCTCTTAAAAATCATTATAAAAGAACAAGTTAAAATGCATCAAGCTCGTGAATTCAGCGAAAAACTAAAATTAATAAAGCCTGGCCATACTGCATACAAACAAATTTTTAGCTTAATTAAAAAAATAGAAGCTAAATTTTGTATAAAAATTTTCTATGAAAATGTCATTTACACTGATGATGTCGAAAAAGTTTAAATTCTTAAAAGTCATTTTGACTTTTAGGCCGGATATAAATAAAATAGAATCCCAAATCCGTAATAATCTTGAATCATATCTGCCTTCAATTTATAACTTTAGTCAAGATTTCAAATCTTTTTCCAACCCAGATACTTCGCATTTTATTAATTCTGAATTTTATGGTTCATATATCCAGGGTCTTAATGCGAAAAAATCAGCTGGACCTGATAACTAGTGTCCGACCGAAACCGGAATTTTGGCCGAAACCGAATATTCGGCCATGTCATAATATTCGGGCGAAACCGAATCCGAAACCGAAACTGATTATTAATATGAAAATTTAAGTTTTTACAAATGATTGTTTTTATTAAAAGAAAACATAAGTACTACTAGTACAAAACAAGTATTATTTAAATATTGAAGTTTATAATAACTAATTTAAGTATACTATAATAATAAATGAGATAATTTTTTATTTTATTTTTTAGTACACACTCAAAATAGTATGCACCTACAATGTACATTTTTTTAGAACTACAAAGCAAAGTATTTCTGTTTTTCTTAAAGGTTTAGTATTATAAAAATAGAAATATGTATTTCGTTTTCTTTTCCTTATTTCCACACATACAGAATTTGTTCGGAAGTTTAACTATCAATTTTTGGCATAAGTATCTATAAAACTTTCGCAGGGAAACTGGGGGCGAACCTACACAATGTAATGTGTCTGACTGTCTCAACCTGGCGAGGCCAGCATAATCTTTGTGAAATCGCCTCAAGTCGACTCAAACCTCCACGTGGTGTTTCCTGGGCAACGTCAAAACTGACAACCGATAGTTTGGCGGCTAATCTTAAGCCCCTAAGCTTAAAATAGGTTGTGCGTCGGGTTTAAAGCCCACCCGTAAAAACCAATTTCAATGAAAACATATAAGAAAAGAAGAAAAATTATCCCCAAATCTGATGACGACTACCGCAAACGAAAAATGCATAATGATTTACGGATATGCACCTGGAATGTCCGAACCCTTAATTGGGAAGGTGCCTCTATTCAACTGACTGATGTCTTGGAAAGATATAAAGCTGTTATCACTACTATCCAAGAAATGCGATGGAAGGGACAGGGTTGCATTTGGCATGCACCCTGTGATTCTACTACAGCGGCCATGCGGAGAAGCACGAGTTTGGATGCGGATTTGTAGTTGGCAAGAGACTACGACACCACGTCCTGCGATTCACACCTGTCAACGAACGACTTGCCATAATCTGCATCAAGGTTGAATTTTTAATATAGGCCTAATATGTGCGCACGCTCCGACAGAAGACAAGGACGATGAGATCAAGGAAATTTTCTACGAGCGCCTTGAAAATGATTACGAGCGCTGCCCCCGTCACGACGTAAAAGTCGTGCTTGGTGACTTCAACGCTAAGGTGGGCAAGGAAAATATATTTAGTCCAATAGTCGGAAAGTTCAGCCTCCACGACAACACCTCCGATAACGGAATGAGGCTGATTGACTTCCCCGCATCACGAAACATGGTCGTAAGTAGCACCAGATTCAAGCATCTCAATATTCATAAAGCCACCCCTTGATGGATGTCCCCTGATCAAAAAACCAAAAATCAAATTGATCACGTTTTGATCGACGGAAAACACTCTTCCAGTGTATTGGATGTATGCACGATCCGTGGTGCAAACATTGACTCTGATCACTATCTTGTTGCAGCCAAGATCCGTACACGTCTGTGCGCAGCTAAGAATACACGGAACCCTACACAGGGAAAGCTAGACGTCGACAAGCTGCATTCGAAACAGACAGCCGATGCTTTCGCCACTCGACTCTCACTCCTGCTTGAAAGCACTCCTCCAATCGATGGTATATGCGCGCAGTGGACACACATTTCCAACTCCATGCGTGCGGCTGCTGAAGAGGTGATTGGCTACTACCGCGCTCACCGAAACTAGTGGTACGACCAGGAGTGTAGCGACGCCACTGCATAATTTCAGGCGGAAAAAAAAGAGGCAGAAAAGCGCCAGCAGGAGAAGATTGATATGTATGCTGACAGGAATGAGGCCTGAAAATTTTTCGAAAAAATAAGACGCCTTGCCGATGGTTTTAAAACCGGGGCATCTTCCTGCAAGGATGAAAACGGGAATCTAGTGACAGATGTCCAGAGTACACTGACGTTATGGAGGGAACACTTCTTCTAAGCTTCTAAATGGTGACGCTGACAACAATCCCGAGCTTCTATGCAGAATATGGTCGGAAGAATGCATTCCAAACGATTGGAATCTCAGTGTGCTCTGCCCAATCCACAAGAAAGGCGATCCTACTATCTGTGCCAATTACCGTGGGACAAGCCTTCTTAATATCGCATATAAGGGCCTGTCGAGCGTTTTATGTGAAAGATTGAAGCCCATTGTAAACGAACTGATCGGACCTTATCAGTGTGGCTTCAGACCTGGAAAATCCACCATCGACCAGATTTTCACGCTACGACAAATCTTGGAGAAGACTCAAGAAAATCAAGTCGACACCCACTATCTTTTTGTCGACTACAAAGCCGACTTCGACAGCCCAATAAGGAAGCACCTGTACTCCACCATGCCTGAATTTGGTATTCCTGCAAAACTAATACGACTTTGCAGGATGATACTGAGCAACACCAGCAGCGCAGTTAAAATCGGGAAGGACCTCTCCCCACCATTTGTTACCAAACGAGGTTTCAGACAAGGTGATTCCTTATCGTGCGACTTTTTCAACCTAATGATGGAAAAGATCATCTGAGCTGCTGATCTGAGAAGTAGTGGCACAATATTCTACAAGAGTGTTATACTGCTTGCGTATGCTGATGACATCGATATCATTGATCATAATACGCGCGAAATCAGTGCAGCATTTTCCAGATTAGAAAAAGAGTCAAGTCGAATTGGTCTGGCAGTGAATGCAGATAAGACGAAATACTTGGTGTCAACAAACAAACAGTCCCAGCGTCTTGGAACCCACGTTACCGTTGACAATACCTCCTTGGAGGTTGTGAAGGACTTCGTTTATCTGGGATCCATCATAAACTCAACCAACGACATCAGCATTGAGATCAAACGAAGAATAACTCTTGCCAACAGGTGTTACTTTGGGCTCAGTAGGCAATTGAGAAGCAGAACCCTCTCTCGACGAACAAAGATCACGCTCTATAAATCGCTCATCATGCCCGTCCTACTTTATGCATCACAAACCTGGACGCTGAGCAGTTCAGATAAAAAGACTTTAGGAACATTCGAGAGAAAGATTCTTCGTAAGATCTATGGACCAATCTGCGTCAAAGGCGAGTACCGAATACGGTGGAATTATGAACTGTACGAGCTGTACGCTGACATCGACATAGTCAAGTGCATTAAAATCGAGTGGCTTCGCTGGCTTGGTCATGTTCAGCGCATGAAAGACGATGCTCCAGTGAAGAAAACATTCGATTCGGTACCCAGTGGCGGTCAACCCAGAAGAGGACGACCGCATCTTCGTTGGAAAGACCAAGTAGAGGACAACCTGACGAAGCTTGGAATTTCCAACTGGCGCCAGCAAGCGAAAGACAGAAATGGCTGGCGCAAATTTTTAGATGAAGCCAAGACCGACATACGGTTGTAGCGCCAACTAAGTAAGTAAGTAAGTATCTATAAAACTTTAATGGTAATTGCAATAGAGATGATAATATCGAAAATGATAGTATCGAACTCATAAAATTAACCAAAATGTTTTGCATTAACACGATAAATCAAATTATAGACGAATTTAAATTTTTGTTTTGTAGAATGCGTTGTAAGTATTTTTATTAAACCAAACTGATGTATTTGAATTAAATGACCGATGCAAGAAAAATAGCGACAACTCTCTTTTTTAATATTTTTTTGTTGGATTATACGGATTTTAACCTCCTAAATCCAAATCCAAATTTTAGGCTTTAGGTTTAGAAGTTATAGGCCTCCAAAGTTGCAAAAGGGGCTACAAATCTTTCTGCTTTTTTTAGTGCAGATGGGTATCAAAAGAAATGTAATGCGAGAACCTATTCAACGAAGTATGTATCAAACATGAAAATCTATTCATAACTTTTTAAGATATACCTATTATTATATTTACAATTTGTATGGAAAAATAATGTTTTCCCTTTTAATAAGCACGACACTAAAAATGTGTATATCTTTAAAAGTTAGGCATGGATTTTCATATTTGAATAGGTACCTTGTTGAATTGGTACTTAAATTATCTTTCTTATGATACCCATAAAGTTAAGTTTTGTTGAACAATTTAGAACAATAGCAAGATTTGTAGGCTATTTTTTCCAACTTTTGAGGCCTATAACTTCTAAACCAATTGCGAGCGGTCTGCAATTTTTTCAGATTTGGTGTAAAGAGGCCAAAATCAATATAATCTGCAAAAAAAATTCAAAATTATAGTTGTCGCTATTCTTGAAATGTTCCGAAATTTTTACCAAAAGTTTCGGCTAGTTTCGGTTATTCGGCCATATTGAGGCCAAAAAGGGCCGAAACTGGCCGTAACCGAAACCGAAACCGAATATTCGGTCGGACACCACTAATAACATTTCTAATTTTATTATTAAGAAATTTCCAAATGCTGTCCTTAAATTTTTAACAATAATCTTTAATAATTGTGTCAATAATGGTTACTTTCCTAAAGCTTGGAAAGTATCAAAAGTTATTCCAATTCAGAAGAAACCTAAATGTTTTGAAGTAAATAATTTTAGACCAATTTCATTACCATCCAATCTTGGAAAACTTTTAGAGCATGTTATTAAGGATAAAATGGATATTGGAATTGACGTTTAACACATATCTGATTTTTAATTCGGTTTAAAAAAACAACATTCTACGGTTTATGCCTTGTTGAAATTTGAAAATGATTTGATCCTCAATCTTCGAAATCAACGATGCACTGTGGCGGTAGCTCTGGACGTTGAAAAAGCCTTCGACAAGGCTTATCATGAATTGTATTTAAACTTATGCAGATTGGTTTTAATCCTTCCTTTATAAAAATTTTACACAATTTTCTCAATAATCGGAAATTTATGTTAATATAAATAATGTCTCTTCAGACTATGGTCTACTTGAGAGTGGTGTTCCGCTGGGAGCTATCTTAGCTCCCCATTTGTATAGTATTTTCATTTATGATTTTCCACATTTATACGATGGTTCGACAGGCATCCTTTATGCAGACGATTCACTTGCATATGCACATGGGAACACTCCTATAGAAGCTCTAAATCGGGTCCGGGCTCACTTGGAAAAAATTAATATTTATTATTATAATTGGGAAATAAAGATAAACGCATCCAAATCAGAAGCAATATGCATAAGGAATCCTTCTGGAAAATGCCACAGAGAAACGGTTTCGCAAAGTAAATTATTAACATTATCACTTAATGGTGCAAACCAGAGAACTGCACATGCCTACTTTAAGTCTATTTCAAGCGCTTGCTTCAAATACAAGTTCAAGCTAGCTTAAGTTTGATAATTTTGAATCAAGTATAGCTTGTAATTGAATATAAATAAGCCCACGACAGCTTGCAAGTATTCTAGCTTACATGCGAACGGCACGAAGTTTCAAGTAAAGGAAAGCTTGATGCCTTCGGCAAAAAGCTTGAATAGCTTGAAATTAAAGGCAAGTATCCAATTAAAGCAAGTATCCAAAAAAATTCAATGAGCTTGCTTAGAGAGAGCTTCAGCGTAATAGGACTTTTAAGGATTCTGTGGACTCCGTGGTTGGAAGTTTTAGGGGTAACTTATTTCGAAGATGGCAGAGTTGCCACCTAGATTTTTTTTTTATTTTCGTGAATTATTGTAATTTTGAAATTCTGACAGCGGATTTGATTTCGAATATAATGTCACAGTTATAAAATTTTAAGATGGAGGTTAGGGCTGCCACCTAAATTTTTACCACAGTATTGTCACCTAATAATATGTATTTTTAAAAGTTTTAAACATCATTTATCAGTGTTAAGGGGTCGCTGATTTCGAATCTAAAGTAAGAATTGTAAAATTCAAGATGGTTGAAGGGTTGCCACCTTAAGTTTTTGTAGTTTAATGAATTCGGGGCTAGCAAAAAAAAATGGTACACCAAACATGGGTCGGTGAATCCGAATCCGTCGTCAGAATTTCAAAATTATAAAATTTTGGAAATAATAGGGTTGCCACTTAATAATATATCTTTTCAAGAGTTTTAAACGTCATTTATTAGTGTTAAGGGGTCGCTGATTTCGAATCTAAAGTCAGAATTTTAAAATTCAAGATGGTGGATAGGGATGCCACCTTAATTTTTTGTAGTTTTATGAATTTGGGCTGGCAAAAAAATGGTACACCAAAAATGGGTCACTGAATTCGAATCCGTCGTCATAGGGTTGCCACCTAATAACATATATTTTCAAGAGTTTTAGACGTCATTTATCAGTGTTAAGGAGTCGCTGATTTCGAATCTAAAGTCAGAATTGTAAAATTCAAGATGATTGATAGGGTTGCCACTTTAATTTTTTTAATTTTATGAAATTTTATAATTTTGAAATTCTGACAACGGATTCGGATTCAGCGACCCATTTTTGGTGTACCATTTTTTTTTGCCAGCCCCGAATTCATAAAACTACAAAAAAATTAAGGTGGCAACCCTATCCACCATCTTGAATTTTAAAATTCTGACTTTAGATTCGAAATCAGCGACCACTTAACACTAATAAATGATGTTTAAATCTTTTAAAAATACATATTATTAGGTGGCAATACTGTGGTAAAAATTAAGGTGGCAACCCTAACCTCCATCTTAAATTTTAAAACTGTGACAATATATTCGAAATCAAATCCGTTGTCAGAATTTCAAAATTACAAGAATTCGCAAAAATAAAATAAATCTAGGTGGCAACTCTATCCACCATCTTAAATTTTAAAGTTTCCAACCACGGAGTACACAGAATCCTTAAAAGTCCTATTACGCTTAAGCTCTCTCTAAAGAAGCTCATTGAATTTTTTGGATACTTGCTTTAACCCTTTCGCTACGGCTTTCGAATTGCAATGCTATATTGTAATTTATGTACTCAATATGTGTTTTGTGTCTCCCAGAATTAGTCTGGGTGGGAAGTGGGTGCTTGCGCTAGTGGGGAAACTCAGGGGGGCTGGTAAACCATTGTACCAGTCGTCTTGTTAAGTGGTACAAATGTGTACCAACCGTCCCATAAAACGCAAATAATACAAATATAAAAAAAAAACAATTTTAATAAAAAATAAAATAAAGCAATTCATTTATTAAGAGATGTAATGTTAAAACAGAAAAAGAAAACAATTAATTCAGTCTAATACTCAGTATAATAAGGAAGTAAACATTTAATGAAGTGTTTTTAACGACAAGTGCAAACTTATGAATGAAAAATTGCAAAACAGTTTTTGCATAATGGTATTTGGCACTCAGTGCAAATCGTATATGTACGTGTTTGTTTTTTTTGTTGTGTGCAATGAGCACAACGGCGTCTTGTTTTGCCTTCAGTAGGATGATGGAGTGATTTTACGGGCTTAGGTACACGACCTGGTCTATGTGATCTGCGAACGGTAGTTTTAAGACCTTCTTCGATCAGTGTCTCGGCCAAAGTCACCAAAAATTGCTTGAACGGAATCTTATTTCTATTAAGATCATTGTAGATCGTCCATGCATTGACAGCTGTCATCATTATCAAACGATAAAATATTTTTTCCACCATTTATCCGATTTGCGATCAAATTCATATAGGCCAGTCATTTGATCTGCCAGGTCGACTCCTCCCAATATCTCGCGATAGCATTTTATTTGATTTGGACATGGAACCTGAATTTGATCGCCTGTTTTAAATTTTTTTGGTACATTACTTATGCCAGGTTTATGGCAGTTGCTAATAACCAAAACCTCTTTTGTGTCTTGCCATTTTACACATAAGAGGCCTGATGATGTGCTTTTGAATTCTGATTCTCCTCTTTCCAGTTTTCATTTTGTAAATTGAGGAACATTTTTCCTGTTGGCCATAATTGTACCAACAGCTGGAAAAGGAATCGTGTCTAATAAATGCACTGAGGTGAAAAAGCGATCAAAGCCTAAGGTTACATCATTTTCTACGATTGAACTTGTGAGTTTGAATACTACTCGCTCTCCAAGTCTTCCCAGGGATGCTGTCAGATCCTTTCCACAGTATATGTTAAAATCGTACGTATATCCAGTAACCGAACCGCATCGAAGCCACATTTTAATACCCCTCTTGGTGGGCTTGAGAGGCATATATTGCTTCAGTGTGCTACGGCCCTTGAATTTGGTCATAGATTCATCAATACTTTGGTAACAATTGTCTTGTCTACACTTCAGAAAATTTTTTTCAGGCATTCCACCATGTCATCTATGTAGTAAGTTTGACTACAATTTGGTGGTTTTTCTGGGCTTGCGAAGTACAACTTAGATGAAATAATCTCGAAACGATCTCTTGCAATTCCTTCATGAATTGATTGATTACCAAGAGATTTATGAAGGGACCAATAATCTTTTATGCAAGGAAGACGATTGTAGGACATAATTAACATGCATCCAATGATTACCTCTATTTCACCACTATTCGTTGGAGTTATTTTAAATTTTTTCTTTTTAGGTTGAGCATTTCGGAGTATTTCAATTCGTTCATTTGTGCATTGAGCTATATATATGTAAACCGATTTTGGCAGAAGCTTGTGAAAAATTTCACTAATACTTGATGTGCGCGGTATATGTGGCGATATTGCAGAACTACGAGGGGTGGACATAGATCTCTTGGGAACAAAAGCTTCATCAGGAGTATTCCAAATTAAGTTAATATCAGCCGGTTGGTTGCTAGCGGATATATCTTCCACTAGCTCTTCGGCAGTTGCTTCGTCTTCATCTTCGGTTTCCTCATCTGAGCAACTTTTTAAACTGTTATTGTCATCACTTGGCACATAATTGTCACTGCTTGAAGCAGAAAAGTCTCCCAAACTATCACTTTCAGCTTCATCCTCCAAAAACTTCCGAATATCTTCTGAATTCATAATTTTTCTTTCAACCTGTGAAAAATCAGTAAACGTTTTTTTGGTACTACTGGTGCACGTGTGTACCACCTGTCAGGACTGGTGGTACATATATGTACCATGTAAAAAAAATGTATAAAAAATAATATAAAGGTTAAAATATTCTTACCAGCTGAAAACCAAAAGTGAAACGAACTTTATTTAGACGAAATTTGTTATTTTAATTTGATATATAGGTTCATTTATTGCAAAATATGAAAAAAAACGATCAATTAATCCGTCTCTGTCAACAAAATCCATAAACTGAACACGTGTTGACAATGATACTTGATAAAGTACCGTTTGTTAACAAAGAGCATAATTGAAGAGACGAAATGGTAAATTTGGAAAGCAAAGAGCACGATAATTACCACTTTTCTCAAAGTTTACAATTGGTGGTACATATGTGTACCATCCGTAGCGAAAGAGTTAATTCAGTGTCGGGCAGCTTTGCACACTTGAGATTGTGTTTGTGCAGTAAAATATGTATTCATCTCACCTACAGAACGATCAAAACTTCAGTGTTCAAACGAATGTCAATCAGATAAGATCTCCGCTTGCGTATTCCTTGAATATATTATAAATATCTGCATATAATATATTTATTATGTCTGTGTCGATAAGCAATAATAGCTTAAGTCAATTTAAAACCGAACTAAGTTATTGATAAAGTTGTGTTCCACGTATATAACATTACGAACACACAAAATCTAGAACTTCTAGTATGACCTTAGCTAAAGATATGATGTAAAAATAAAAGACCCTTTCATATAACTTATATGGCGATTGAAAACTTTGAAGCATGATTTTTGGAAACTTTGAAATAAGACTTAAGCTGTTATTGCTCATCAACACAGATATAACGTAAGATTACACTGTATAAAATTTTATGTATGCAACATTTTTGGAAGTATGTAAGGGAACATTTTTTATTTTTAGGAAATAACGGCATGGCGCGATATCAAAGAGGTAAAATAAAAAAATTATGTATTACAAGACATTATGATCATTTCCATGGCCAAGAAGGTAATTGTGGGACATGCAGTAAAGAAATTAAGTAATTATTTAAAAGTTGCATGTCCATATATCATATCATATTGTGATCAGCTCAGAGTACGTAAAATGAAAGCAGCTTCCGCTGTCAGTTTGGCCTTGGCAAAACACAATAAGCAACATAAGCACAATAAAACAACATATTTGTTTTTTACTATTAGCCTGCCTTTTTACATATCCGTTTGCTTATCTGTATATCGCATTATAAGTCTGTCGGTCTGTTTCCTTTTGACATTCCGTTCACTACTTATTTATTTAATTTCGCAATACAAATTCGAGCAAAAAAATATCACATAATGCCAAGTAAGATTTCTGCAAAAAGCGCTTTAGCACTACTTTGTTTTCAGTGTGAGCTTTAAAGCGCTCATTAATACATACTCAAGATAAGAAAGTATAGGTGTGCAAAGCTGCCTGACACTGCTTTAATTCAATAATTTGGATACTTGCGAGCTTACAAGCTTTTGCCGATCGTTTTAAGCTTTTCAACTTTCTGCCCGACAAAGTAAGCCGAAACAAGCCAAGCCAACGAGCAAGCATGAATATGGCTTGTATCAGTTTGGTATTTTTGCAAGCTGGCTAAAGCTTCCTTTTTCAAGATTGGATACATACTTGAATTCAAGTACTTGAAAAGGCTTGAACTTCAAGTAGGCTTGTGCAGTTCTCTGGTGCAAACATACCATTTAAAAATGTTATATATTACTTGGTAATTAATTTCCATAACCGTCTAAAATTTAATATACATGCGAATATAGTATTAAAAAAAGCAAAAAAAAAATTATGGGTAGCTTTTCTAACCTTTTGAGAAATAAATATTTGCCAAAAAACACAAAACTGCTTATTTATAAAATAAGCATACGTTCAGTGATTATGAATGGATTTCCTATTTGGTTTGCAATATCCCCCTCTGTTGCGCAGCTTCTTGAAAAATTTGAATGCAAAATTTTAAGACTGAGTATTGATCGAAATTTTGAGTCGTCTACTAAAAGATTTTCAAATTCTTATGTTTATAGACAAGCACGAGTTATTCCGCTTTGTAAATATTTACTAATACATCTGGAAAGAAGTTTCAGAAAACTTAATTTTATTGAAAATGACTTGATTTATTTTGTTTTTGACTCGCAAAAAGATTTCAGTTGGTCTAACACAATTTATATTTCACCAGTTGGTATTATAAATGAAAACTTAAATTTGAATCCAGAAGTTAGTTCAGCCATATCACTCCTGCCGGAATTTTACACTAAAACAAGCCCTGGTACTTATATAGGCTGACTAACTCTTAATGTAAAGTAGTTATTAAGTGTACATATGTAAATATCTTAAATTTTGTTTTAATTTTTTATTATTTCCTTTTATATTATATTAGTTGTAAGTCGTTCATTGTTCTGATAATTCATCATAGTAACTTTTATATAATAATGCCGTGAGCAAGCATTTGTTCTTCTATACTTTAATAACTTGCACAATCTGTACGTTCTCTTATTTATTGTAATAGAATACTTATTCGTTTTCTTCAATGTTAAATTCTCCTATGTGTACTATTGTAAAAGACTTGAAGTCTCAATAAATTTACTTACTTACTTCTTATAAACATAAAAATACAAACGTAAATATGAGCTGTTCAGAGCACAAGTGGCGTAAGTCCATTTTTGGTAGTTTTGAGAAAATTGAACATTTAGAAAAATTCTTATAATAAATTCCAAGTATAAAGAACTCAGTTTTGCTTATAAGCTAGGTCAAGAGCATAAATGGAGCTATCCATATCGTACAAAATAAAATAAATAGAACATAATATTGCATATTAGTAAAAAAATTTGGAATTGCGCCACTGAAAATTATTTTAAATTTCTCGTTTCCGCTGTAGAAATCTAATGGGAGATATTTTTTGATGAGGAATGGCAGCATTTTTACCTAGAAGTTGGACAAAACCACCCCTTAGCGATTATCTTTATTATTAAGGGAGATATAAAATAAATGGACTTACGCCACTTGTCCTCTGAAAATTTTTAAAAATTTTACGTCTTAAAAATATAGTCCATTATATTTTTACAGTGGAAAAGGGTAATTTTAAAAAATTTTCAGAGGACAAGTGGCGTAAGTCCATTCATTTTATATCTCCATTAATAATAAAGATAATCGCTAATGGGTAGTTTTGTCTAACTTCTATGAAAAAATGCTGTCATTCCTCATCAAAAAAATCCTTAAAAATATTTTCCATTACATTTTTACAGCGGAAAGGAGGAATTTTAAAAAATTTTCAGAGGACAAGTGGCGTAAGTCCATTTATTTTATATCTCCCTTAATAATGGAGATAATCGCTAATGGGTAGTTTTGTCCAATTTCTATGAAAAAATGCTGTCATTCCTTATCAAAAAATTCCTAAAAATATTTTCCATTACATTTTTACAGCGGAAAGGAGAAATTTTTAAAAATTTTCAGAGGACAAGTGGCGTAAGTCCATTTATTTTATATCTCCCTTAATAATAAAGATAATCGCTAAGGGGTGGTTTTGTCCAACTTCTAGGTAAAAATGCTGCCATTCCTCATCAAAAAGTTTTTGAAAAATATCTCCTATTAGATTTCTACAGCGGAAACGAGAAATTTAAAATAATTTTCAGTGGCGCAATTCCAAATGTTTTTACTAATATGCAATATTCTGCATCGTTTTTGTGTATTATATAGTTTATTTTTTACGATTTGGATAGCTCCAATTATGCTTTTGACCAAGCTTATAAGCAAAACTGAGTTCTTCATACTTAGAATTCATTTAAGAATTTTTCTAAACGTTCAATTTTCTCTAAACTACCAAAAATGGACTTACGCCACTTGTGCTCTGAAAAAATAATGGTATTTGTCAGAGCAATAACGAAGTATTGCATTTTGTTCAGAAATTACGTAAGCTAGGAGTTTCTAGCCTGTACTCATAAATAGGTTACATTTTCCTCTTCACTTCTACGTACTTAACTCAATTTCCCTAAAAAATGGACTTACGCCACTTGTGCTCTGAACAGCTCATATGTTAAACAAAACAAACAAAAACAATTTTAAAGGAAATAAAACTTCTTATTCTAATAAATTAGCGGTTAGTAAAAGTATGATGTGAATTAAATATTCTTTTATAGTAAAAAAACTATAGTACAGTAATAAAACAGTTGTTATTATCAAAATTCCATAAAAGTTAGTAAGCAAAGTCTTTTAAGATCCTAGCCAAAACAAACTAAAAAAATATTTTCAAGGTGTATGGAGAGATACAAAAAGAACAGGGTGATTTTGACAATAAAAAAAGCCATAATTTACATTGAAGTTGCATATGTAGTTGCTAAAAATTTTTATATTTTCTTGTGAATAAAATCCCGGGATTTAGGGCTTAGAATTTCGGGATTTCGAGACTAGAAACTCGTTTGGAACTCGTGGAAACTCGCACACCAGCTAATCTGAAGCATTATTGAAAGAAAGTTTCGAAAAAAATTTTTTTTGACCGAACGTACACTCAAAGAAATATTTGTTCATACTGTCAATATACAGTCAACGAAAGTTTTTGTCAATTGGACTTAAGGTAATAAGTTATAATCATATTGACAAAATTGTATGTTGTTGATTTGATAAATGGATGCTTCAATTTGATATAACATTTATCAGGAATATCGCGTTTTAATTGTTGATTTGATAAAACAATCTGTCAAAATGAATACAGAATATTTGATCATGAAGAAATGGTTTGTTGAATAGAAAAGGCTTTTCTGTTGAAAACATATTTTTTATCAATAATAATAAAATGTTTTTTGTTCTGATAAAAAGATTTTATTACATTTAATATATAATAAGCACATTACTTATAAATATAATTATGGAATTCACAAAGATTGATATTCTCCATGCTATTCGTTATTAGCGCTGTTAACATTATTGTAAATCATATCATTGTTAACATTGCTGTTCACATTGTGAATTGTTCTAGTGTGAATAGCACTAATAACGAATAGCTTAATCTCAACAAATAATGGAAATATATAATTTAATGCAAATAAATAAATAACCAAAACTCCTGCCGAATTCATTGGAAAATAACTTAATTTTAAGTCACCGCATTGATAAATGCATTTAGAAACTCAGCCAAAAATGTAGAAGTTCCTCATATGTCGAATTATGACAAAATTTTTGCACTTGAAAGCAAGAACTATTTATTTCACAAGATCACATTTCCGGTTGGTATAATAACAATATAAATGCTTCCACACACTTAAAAAATTGCACTGGACTTTTAAGCTTTCCCGAATTTTATCTCTTAAACTTTATTTTGTACTTGCTTTAAAAAGGCAAATGACACCACCGAAATACCAAGCATTTTTTTCTGTTGCCGTGATTAAATGTTTTTTGAAATTGATAATCCATTTTATCATTATGAAATGGAAATTTTGTCCACTTAACTCAATCGATTATCAATGGCATTAATTATTTCTTCAGTATAACAAATCTATTGATCAAGCCAACTACTTTAGTTTTTTAAAATTATTTATTAAAATGATGAAATTTTATTTGGATTGATTGACGAGTCTGTCAGCGTGAACAAGCTTAAATCAAGTTAACAAACTTAAATTTCAAGCTATTAAAAAATTTCTTGAAAACAACGCATTCAATTTGTTGCTGTTTTTAATCAAATGGATAAAGTTTCTTTTGGATTGACGAAAAAATAATGCATTATTGATAAAATTGAATTGATTGAACAATTTGGTTTTGTTAGGGATTAACAAAAATTACGTATCAATTTTACGAAGAATATTTCTTTGAGTGTAGGGGTCGCGCATTGACATATTTCTTCATAACTTCGGTATTTACCGTCCCATCTTAAAAAATTATATGTCTATATTTTTGTCTTAGGGAGAATAATTTTTTGGTTTTAGGACTCATTGACCCTTTATAGTACTGACCCACCGGACCTCAGTTTATACTATCTTGAGGTATCATCAGAGTTGGGCGTAGTGCACTAAATTTGCAGTTTCAGCTTACATGTACTGATAGTGTAAAATTACTCTCTATCTTCTATTATTTTTGACTGCTGAATTGAAAATAAAAGCCTCATTATACATGAGTGATTGTGATAGTGAAAAATTTCTCACTCTAATTCATGTAAGAATAGTGGAAAAAAATATGTTTACAGCTTAGTGGAAAATTTTTATTTTGCACTAAATAAATAGTGCAAGAAAAAATACTTGCACTAATAGTGGTGGTACAGCACAGAAAGTTATAACTCAATTGAAAGAAAGCAGGAACAGTTTACTTGTAGTATTTAAATATTACACAGAAATTTGTATGTTTCTATGCTATTCTTAGTAAAATATAAAAATAATAAGTAAAACAAGAATAATAAGCTATGCTAACAATTATTTGCTGTAAGCAATTTAACTTTTATGAAACTATTATTTTAAATAACACCAATTTTATATAAACTGTCTATCTGATCCTAGCTTGGTGATGCTTATTCAGAGCTGTTGTTATTGTTTTTTCCGTAAACATATATGACCAGCAGCTCGAAAAATAGTTTTTCTTAATTATAGATTTTTTTAATTCGAGTCTAACTGAAATAGTTTTAAAACCAGTCATATTTGAAAGTTGAGTGGAAAAACTTTCAATTGCAGCTTTGTTACTGGAAGACTTCCAGCAGACTGTTGGACTCCATAATAGTAACATAAGAATAAAGACTAAAGTAAAGCAAAAATACAACAACAAATGTGAGCATATGAAATGGGAGAAAAACTGAGAAATTGACACTTCAAATCTCATCGCCACTGTGGTGCAGTGCGCTAGTCCGCGCTTGCACGGGTATCACAAAGACTTCTGATGAAGCCTTTAGCAGAGCCGAAATTGCAATAAAATCAGCTAGTGATTTTTTCCTTTCCATATTGAAAAAAAAGTTGTTGTTTTTGTTGTTTCTTTGGAAAGATTCGTTAGAACAATTAATTGTTCTAACTTTGACCTAAAGCTCAATAAACGATTTTAAACTATCAAACAACTAGAATTTGTTATTTGAAATCAAGTATGATTTAAACTATCAAACATTTAGAATTTGTATTTAAATCATATAAAATCAACATAAAATATTTTTTTAATATTTCTAGTGGAAATAGCGAAAAATTTCTTTTGTAAAAGTTTACTGATTTTTAACGGGCTGAAATCAAATGAAATTTTTCGCTATTTCCACTAGAAATATTAAAAAAAATTTTTATGTTGATTTAATATTATTTAAATACAAATTCTAAATGTTTGATAGTTTAAATCATACTTGATTTTAAATACAAATTCTAGTTGTTTGATAGTTTAAAATCGTTTTTTGAGCTTTAGGTCAAAGTTAGAACATTTAATTGTTCTAACGAATCTTTCCAAAGAAACAACAAAAACAACAACTTTTTTTTCCAATATGGAAAGGAAAAAATCACTAGCTGATTTTATTGCAATTTCGGCTCTGCTGAAGGCTTCATCAGAAGTCTTTGTGATACCCGTGCAAGCGCGCACTAGCGCACTGCTCCACAGTGGCGATGAGATTTGAAGTGTCAATTTCTCAGTTTTTCTCCCATTTCATATGCTCACATTTGTTGTTGTATTTTTGCTTTACTTTAGTCTTTATGCTTATGTTACTATTATAGAGTCCAACAGTCTGCTGGAAGTCTTCCACTAACAAAGCATGGTTACTGAAGTTGTTTTTATATTTTTGCTGATATATTTTTAGCTTGTTTCTGTTTGGTCGTGCTCTACCATTTGATTAAAGTTTTTCCTAAATGACCTTGTTACTTAAGTTTTTTCTAAATGACCTTGTTATTCTAACTTTGACCTAAAGCTCAATAAACGATTTTAAACTATCAAACAACTAGAATTTGCATTTAAAATCAATTATGATTTAAACTATTAAACATTTAGAATTTGTATTTAAATCATATAAAATCAACATAAAAGATAACAAGATCATTTAGAAAAAACTTTAATTTAAAAAATATTTTTTTTTAATTTTTTTGCAAAACGTGGAGCAAATTTTTAAATTTTTTGTATTATTTTTTTAAAATATGCACCGAATATATTCTTTATCAGTCAGCAATTAAAACACTGGTTTCTCCTTTTAAACTTCGTCAAACCTTCCACATTAGCAGCCCGATCTTAAGGAATAGTTAATTTTAATTTGTATTTTTTTTATCATAAAAAAACACATGGAAAGTTTATAGTAGAAAAATTGTTTCTAAGAAACCTACCTTAAATATTGTATTGAGTTACTTTTCAAATGCACATTGAAATATCTGTGACATATCAGTTGAAATTGCGTATATTTAACGATTTAATAATGTGTGTTCTTTTTTTACAGAACAATCTCAATTACCGATATTACATTGTTATAAAACTGCGTTAGGTATAATAGGATAAAGTTAAATTGATTTAAATTTTTTTTTACATCAAAAAATAAAATACTGCAGCACTGATGAGCACGGAAAGCAGAGTCGAAGTTAGCGCACGCAGTGATAAACAAGTTTTTTTTGGTCAATCAGACTCACTTTGAATTTCTACAAACTTATAAATAGCCTAATACAGTGAAACTTCGATATAACGAGTCTAGAGGGGATCGAAAATTACTTCGTTATAGCTATTGATTCGTTATACACATGGATTGTGAAACCTTGGTATAACGAAATTTAAAGAAATACGAAAGCAATTCGTTATAACTACAGTTTTTTTTTTGTCCAAATTCTATTTTACACGAAAATACATACTATGTAATAAAAATTCACTACATATTTAAGAGGTAAATAAAAAGTTATGTTTTTTTATTTTTTTATTTTATTACATTTTAGTAAAATATTGTGTAATTTTTGTTTGTTTACGCAAGTTTAGAATGCAACCAACAATCTTTTTTTCGACAGATGCTAAGCTGTCGAATGTATTTTGCGGTGTAGAATCCTGTGCCTCAAAAAATGTTTGCAGTTTTCCGACATTTATTTTAGCCTCTCTAGCGGTTACAACATTTTTGATTTCTTCAGTTTTGTCATCTTCATCCTCCTGCTCACCATTATCTTGTGGTTTCGTTACACTCATAATAATGTCATCATCGGTAAGGGACCCGGTAAAAGTAATGTTGTCATCGAAATTCACAAAATCATCAAACCGTTCTCTTAAATTAAAATGGTTTTTTAGAATAAGCCATTCTTCGCTGTCTTGGAGGCAAACATTTTCTGTAATCAAAATATTTGGTTGCTCGACAAAGCCACAAGTTGCAAAACAGTTAGCAATTGTTAATTTTTCGACACTTTCCCATGCCGTGTGTGCCATTCTTATTCCTTGTAAAACGTTTATAGAGCTTTTGCGCCCTTCTTCAAGATCGTTGATTAAAATTTTGACTACCTCTTTGCGATAAAAGTGTTTGAAATTTTTGATTATTCCCAGATCTAGAGGTTGTAGTTTCGATGTTGCGTTTGGCGGTAAAAATTGTAATTTGATGGATTTAAGTGATAGAGCATTTCTATGTGCTGTGCAGGTAACCACAAACAGCAAAACTTTACGCTGGCTTTAGTCATATCGTTGTCAAATTTTTGTAAGTAATCAAGCCATACATCGCTGGTCATCCAAGCTTTTTTGTTCGCAGTGTAGTCCACTGGTAAGCTTTTTATGTTTTTAAAACATCTTGGGTTAGCCGATTTTCCGGCTATCCGATAAATGCCAACGTTCGGTCTGGTGCGCATTTAAAAAATAGTCCAGTTTCGTCTGCATTAAAAATATTGTGCGGCTCATATTCTGCCAACAAACTTGGTAACAATGCTTTTCATTCAGAACAAACTTCATCACTTACACTGGCACTTTCTCCACTCACTTTTCGAAATCCGATATCATGGCGCTTTGTAAAATTATCAAGCCAACCGTTACTAGCTTTTAAATCGTTGTGTCCCAGACGTGCTGCAAACTGTTCAGCTTTGGTTTTTACCATCGGTCCTCCTAAAGGAATGTTTTGATTTCGACATTGTGTAAACCATTTAGATAAACATTGCTCAACGTCTTCATATTCTTCAAGGCGCAATCTTTTGCACTTTAAAGGCTTAGAGTTGCAAATAATCTCCCGATTTTTTAAAATTGTAGAAAGAGTACTCGGCGGTATATTAAATTGTTTAGCAATTTCTTGCTCAGATTTGTCACCACGATCAACAGCATCAATTATAGAAATTCTCGTATACAAATTGATTTACGCTTTAACACACTCATTTTGGCAAAGAACCAAAACAGAACTGACTATGTAATTTGTGGCGCTTTACATATTAACCTGCAAAGACATTAACTTTTCGTTGTTTTTAAAAGGGACTTCCCTGTTTTGCTTAAAATTTAATTTTACTTTATGCTTTATTCTGACTTCGTTGTATGGAGGCTATAGTTCAAGACTTCGTTATGTAGAGGCTTTTGATAATGACTTACACACTTAAAATGTTATATTAAAATGTTATTTATGTATTTCTCAATTAAAATTTCGTTGTATAGAGGCTTTTAAAAAAATACTTCGCTATGTAGAGGCTTTATAGCTCAGAATTTTTTTGTTATAGCTGTAGAGCATTTTTGTATGAAAAACTTTGCAATAAAAAGGTTTTTTCAAGGGACTCAGCTAAAAATTCGTTATATTGATTTTTTTCATTATTACGAAGTTCGTAATATCGAAGTTTCACCGTAGTATCAAAATCTTGCAGTCAATAAATATGCAGAACTATATTTTATCAGTACAATTCTTACTTATAATTTGCTACTTTATAGCTTCTGAGAGCGGTTAGGCCTCCACTTACACCTCTGGGAATATTTCCTTCCAATATTTTTTCAAAATTTTATAGCAATCCAATTTTCAGAACTCTATTTGATTAATTTTTTTACAAAACTTTATGAGTTTCACACCCCACCCAAGGTGTCCGCCTCCAATGCGGAGGATCTTGCTTAGGCAGTATAATTAGGTCCTTGCGAGAAATAATGACGATCAGTTTTTTGAGCAGTTTACTTTAATGTAGCCAGCTCTCCGTTTAATACGTTAATGAACCAACTAGCAGTATTTTCGTCAAGTCATTCAGAAAATTAGATGAAAAATAATATCTGACATTTTCCATAAAATTTTTACGCAAAGCTAGCATGATAAACATCAACACCAGATTTTGTTATCTCTTAAAAGTTTTGAGGAACTAGATAAATATCTAGTTATCAATAAAGATATCTTAAATCTTGTAAATAATTGTCGACTAATCTGTTAATATTTGCTTTAAGCTGATTTTGATGTAGATTGTCTCTAGACATATCTAATTTTAATTTTAGTCGCTGTCGTGAGGGGGATAAGATCACAAGAAAACTTCTTAAAATGTGTTAACATTTTAAGTAAAAATTTTAACTTTTGACAATTCGTAAATATAACTACTCAAATAACTTAAAATTGTGGCAATGGAACAAAAAAGCAACTCACCCAAAGGTTAAAAACAATAATGAATTTACTTATTTTTCTCAACTTAAATATATAAGATTGTCTCAGCAGTAGATTACAAAGAAAGGGATGATGCAAGTCTTCCAGCGGACTTTGAAACAGCTATAGAGTCTGCTGGATTTGGCTTGTTCAACATACTGTTGCTCCTTGTGGCAGTTTTTGCAGCTGGAGCCACCGTATTCGAAACATCAACAATGTCCTATATTCTGCCCATTGCTGAGTGTGACCTCAAGCTGAGTCTCTTGGATAAGGGCATTTTAAATGCAATTACTTACGCAGGTAATATCAAAATGAGCATATTTGATAGAAGTGATAAGCAGCTCCAGTTGCTTGACAATAACTTTCTAGGTATGATAACATCCGCGATTGCTTGGGGATATCTTGCTGATACGAAGGGACGAAAGAAAATTCTTGTTTTCGGCTATCTGGCTGATGGAATTTGTGTTATTGGCGGTGCACTAAGTCAGAATGTGGTACAACTTATGATCTTTAAATATTTCGGAGGATTTGTGTAGGATATATTGTTAACATATGTATGCTTTCGTTTTTGGCAATTCTGTATTTTTAGTTCATGTGGACCATTTGCTGTGCTGATGTCCTATTTAACGGAATTGCATGGTAAAAAAAATCGCAATAGAGTCATGCTGCTTATTGGCATGAAGTTTACCGTAGCTTCACTTACCTTGCCAATATTAGCATTAAGTATTTTACCAAATATATGGGACTTTGAGATTGTTGGGCTCACATGTAAGAACCAGATTATGAAATTAAGGCTTTAAAAACCTCTCAGTTGAACAAAATAAAAAAAAACAATATTTTTCACAATAATTCAAGCCTTTCCCATCACTCATTCCAGTTCATTCCTGGCAAGTATTTTTAGCCGTTACTTCTATTCCCAGTTTTCTGAGTGGATCAATTTTGGGACTGTTTCCTGAAAGTCCAAAGTTTCTGATGTCTCAGGGAAGGAACATGGAGGCTCTGCATGCATTGAAAACTATTTATGCCATTAATAAGCATAAACCTCGAGAATCGTATCCGGTGAGACTCTTTATGCCTATCTCAATACTTTCAATTAATGTGATCCTTACAATTGTTTTATATAAGATTAAACTGCTGGTCGAGGAAGTACCCAATAAGGACACTAAAAGCTTTGCACATCCTGAAACAGGAGCTACGATTGAAATTCCTTTAGAGAATTTTAGAGAATCGCGACGCAGCAGTGCATCACATGCATTCAGACAAGGTTTACGACAACTTCGGCCACTTTTTGCGAAACCGTTTTTAAGACTCTCACTACAGGTCTATCTTATGAACTTTTGCATATTACTCGGGTAATATCTCTTTTAAGTCCACACAAAAGGAGTTAATTTCTTTAATGCACAAAAGTTTTTCAGACAAAATACTGTCCGTCTTTGGCTACCGCAATTATTTGCATCGATTACAGAATTTGAACTCAAGTCCGCAGACGCTACAAGCATGTGCGATATAGTGGAATATAGTGTAAATAAGACAGAAATCATGAAGGGCTACAACGAGTTTAACACATGTGAAGTGGTCAGTTGCATTACGGTTAATGTTTTGGTTATGGTTAACTAAAATTTATGTCTTTAATTATTCGAGGCACACTTACTTTTTTGCATTACCTTGAATATAGTAAGGATTTGTCTCTATATCATTTCTAGATTATTACAGCAGAATCGTACACCAATAATATTATCGTTGCACTTTGTGGACTAGTTGGCTACTTTGTTGCTGGTTCACTAGTGAACGCTATAGGCGGAAAATGGATTTTAAGTGCGTTTATTGCAATCGCATTGGTGCTAGTATGAAATACATTTATTTTCAATTATTTCAGGCATTGCTTTGACTATTGCTGGCACCTGTGGAGTCTCACTGTACTGGGCCTCATCTGCACTAACAATACTTATTCTATCCTCATTTTTTGTTACTATGGGCAGCATTTCGTCGACGTCAGTAATAAGTGCATCAGTTAATTTATTCCCGACCTCCTTGCGGTTGGATAACAAATATTTCTTAATATCTAATGCATGTCTAAGCTCAATTTTTTTATTCAGTACCATGATTGTGTCCTTGACAATGATGTGCGGACGAACGGGTTCACTGCTTGGCAATATTCTTTTTCCAACGTTTATGGCACTAGGATGTATTCAGCCTTTTTTGATGATAAGTTTCGTCATGATCTGTAAGTACTCGGAATTTTCTTATTTTAGCAATTTAAAATTCAATATCATATATCTTACAGCGGCTTGCATTTTATCGTTGTTTTTGCCGAATACCAAAAAAATGGAATTAAAATAAGAGCTTTAAATTGAACTACTTTAAAGAGTACCTACTAAAAAATTGAAAATATAATTTTCAATAACAAAACAAGGAGTAACTATACGGCTAAAAATCTTGGCCTAATTTTTAGTATAGCTAAAAGTTTATTTTTTTAAACCTTGCAGCTTAAAATTAAAACTTTGCAAATACTACTCCATAACTAAGACTCTACTGTATTACAATTTAAGCCAAAAGAAATATTACAGCGTTATTTTTAACTTTTTGTTTTAAATTTAATTACAATCTATATCTTCCTATATATAAAAAGGAGTGTACATTTTGTTGTCGCCACTAATTGAAAAAACTAAAATTTCAGGGTACGTTAGGTATGGTTTGTTGATGGTTTATGTGAAGTTTGCACGAAATCGGTATAGTGGTTCTGGATGTATTGCGTTTTAAAAATTTCCCCATATACTCCCATACAAATCGTTCGTGCGGGTTGGTGTCCGTTAAGATCTCAGGAACGGTAACACCTAAGGTCATCAAATTTACAACATTTGTTACCAAGGCCCATATCTCAAATTATATACACATAAAAATTGTCACACCCCCTATTACCGCCCACAAATTATTAAAAACGCTTTATTTGAGACGAATTCGGTTGTATTAGACTAAAATTATGTTATTTTGTTTGTATGGTTACTCTCGACAACTCAACAAAAAATGGGAGTGGTCGAACTATAACTACGCCCACTTTTCAGAAATCATTATAATTCTTGAGTTGTGCATGTTTTTATAATCAAACTTGAAGTATATGTGCTATGAGACCATGAGCTGCAAATTAATGAAATCAAAGAAAACAATTGACATTTGGAAAAAGCCAACATTAAGTGCAAGGCTCATTTATAAGGTTGTGGCAATTGAGAGCGAGCTCGGTTGAATTGTCAGAATGGATGAAAAGAAAGCAAGAAAATGAATGCATAGAACAAAGAAAAGTACTGTGACAGTTCAAGCAAAGGCCGAAAAAGAGTGCATTTCTCACAAGTGCCACAACCTTATAAATAAACCTTGATTAAGTGGAAGTTTTCGTTGGAAAACGTGATAGTGAGAGTATGCTTAGGAATGAGTGGATGGCGCCTTCACAATGATGGTCTAGTGGTAGAACAGCTTGAGTTAGTTTGAAGCTGACTTTCCAGCATTGAGAAACAGGTTGTTTTACGAGTTAGATACAATAGTGTAGGCGAGATTTTGTTTGAGTATTGAGTGTTCTATGTTTGCATTGTTTATTGTAAGAAAAGAGGTTGATGTCTTTGCTAAGTTGATGCCCAATACATCTGACTCAAACGAAGCGATCAAATGCATGTTATAGTGTGTGGGTGCAGTAAACGATCATCCACTTGATGTAGTTTCGACTACGAAGGTTACTGGCCAAAGTTCAGCTGAACGTATAATAAATCGTCTTAAACAGTCTTTGAAACTAGTGATGATCAAAAAGCTATCAGTGATTAGAATTTTCTGCAAAGTTTTTTTTCAAGGAAAAAGTACATTACATAATTTGTAATTTATCCTGTTAAGGACCTTTTCTTTTTTGTTTGAAGAAGTGACTACTGAAAGTGAGTATTAGTCCTGTGGACACAGAAATCAAAGGCTTTTTTAATTAAAATTATATACTATATAAACTTCTTAGGTCACATTGCACAGTCTAAGTGCTTATAGCAGTTGGTTTGACGGAAACTGTTAACTGCTCCCGTTTGTCTTCATATATATTTGTATATAAATTTATAGACATAACAGCTTAGGTGAGATTGTGTTATAGTGTTAAATAGAAAAAAAGTTCTAAATCAAACTTCTGATGACTTAGGTCCTGCCTGGCGGATGGCACAATTAAGGGCCTAAGTTTAGAAACAAAAAAGTTGCCAATGAAGAAAGTGTTTATAAGTTTGAACAGTATTCGAGTTTACGGTTGAGAAGTAAGTCTCAGTGACAAATTAACTCAATTACAGAGCGACCTATAGTCAAAAATTACCTATATATTACAGAGCGACCTATAGTCAAACAGCTGACCGCTGCTGGAAAGAGTGCTGGAACTGGATTAAGGTCGATGACCGAAAGCAACTAGACGGCAGAAGAACAAAACTAAACAGCTGCTTTAGGGAGTATATAAACAAAGTTCAACGACCAAGCGCTAGCTGATAAGTGAAACGTACTCGTTTACATGTTAGAAGAATAAAGGTAGATGCACCAGATAAGAGCATACTGCCGGAAATGTCAAAACGAAGTAAAAGTTTTTATTTATTTTCTTTTGTATCCAATCGCCACACAGCTAAATTTGACAGACATGGCAGTATGGAAAGAGAGCACAGTCAGCGCTGCATATACCTCTATCCTTATACCATGCTCGTATATAACGTAGCAAAGTGAGATAAAGGGTGCTTTAATTCATACCTTTCAAGTGGGATTCAACTTTGAGTTAATTTTTTTTTTCCTTTTTTTATATATATATTTAATTTAAATTTGCTAGAATCTAATTTTTTTCGCTTCAGTTTTTTCTTATATTAAATTAGAAACTAGTTTTAATAATTGCTAACTTTTACGATTTAGGACCTAAAATATTATAAAAATTTGCTAATGAACGCTTTAAATTGAGAGTAGCTATGAACTAATTTGAATGAACCTTGGATTTAAACTACCACATATAGTTCGTTAATTCTAACTTTCTACTGCTTTTGTAAGAACACAAATCAAATCTTATTTCTTTCCCAATAACAAAGGTTCAAGAAAAGTTAAAGTTCAAAGCTGATGCTGGCGCTATCATTTACCCCTGCTGGAAATTGGTGAGTTTTTGACAAGTACAAAAAAAAAAATTTCAATAACTTTTGTTAAACCATTTAATATTTTTTTTTGTTTATAACTATAAAAGCAGATAGTTTGTTTTATTAATGCTATGTGTTGCTGTATTATTTATATTACTTAAATAACTTTTTCCGTTTCTTTCTTTCAAAAATTTCATTTAATTTATTTTGTGAACGGTGAATTAAATAATAAGCTTTGCTTCTAATTTAATTATACAGCATTTCATTGGTTGTGAAATAACTTAGGTTTAATTTATTTGGATACTTGCTAAAATTTGTTAGAACCTGTATTCAAAATAACATGAATTGAAAAAAATTAAATCTTTTTAATTGAGAACATATATGGCTATTTTTTTATTTATTTTCGAAGATTTAATTATTCAAATTATGAATAATTAAAGTCATAGCTGGCTGGTGTGGATCGTGTCGTGGTTTCTATGCGGGTCTATACCAGCAATGAGTAACGGACGAACTTGAACTGACTTTCGACGGAGTCAGCGATAGGGAACTACATAAAAAAAGAAACAGTTTCGATAGTATCGTAAGTATAGACGTAGAATTCCTTTTCATGCAGTAATAGAGAAAAATTCTCGTTTTTTTTTTTATTTATATTTTTCAAAACTATTTTTGGTGATGAATTTGTTGTTCTTGTTCATTTGTTTTGTTGGTTAAAACTAAATGTAATTCAAAGTTATGTTTAATTAATGGAAATAAATATGGGTAAACTTGAATTATTTATTTTTTCTGTAGTAAAGAGCATATACATATATGTATTTTTTAAAAGTAATTTAAAATTAAAATTTTAGTTAACAAAATAAATTTTTAATATGGAAAATATATAATGCATATATATTGCAAAAAAAAAAATCGAATTTATTATGGTATTTAAAAAATAAATGGAGTTTTTAAAGCACAACGCATGCTTAGTAACGCATGCGCAAATTTGCGTAGTAGTATACATATGTACATGCTGAAAATAAACATTCGTTTTATTCGTACTCCAACTCATGGCAGAATAACCAGGTAGGACCGACTCGGAGAGGAATGAAGTAGAAAGCTGAGAAAAGCAAGGTAGTTGTCAAAATCAGCTGTTCATGTCGAGTAAAATTTAAGAACATCTAAAAAAATTTTAGCTAACTGAACAAACAACAATTACCAAGCAAATCTAAAACAACGACGCACAGAGAAGAACAAGATCACTGCGGTTGAGCAGCGTTAGAGGGGATGAACCGAATCGTCCACAGAAAATAAACAGAGCTTTGCTTACTATGTCCCACTTTTCTCTCGTCACACACGAATATTCTCGAGCTTGCGGCGAAAGCAATTATTGCTCCGAGAGCAATAATTCTCTTGCTCTGGTAGCAAGATCTCTTTGTCCCGCTTTTCACTCGGTAATAATTGCCTATGCCGCAAGCAGTTTGTCAATTAATCGCCCACATGAGAGGGCTTACGAAAGTCCCATTTAAACACGAGTAGTCATAGAATTGCCGAGTGAAAAATGTACCTTTGCAGAGCATGCAGAACCAAAGCAACAATATCAGCAGCTAGTAGCAACGTTGCCAGTTATGTTAGAAAAATCCCATTCGTGGTAATTTTTAATTGCCCTTAGGAATTTTTGTTTTTGGGAATTCCTATTAAATTTTTTAATTCAGCGTGGTATTTTTTAATTGGCGTGGGAGTTCAGTGGGGTTTTCTTTTAATTTCCGTAGGAGTTTGGTAATATTCTTCTTAAATTTTTTTTTTGTTTTTTGTAAGCAAAATTTCTTTGTGGTATTTTTAAATGTTTTTTTAAATTATTTGTGCATATGGGACTTATTGTGGTATTTTTTAATGCGAATGAGATTTTTGTGGCAATTTTAAATGCATATGGAATTTGTGGTGGTATTTTTAATACACATGGTATTTTTGTGATAATTTTTAATGATCGTGGGATTTTTTTTGATACTGTTTTATTGCGGTAGAATTTTTTTTTGTTTTATCTCTATAATGTTAATTTTGTTGTATTTAATTTATGTTACTGTCAAAAAAGAAACTTTTTATCGGAATCGTTTTAAATTTTAACTGGCAACCTTGGCTAGTAGTAGTACATTTTTTTTTGTAGCCACATACTGGCTCTCTAACTACATGCATCTGTATTCTCTATTGCATTACAACCCAACAAGCCATGAATGTCACTGTTCCAGCTAAACGGTACTTAAAACGGCAGCGTCTTATTTGCTGGTATGAAAACAACATGTTTTTGTGCCTGTAAGCCGCTGTCTATATAAATGTAAAGTCCTTTTTTATATTTATCAAGAATCGAATTGAAATTTATGTCATATTCGCTTGATATGTGGTTTGCTCTTGTCTTTTTTTCCCCTTTCTTTTTCACCCGTTCGCCAAAAAAAACCTGAAATATGCATTGAATCTTGTACTGAAATCAAGGTAGTGCAGTTGAATTGCCGTTTATTGTTTAGTTTATTGTTGCAACTTAATAAAAACCATTTCAAGAAAACGTTACAATTGTTTAACAACAGATAAAATTAATATACAACTTAAAGTTTTCTATATGACCTTGTTATATATTGTGTAGATTTTCTATGATTTAAAAACAAATTGTAATTGTTTGATAGTTTAAATCATTCTTGATTTTAAATACAAATTCTAGTTGTTTGATAGTTTAAAATCGTTTATTGAGCTTTAGGTTAGGTTAGAACAATTAATTGCTCTAACTAGTTAATCAATCAGCTAACTTATTAATCTTACTTACTTACTTAGTTGGCGCTACAACCGTATGTCGGTCTTGGCCTCATCTAAGAATTTGCACCAGCCATTTCTGTCTTTCGCTTGCTGGCGCCAGTTGGAAATTCCAAGCTTCGTCAGGTTGTCCTCTACTTGGTCTTTCCAACGAAGATGCGGTCGTCCTCTTCTGCGTTGGCCGCCACTGGGTACCGAGTCGAATGTTTTCTTCACTGGAGCATCGTCTTTCATGCGCTGATTATGACCAAGCCAGCGAAGCCGCTCGATTTTAATGAGCTTGACTATGTCGATGTCAGCGTACAGCTCATAAAGTTCATCATTCCACCGTATTCGGTACTCGCCATTGACGCAGATTGGTCCGTAGATCTTACGAAGAATCTTTCTCTCGAATGCTCCTAAAGTCTTTTCATCTAAACTGCTCAGCGTCCAGGTTTGTGATGCGTTAAGTAGGACGGGCATGATGAGCGATTTATAGAGCGTGATTTTCGTTCGTCGAGAGAGGGCTCTGCTTCTCAATTGCCTACTGAGCCCAAAGTAACACCTGTTGGCAAGAGTTATTCTTCGTTTGATCTCAATGCTGATGTCGTTGGTTGAGTTAATGCTGGATCCCAGATAAACGAAGTTCTTCACAACCTCGAAGGAGGTATTGTCAACGGTAACGTGGGTTCCAAGACGCTGGGACTGTTTGTTTGTTGACACTTAGTATTTCGTCTTATCTGCATTCACTGCCCGATCCATTCGACTTGACTCTCTTTCTAATCTGGAAAACGCTGCACTGACTTCGCGCGTATTATGGCCAATGATATCTATGTCATCAGCATACGAAAGCAGCATAACACTCTTGTAGAATATTGTGCCACTACATCTCAGATCAGCAGCTCTGATGATCTTTTCCATCATTAGGTTGAAAAAGTCGCACGATAAGGAATCACCTTGTCTGAAACCTCGTTTGGTAATAAATGGTGGGGAGAGGTCCTTCCCGATTTTAACTGCGCTGCTGGTGTTGCTCAGTGTCATCCTGCAAAGTCGTATTAGTTTTGCAGGAATACCAAATTCAGACATGGTTGAGTACAGGTGCTTCCTTATTGGGCTGTCGAAGGCGGCTTTGTAGTAGACAAAAAGGTGGTGGGTGTCGACTTGTTTTTCTTGAGTCTTCTCCAAGATTTGTCGTAGAGTGAAAATCTGGTCGATGGTGGACTTTCCAAGTCTAAAGCCACACTGATAAGGTCCGATCAGTTTGTTTACAATGGGCTTCAATCTTTCACATAAAACGCTCGACAGGACCTTATATGCGATATTAAGAAGGCTTATCCCACGGTAATTGGCACAGATAGTGGGATCGCCTTTCTTGTGGATTGGGCAGAGCACACTGAGATTCCAATCGTTCGGAATGCATTCTTCCGACCATATTCTGCATAGAAGCTCGTGAATGCATTTAAGTAGAGCTTCGCCTCCGTTCTTAAACAGCTCAGCAGGTAAGCCATCAGCTCCCGCGGCTTTGTTATTTTTAAGCCGAGCTATAGCTGTCAGAACTTCATCATAGTCGGGCAGCGGAACCTCGACGCTGTCATCCGCAATTGGGGTTTCCGGGATATCATCTCTATTGGCGGGATTGTTGTCAGCGTCGCCATTTAGAAGCTTAGAGAAGTGTTCCCTCCATAACGTCAGTGTACTCTGGACATCTGTCACTAGATTCCCGTTTTCATCCTTGCAGGAAGAGGCCCCGGTTTTAAAACCATCAGCAAAGCGTCTTATTTTTTCGAAAAATTTTCGGGCCTCATTCCTGTCACCATACATCTCAATCTTCTCCTGCTCGCGCTTTTCTGCCTCTCTTTTTTTCCGCCTGAAAATATGTCTCTTTTCCCTCCTCTTTTCTTTGTATCGCTCCTTAGCAGCGCGCGTTACAACCGACTGCAGGGTGGCTTTGTAGGCGGCGTCTTTCTCTGTAGTGGCGTCGCGACACTCCTGGTCGTACCACTGGTTTCGGCGAGGGCGTTGGTAGCCAATCACCTCTTCAGCAGCCGCACGCATGGAGTTGGAAATGTGTGTCCACTGCGCGCATATATCATCGATTGGAGGAGTGCTCTCAAGCAGGAGTGAGAGTCGAGTGGCGAAAGCATCGGCTGTCTGTTTCGATTGCAGCTTGTCGACGTCGCTTTCTCTGTGTAGGGTTGCGTGTATTCTTAGTTGTGCACAGACGTGTACGGATCTTGGCTGCAACAAGATAGTGATCCGAGTCAATGTTTTCACCACGGATCGTGCGTACATCCAATACACTGGAAGAGTGCCTTCCGTCGATCAAAACGTGATCAATTTGATTTTTGGTTTTTTGATCCAGGAGACATCCAGGTGGCTTTATGAATATTGAGATGCTTGAATCTAGTGCTACTTACGACCATGTTTCGTGCTGCGGCGAAGTCAATCAGCGTCATTCCGTTATCGGAGGTGTTGTCGTGGAGGCTGAACTTTCCGACTGTTGGACCAAATATATTTTCCTTGCCCACCTTAGCGTTGAAGTCACCAAGCACGATTTTTACGTCTTGACGGGGGCAGCGCTCGTAAGCATTTTCAAGGCGCTCGTAGAAAATTTCCTTGATCTCATCGTCCTTGTCTTCTGTCGGAGCGTGCGCACATATTAGACTTATATTGAAAAATCTAACCTTGATGCAGATTATGGCAAGTCGTTCGTTCACAGGTGTGAATCGCAGGACGTAGGACCGTAGTCTCTTGCCAACTACAAATCCGCATCCAAACTCGTGCTTCTCCGCATGGCCGCTGTAGTAGATATCACAGGGTGCATGCCGAATGCAACCCTGTCCCTTCCATCGCATTTCTTGGATAGCAGTGATATCAGCTTTGTATCTTTCCAAGATAAGGGTTCGGACATTCCAGGTGCATATCCGTAAATCATTATCAGTTTTTCGTATGCGGTAGTCGTCATCAGATTTGAGATCATTTTTCTTCTATTCTTATTTGTTTTCATTGAAATTGGTTTTTACGGGTGGGCTTCAAATCCGACGCACAACCTATTTTAAGCCTAGGGAGGCCCGCCGCTCAGATTATCCGCCAAACTAACGGTTGTCAGTTTTGACGTTGCCCAAGAAACACCTCGTGGAGGTTTGAGTCGACTTGAGGCGATTTCACAAAGATTATGCTGGCCTCGCCAGGTTGAGACAGTCAGACATGTTATATTGTTCCATCGCCCCCAGTTTCCCAAAATCAAATATCACATTGAAAAAATTCCTGAAAATGACCCCCCATACAAACCGCGCTGTAAGACGTAATTCTACGTCAAAAAATGAGATATAGACCAAAGAATCAGACGGAATTTAAACTAAATGAAGTTAAGGACTGAAGAGAGTTAACACGCAAAAAAACAAAAAACTAGGTCTCTGTCCGTCAGCTGGAGTCATCCCACCCTATATCTGCAACCTATCCGGTATACAGCCGTGCACCACCTAAGGACTCTAGTTTTTGACGTAGAATTACGTCTTACAGCGCGGTTTGTATGGGGGTCATTTTCAGGAATTTTTTCAAAGTGATATTTGACACTTTGGGGTATACCTACAGCCTTTAATATTCATCGCACAAAGAAAAAAAAAATGCCAAAATATTAGTTTTAGTGGGAATAAAACGAATATCTAATAAAATAGCAAAATTTAAGAAGAAAAAAATTCATTGTATATCCGTATGAGAAATGCACAAGCTGCTTCAGTAGCTGCTTATGTTGTTTTTATGGTTGTTGTTGTTATTGTTGTTGTTGTTGTGTGTGTTCGTTTGGTTTGTAATCATGTCGTTCCTTGTTGTGCTGCTTTTGTTCTTGTTGTTGTTCTTATTAATATGTAGCTGCTTATGTTGTTTTTATGGTTGTTGTTGTTGTTGTTGTTGTTGTTGTTGTGTTTGTGCTCGTTTGGTTCGTTTAATAAGTTAGCTGATTAATAAGTTACCTGATTGATTAACTAGTTAGAGCAATTAATTGTTCTAACCTGACCTAAAGCTCAATAAACGATTTTAAACTATCAAACAACTAGAATTTGTATTTAAAATCAAGAATGATTTAAACTATCAAACAATTACAATTTGTTTTTAAATCATAGAAAATCAACACAATAAATAACAAGGTCATATAGAAAACTTTAAGTTGTATATTAATTTTATCTGTTGTTAAACAATTGTAACGTTTTCTTGAAATGGTTTTTATTAAGTTGCAACAATAAACGGCAATTCAACTGCACTACCTTGATTTCAGTACAAGATTCAATGCATATTTCAGGTTTTTTTTGGCGAACGGGTGAAAAAGAAAGGGGAAAAAAAGACAAGAACAAACCACATATCAAGCGAATATGACATAAATTTCAATTCGATTCTTGATAAATATAAAAAAGGACTTTACATTTATATAGACAGCGGCTTACAGGCACAAAAACATGTTGTTTTCATACCAGCAAATAAGACGCTGCCGTTTTAAGTACCGTTTAGCTGGAACAGTGACATTCATGGCTTGTTGGGTTGTAATGCAATAGAGAATACAGATGCATGTAGTTAGAGAGCCAGTATGTGGCTACAAAAAAAAATGTACTACTACTAGCCAAGGTTGCCAGTTAAAATTTAAAACGATTCCGATAAAAAGTTTCTTTTTTGACAGTAACATAAATTAAATACAACAAAATTAACATTATAGAGATAAAACAAAAAAAAATTCTACCGCAATAAAACAGTATCAAAAAAAATCCCACGATCATTAAAAATTATCACAAAAATACCATGTGTATTAAAAATACCACCACAAATTCCATATGCATTTAAAATTGCCACAAAAATCTCATTCGCATTAAAAAATACCACAATAAGTCCCATATGCACAAATAATTTAAAAAACATTTAAAAATACCACAAAGAAATTTTGCTTACAAAAAACAAAAAAAAAATTTAAGAAGAATATTACCAAACTCCTACGGAAATTAAAAGAAAACCCCACTGAACTCCCACGCCAATTAAAAAATACCACGCTGAATTAAAAAATTTAATAGGAATTCCCAAAAACAAAAATTCCTAAGGGCAATTAAAAATTACCACGAATGGGATTTTTCTAACATAACTGGCAACGTTGCTACTAGCTGCTGATATTGTTGCTTTGGTTCTGCATGCTCTGCAAAGGTACATTTTTCACTCGGCAATTCTATGACTACTCGTGTTTAAATGGGACTTTCGTAAGCCCTCTCATGTGGGCGATTAATTGACAAACTGCTTGCGGCATAGGCAATTATTACCGAGTGAAAAGCGGGACAAAGAGATCTTGCTACCAGAGCAAGAGAATTATTGCTCTCGGAGCAATAATTGCTTTCGCCGCAAGCTCGAGAATATTCGTGTGTGACGAGAGAAAAGTGGGACATAGTAAGCAAAGCTCTGTTTATTTTCTGTGGACGATTCGGTTCATCCCCTCTAACGCTGCTCAACCGCAGTGATCTTGTTCTTCTCTGTGCGTCGTTGTTTTAGATTTGCTTGGTAATTGTTGTTTGTTCAGTTAGCTAAAATTTTTTTAGATGTTCTTAAATTTTACTCGACATGAACAGCTGATTTTGACAACTACCTTGCTTTTCTCAGCTTTCTACTTCATTCCTCTCCGAGTCGGTCCTACCTGGTTATTCTGCCATGAGTTGGAGTACGAATAAAACGAATGTTTATTTTCAGCATGTACATATGTATACTACTACGCAAATTTGCGCATGCGTTACTAAGCATGCGTTGTGCTTTAAAAACTCCATTTATTTTTTAAATACCATAATAAATTCGATTTTTTTTTTTGCAATATATATGCATTATATATTTTCCATATTAAAAATTTATTTTGTTAACTAAAATTTTAATTTTAAATTACTTTTAAAAAATACATATATGTATATGCTCTTTACTACAGAAAAAATAAATAATTCAAGTTTACCCATATTTATTTCCATTAATTAAACATAACTTTGAATTACATTTAGTTTTAACCAACAAAACAAATGAACAAGAACAACAAATTCATCACCAAAAATAGTTTTGAAAAATATAAATAAAAAAAAAACGAGAATTTTTCTCTATTACTGTATGAAAAGGAATTCTACGTCTATACTTAAAATACTATCGAAACTGTTTCTTTTTTTTTTGTTTCTTTTTCTGTCCTTAACATTTTTGTGTTTGACACGAATCTTTATGTAATAATCTAGTGGTGTACGCATGATGGCAGGAACCACCCCATAAGCCGTCGAGTGGCCGGGATGCCACCGTGTCAACCGCCTGAAGTGCTGTGCACCCAAACAAACTCGGATCATTACAGTTTGTATGGCTACTCTCGGCAACTCAGCCAAAAATGGGCGTGGTCGAACTATAACTTTGCCCACTTTTCAGAAACGATTACAATTTCCGAGTTGTGCAGCTATACTATTATATAAAAGCCTTTGTGACACGTACGGATGTTCCACAATCACACGACAACCACTGAAGCGATTAAGACAATAATGGTACAAAACAATCTTTGATGTTAACTGAATCGTGCTAGGCTGTGTAAGATTTGCCACGCCTGCTTTTCACGCCCACTTTATGCAAAAATTCTATATTTAAGACGGTTTTTGTCGTATTACACAGTACAACACATGATTTGCCAACTCAATTCTGAGAACTGTATGTGAGATTAGACCCAAAAAAAAAGAATTTCTGCATCATTCGTTTTGTCGTCTTACCTGCCAAAATATTTTTAATATCGATTTGAAGCTAGTACTATCGTATAGGGGAATTTATCACGTTTTAGGCCCTGTTGTTTAACATAGCTCGACAACCACTAGCACGATTTAGTTGAAATAAATTTTAAAAAATTAAGAGTTACAATTCCCTTAATCTGTTCATATGTTGTTTTTCTATAAAAGGAACAGTTTCCAAGTTAAAAATAAGCGCATGAAGAAAAAAAATATTTTTTTTTTAAATTCATAAAAAATACAAAACGGAAAAAGAGTCAAATCTAATTGCTTTAACGTAAAGCCACATAACCTATGAGCAAAATAAGGCATAGATCATGAAAATCGATGCACGCGTTTCTCATTTATTCACAATTAAGTAAATGTATGAATTTCGAAAATTTTTTATGAATTTTTAAAAAAAAAAATTAAATTAATTCTTAATTAAATGAAGAAAAAAATATTTTTTTTTAAATTCATAAAAAATACAAAACGGAAAAAGAGTCAAATCTAATTGCTTTAACGTAAAGTCACATAACCTATGAGCAAAATAAGGCATAGATCATGAAAATCGATGCACGCGTTTCTCATTTATTTACAATTAAGTAAATGTATGAATTTCGAAAATTTTTTATGAATTTTTAAAAAAAAAAAATTAAATTTTTAGGCCAAAAATACTTTTTTCCCTTCATACATTCATTTTTAACTTCGAAAGTTTTGCACACATAGAAAAACGGTATAAAAAAATATTTAATTCTTAAGTTTTCTAAATTTGTTTCAACTAAATCGGACTAGTGGTTCTCGAGTTATGTCAAACAAAAGAGCCTAAAACGTGAAAAATTCCCCTATACGATAGTTACTAACTTCAAATCGATATTAAAAATATTTTGGCAGGTAAGAAGACAAAACGAATGATGCAGAAATTCTTCTTTTTGGGTCTAATTTCACATACAGTTCTCAGAATTGAATTGGCAATCAATGAACTGAAAAATGTTGTACTGTGTTAGGTTAAAATTTGGTAATTAAGTTTGTATAGTTACTGTTAGCAACCATACTCAAAATGGGCTTATACGCCCCCTTTTACCGTCCACAAATGAATGACAATTCTATATTTCAGACAGTTTTGGTCGTATAAGGCTAAAATTTAGTAATTCAGTTCATATGGTTACTTTCGGCAGCTGTACTAAAAATAAGCGTGGTCGCACTATGTTAATGACCCATTTTGCAAAATGCACCAGGTATAAACTTAATTAATCTGAAAATTTGGCAGTCGATTTGCTTCGAAGATGAGATGAAAAAAAATTTTGCCACACCCTCTTTCACGGAAACAAATCAATAAAAATGCAGTAAAAATCAAAACATCAAAAACTCCGAAACCGCTCCTATGATTACATCGAAAATTTTTATTTAGGGGTTTTCAGATACAATAAATCTTTCAACTCTATCTATTTTGATCTATCCTTAACGGCAGAGGGCACTTTACTACAAATATGAACCTAATGTAAATCTAAACGGCTCGACGGATTTCCCTCAAACTTCGTACACATATTTTATGTATCATAGATTTTATTTTTACATACTTTGTTTTGACCTCGCCTCTTACGCCTTTTTTAACTAACATAAATTTAGTTACTTAAAAACGTTTACTGTAAAAATATTGGCCAATTTAATTTTAGAAAATTTCTATTATTTTGACACTAAATACATTCACATATCTCGAAAATTGGAGAAATTTTTAGTGCAACGACTTTTTCATAAAAAATCGTTACCTAAGAATGAGAAAATAACAACATGAAAATCAAAGTGCAGTCTTTCGATGCAAATATCTCCTCTACAAATACATTTCAAAAAAATAAAATCAAGTAAGAATATTACATCTTTTTACCTTTCATACCACATAGCAACTATTTACAAAAATTCTTCCAGTTAAGCGCAAAAATGAGTTTACTGTTTTTGTCATCAAAACCGGGGGAACACCTTTGATTTTTTTTGGCGAAATTAATTTTTTCCAAAATGTTGTTTTTATATTTTTCCATCACGTCAAGTCTCAAAAATAATTTATGTTAAAAAATTACCCCAATATCTCTTTCCAATCAGAAGTTATTATTAAAAATCTATTTAAAAGTAGTCAAAGTTTAAAAAGTAATAAAACTAATTTTCTGTTTGTTTGTTTGATTGTTTGTTTGTTTGGCCTTTATATAAATCTTAATGGCTCAACAGATTTCGCCTTTTATACTAAGTGCATTCTAGATTAAATTGTTACGTACTTAGTGTTTGCTACGCCCACTCCTAAATTTTTCAGCTAATGCTTATTTTGCTATTATAATACTTTTTGTGATAGGAGTTTTTTGTGCACTAAGTTTTAAAATTTTTTCATTATTTCGACACCAAAAACACTCACATATCCTTAAAGTTGTAGAAATTTTTAGAACAACGTCTTTTTCATAAAACATTTTCATCGTTACCTAAGAATGAGAAAAAAAGTCATGAAAACGAAGTTTGGTCTTTCGATACAAATATCTCCGCTGATCATAAATACATTTCAATCAAACTTTTTTGTTCAAAAGCCTAATAACTTCACAAAAATAGTTTGAACTAAATGATACTAAAAATAAAGTTATAATAGTTTTGAAGTCAGCGCAGCAAGATCAGTCGAAAATAATACAAATATTGCTAGGAAAATCCAAAAATAAAAATTTTTTTCCCCCTGAGTTATTCAAGTAATTTCAGGTGAATAACCCTATTAAACTGAAAATTCATGCACTTATGCAAACTTTAAGCCGTGTGCGCACGGGTTTATATGCATCCGATCTTACTAAAATTTTACACAAATTTTTTTTTTCATCCATTAGCGAAGTTTGAGCCTTTGAGACGCTCCATGAAGTGCTTGCAAATTTTCCCCATACAAATAAGGTCTACTCTAAACTACACGCATCTGTATTCTCTATTGTATTCTCTATATTTAAGACTGTATTTATCTTCTATTCTACTCTCTATTCAACTCTAATCTAACTCTATTTATCTTTCTGAAAATAAACAAAACCAATAACGAACTACAAAAACGAAAACATCTTATGAGTATTTATATATGCACATTTTACATATATATTAATAACAACAACCACAACAAAAGCAACAAAACAACAAACGACACGATTGCGAACCAAACGAACAACAACAACAGTATAAGCAGCAACTGAAGCAGCTACTCAAGCAGCTTGTGTTTTTCTCTTACGAATATATGAATTTTTTTTCTTAGGTTTTGCTCTTTTGCGAACTTATTAAAGAAGTGACAAAATCTAGAGTTAGATATTCGTTTTATTCGTACTTTAACTGATATTTTGGCATATATTTTTCCTTTGTACGATGAATATTAAAGGCTGTAAGTATACCCCAAAGTGTCAACTAAACTTCCTAAATGTGCTTGGAAAAATTTGTGAAAACGACTCCCATACAAACCGTGCTGTTAGACGTAATTCTACGTCAAAACAACTTTTGACCTATTTTTTAGCACAAACTCGATATTTTAGAGGTTTTTCGAAAACAATATAAAACATTACATTTGCGAGGGAACGGTAAACCTTTTTTTCCTAATTCACTTAATTGAACTTTCAGACAAAGAACATTTGATGAAAATCTGTTTGAAAATGATGGAGATGTTTGCTTGCTATTTCAAAACTTGAAATTTCAATTTGTTTATCTCATTCTGGGGCTTAAGAATATGCGTTATACTGAGAAAATATATAGCTTTTGAGATATCGCAATAATTTTGATGTCAAAATATTTTCGACGACTTTTTATACAAAAATGCGTTATACTGAGAAAATCTATAGTTTTCGTGATATCGCCAGAAGTTTGATGTAATAAAAACGGATTTTTTTTTTTAAATTTAAGAAAAGTATACATATTTATGTTTAGAACATATGTTAAAAAATTACATTTTTGAATTACAAATTTGAAAATTTTTTATCCAAATTTTTATAACCTACACAGGACTCTTGTAAAAGTCAAAACACAAAAAAATCCAAACAAATTTATGTCATCAATAATTACCGTTTAAAAAAGGTATTCAAATGAAATTAAGTTTTATTTCAAGTTGTAAATTAAATTTTAATATTTATATCATTTTGTCACAATGAAACAAAACAAACACAACAATTTTTACATTTTGCATTTTATTTAATACAATTAAATACTTGAATTTTAAGATTTCAAATTTATTTTATGGTATTTAATATTATTATAGCAGGCGAGGCAGCGGGTATTTGCTAGTATATAATATTTTTATACTTTCTGGACCATAAGGGGGATTTTAACCTCTAAAACTTACCCTTGTCTACGGGTATGATCAGTGTAGCATACATTGGAAATATTTTACGGGTGTTTTACTTGTGTTTTGTTGTTTCGGTAGTGCACGGATTGCATATTTCCTATTCTTGCAACGTGCAACGGCATATGCTAGACATAGCGAATACGGTGGAATGACATAAGGTCCTTGGACATGGACGGAGTTCCGTTTGCGAAGTAGACATAATGTCCGTGGAAATTTTGGGGGTTTTCAGACTGAGAAACTGCGCAATTTTTAATACAAATTGTTTAATTTTTATACATTAATTTAAATAATTTATTAAAGTTCGGTGCAGTTGTCTGTATGTATGAAATTCTGTATAAAAAATTCTGCATTACAAAATTCTGCATTAACAGAAAACTGTGCTAAAAAATTCTGTATGCCCAAATTCTGCAAAATATAGACTAAAAACAACTAAGGTAAATAAGCTTAAAATAACAACTTTTCGTCCAAGGGCAATTAATTTAATCATAAAACACACATTTTGTATCCTAAATAAAGTTAAAATGCTGTAAATGGAGAGCAGACTTTTTAAAAGTAACATTTTTAAAAAACAGTGTATTGAAATAAAGGAAAATTAGACAAACAGTATTGTAAAAATTCCGTGGACGTTATGTCATCCCACCAGCGAATACTTTATTGTTCTATTTTGACAGGCACGCCTGTAGCCATTCATATGTTTATAGCATTAAAGCGATTTGTTTTTTATGGAGTCAATCTATCCTTTTTATGACCTCCTAAAAGTCTCAGAGCATTTCTCAATCTTAAACTTTTATCGTTTAGTGAATTTGACATGTAATTGATTTGCTGCAACAATTTCAAGGATCAACTATGCGCTGTACCCAGTGCAACCGAATGGATGTGATTAGGTTTTGGTTTTATGGGCATTCACTCTGTGTGGATTCGCCCTGAACCGCTTCAATTGCAGAAAATCCAAATCCGATTTCATGCTGCAATCAGCAACAAATTAGGTTTGTAACGATCCAGTGGATTCGAGTGTGTCCAGTGTGGTTTTTATCGTCATGTTTGAATCTCTGTGGTTGAGGATAACCGTTGAGTTTGCCGAATGTGCACATAAAGTGGGACTTAAACTGGAAACACAAGTATTTATGTTTGTGGCTAAGAACAAACATTGTGCTCTTAAAAAATACTTTTTCACTGTAAATGATTAAATTGATTTTCAATATTGGACGCAGATTTATTTTTAGAATTGTTTGACTTACAATTTTAAAAAATGTCCATAGTAAATTGTATTGTATAGAAAACTAGAGGGCCAGCCAGACTTTGTCCTGGCCGAATTTATTGAATGTGTTTGTAATCCTTTTGTGAACTTGTGAGAAGTTTGGAAGTGTCTAAACAAATAGCCATTCACGCAACACAAGCCAGACCCCACTGAACCATATGTGTAATGGATATGGTAAGGTTTTGCGTAAGGTTTCGCGTAAAGTGATAGTTTTGAGTACGTTTCGGGTAGCATTTTTTTTGTGAATTTATTTTTTTTTTAATTGGTATGATCAATACTTCTGCTAGATAGATTAAAGTCGTAAAAATGTTCTCCATAAAAAAACTTTAAATCCAAAATGATTACCAAACTTTTTTTGAGCCGAAAAAGAAACATTCCTTTATCATTTAAGTAGGAAACAATTACCTATATATAAACCATTTTGTAATCATAAATAAGTTCAAAAATTAATAATAAATGTTACTTTTTCGCATTCTTTAATGAGTTAAAAAAAATCATGAAATTTTCTTATTGCTGAACCACTATCGTAAAGTAAGAGTTTTGCGTACGATTTCGGGTAATTAGCAGATCTAAACTACATCCTGATAGGATTGAATTCACAAAATTTTTGTCAATCAAAAAATGTTCAATGCCCCCATAAAGTTTTAGTTTTAATTCTAATATTATTGTTTTCTTATTTTGAATAAATTTAGTTCTGCGAGCAATATTTCGCTGGCGGCGGACCTGGAAATATTACTACTTTGTTCAAATCAAATGACAAAAAATTTGTTAACACTATCACTTCTTTTTAATCCTATTATCGATTTGCAATAGAAAACAATTTATGATGTGCGAAAAATGATGATGACGAAAAAGTGCTTTTCTATGGTTCATTTTTAAATTCGTTTTCGAACAAAAAAAGGTTCGTTTTTAAGAGACAATTTAGTCCGCCGAATGAGTTCAAAATAGTCAATTTCTGAGTGCCAAAAAATGACTTTTCAATGTTTCTTTTTGGTACAACTGATGATTCTTTTTTTATACCCCTACGTTTAAAAAACGTAAAAGAAGTATATTAACTTTGTCACACCGTTTCTGACGCCGATAAGGATGCGTGGCCAGCATAGAAACGTATATATATTCTTGATCAGCATCACCTACTGAGTCGATTTGTCCGTCAGTGCGTCTGTCCGTCTGTGGTCACGATAAAAGCAGTAATTTTTAGCTATCGTAACAAAATTCAATATATAACTTTTTTATTCAAAAATGGAGGCAGAGTTCGAAAATGAGTCAAATCGGATGAAAACCACGTCTTCCTCCCATTCAAAGTGACTTAACCAAAACAGTAAAATCTCATTAAAATCCACAAAAATTAAAATAATGACTTAAAATTTTGCACAGCGTCTTTAATATCTATGTATATAAAATAGGATGTGTGTATGTATGTAACGTATGGACTCCAAAACGGCTGGGCCGATTTTGATGAAATTTTCAGGTAATGTTCATCTTGGTACGGTGGGTAACATAGGCTATATTTGGACCCGATAGGTGGCCCTGGGGTGGACTTATATCGAAAATTTGAATTTATGGACCAATTTAACTGAAATTCAGAATGTATGTTTGTTTGATCATAAGAAAATAATTTGTGTATAAATGGACCCGATAGGTGGCGCTGGGGTGGACTTATATCGAAAATTTGAATTTATGGACCAATTTAACTGAAATTCAGAATGTATGTTTGTTTGATCATAAGAAAATAATTTGTGTATAAATGGACACGGTAGGTGGCGCTGGGGTGACCTTATTTCGAAAATTCGATGGCGTGAAAAATATATAAATACTTTTAATTTTATTTTATAACGAGAGGAGTAGCGAAGCACACCGGGTTCAGCTAGTTTAATATAAACTTCGAGTGAGAAATTTGTAAAAATCGAATGAAAACCACGCCTACATCCCATACAAAGTGACTTACCCTTGTTGTGACCTGAAGTCGCAACCACTACAAATCCCGACCACACACACACTATCCATACGTCATTAAGTGCGGTGACTTTGATATGTTTTCAAGTGCGAAACCTGCAAATGGTGCATTTGCCTAAACATATCATATGTCGCAAAGCGCAATGACTTATGGATATCGTACATCATGAAGCGCAATGGTTTTGATATGTTTTCAAGTGCGAGACCTTGAAATAGTGCATTTGCCTAAACATATCATATGTCGCCAAGCGCAATGACTTAAACTGCGAGACCTTCAAGAACGACAGTGCATTTACCTACCCTTAATGCTGAACAAACAGTTTCTACGCCGTACGCTCAAGCCATCAGCGGTGTCGCAGGCAACGACAGCGTTGTACTATGCACAAGCATATGTTGGTACATGGCGAGGGTAAATGTGATGTATGTGTGTGTGAGCGAAGGTAATAAGCGGCGGTCAGTGCGAAGACTCGAGGCAGAGTGGAGCTAACAGTCAGCTCAAGAGGAAGTGTTTGATTTTTCGTTGCGCTAAAACCTCTTCTTGGATCCCCTTCTCCGTACGGAAAGTACGGGAACCAAGCAAACAAAACACCCTAAACGGTGAAATCTCTTTAAATTCCACAAAAACTAATTTAATGACTTCAAATTTTGCACAGTGTCTTTAATATTTAACGTAAGCTTTGAGTAAGAAATTTGTAAAAATCGGATAAAAACCACGCCTACATCCCATACAAAGTTACTTACTCTAAACGGTAAATCTCTTTAAATTCCACAAAAACGAATTCAATGATTTCAAATTTTGCACAGAGTCTTTAATATTTCTTATAAACTTTGAGTATGAAATTTGTAAAAATCGGATGAAAACCACGCCTATCTCCCATACACAGTGACTTAACAAAAACGGTAAAATCTCTTTAAAATCCACAAAAATGAATATGACTTCAAATTTTGCACAGCGTCTTTAATATTTCTTATAAACTTTGAGTATGAAATTTGTAAAAATGGGATGAAAACCACGCCTACCTCCCATACAAAGTTAACCAAAATCGTAAAATCTCTTTCAATTCCACAAAAATTAATCTAATGACTTCAAATTTTGCACAAAACCTTTAACAATTAATATTAACTTTAGGTATGAAATTTGGAAAAATCGTCGCCCGTGGGGGTATTTTAACTTCGGCCCAGTCGAAGATAATTCCTTATTAGTTTTAACTCATTTCTGAAAAAAAGGTCGCTTTTGAGAGTCATTTTAGTCCGACGAATGAGTCCAAAGGATTTCATTTATAGGGGCGAAAATTAACTTTTCTGTTCGAAAAGGTTCATAAATGAATTCAAAGAAGATAGTTTTGGTTCACAGGGACTTTTCCTTTTGAAACTTTAACGCGTAATGATCAAAATCTTATCTGGTCTGATATATAGCATCTTACTTGATTTATGGGCGGTAAAAGTCGGCTTGGTAGCATTTATATATAAAGTGACCGCAACATTGACCCATAGCACCTACAAATAAAGTTTCACTAAAATTTAAACACTTTTAAATTCAATTGAGTTTTTTAATGGAATTATAAGTATTTTGAATCCTTTTTTTTACAAGGAATGTAAAGAGGTTAGGGGAACCTATAAGTATTAGATGTATGATTTAAGTTAATAATTAAAATTGTATGATTCTGTTAAGACATAAATGGCATGTTTTTATCACGACTGGACAAAAAGTTATAAGTTTAAATAAGAAAAATAAAATCGTTTTATTACAATTGGGCATTGTAAGTATAAGATGTATGATGTTTGGATATATGGTCATATGATATGGACATATGGTCACTTCTCCGCCCTTGAATTTGCCTTTAAGCATCGTTGCTTGAATGACATTATTCTTGAGTTGCTTTACGACCAGTCTTGTTCGATGCAGTTTCGGTTCTTGAGGTTCCGCAGAATGATGACAATAGATCCAAATCGTAATATATGTGGTGGCAATAGTTAAATTATCATACTCGTTAATTTTGTTTTTAAAAACAACGCGAATTTATTCTCAAGCTTTGTCTTTATTACTGATCTTACAAAGTTTATCTTAACTTCTAAATAACCTTACAGAGCCAGCGATTGGAAGAATATTGTTGAGTAATCAATATTCTTCCGTTATTCCATTTTCCATTCTGATAAATGGAAGCAATAATAAATTTAATTAAATAATGGTGCAAGTTTGGTGGTAACCAAACCATAATATGATGTGTGGCCAACTTGGTGGCTCACACTTAATTAAACAGAAAACAATATATGATGAGTGGTGTAAATAAAAGAATATATTGTTGCTAAAATGTACAAAGGCCCAAACGACAATTCAAAATGGTTTTTTTTACAAATCCTGAAAGCATACACTGAAATACACATAAACACAAAATTGTATAATCCTGAAGTGAAAAACAACCTTTTTATAGCCAAAACACAAAAGCTCTATCTCCATTTAGTGAAGTCCTTTTATGCACAAAAGCCCTAACTAACACAAATATCTTTGCATATCCTCTTTTAGTAGGCGAAGATTTTGCGTTTTAAGGTTCTCACGAGATCGAGATCGTGTTTGGGTATTAAATAAAATACGTTCGGGTGAAGAAAAATCGAGAAGAAATAGAGAAATGCGAGATGAGAAACGCAAGGATATCGCACATACTCTTTCTGGTTTATGTGTGGCACTTTGTATCGACATGTAAGCAGCTAAACTACTCCCTCAACTGAACGCTAATGCAACCTATTACAAATCGAAGCTACAACTGCATAATTTTACAATATATAACGTAGCAGCACAAGACAAATGGAACTTTTATGGCATCAAATTTTGCTACGATAACACTGCGTTACAAATTTAAAAAAAAAATAAGTACCCACTTGAATGTTTCCTGTTTATTTATTCATACTCATCGTTTAATAAGAACTTATACTTCCTTTTTTTATTACGTACTATTTTTTAGGAATTGTAACTTACAATTATTATTAAAAAAAATAAAACGTAAACGTCCTGTATACACGTTGCTTTATTTAATTATAAATAATTCAAGTAAGACTGACGACAAAAATTGTTGTTAATATATTTGCATACATTTAAATGTAATGTATGTGGCAAGAAGTATATATTGTACACAAAAAATTAAAAATATTTAACGTTTTCTTTTATAATGGGAAGTTTCTTTTCATATTAATCGCCAGCAGTAATCTCCTTAAAAAAACCTTTAATCAGAGCTTTTAACAATGTCCATGCGTATAGTTCTTTTTCACTTAGTTTTCGACCGACATTTTTATTTTTCATTTATAGGCGTATTGAGGACCAATCAAAATTGCTTTTTTTCACTTTGCGTCACTTAGTTAACAAAAAATAGACTTTAAATATAAGTATCGTTCGCTACTTTTATCCATTGCTTTAAAAATTATTCATTAAGCTGTGTTTTATATAAAGGGGAAGTACTTTTTCAGATACTTTTCTTCCTTGAGGCTTAAAAATATCGTATATTATTCACACACGTAACAAAACTTGTTTAGTGTATTTTGGATGCGACTACTTTTCACTCACTACGATTTCCCTCACAAATAGTTAGTCTGAAAGATCAAAATGTGAAACAAACCTATTTTCACAATGACGAAGATGTTTACAAAAATGGGTCGTTTAAAAAAGATTATCGGTGTGTACCTCAGAAACTAGACGAGATAAAAACAAAAGACAATCACTGCCTACATCCTGTAACTAATAAAAAACTACAATAGCAATCAGTTTTTCAGGTACCGAAATCGTGTCACGCAGTGTAATTTAAGCACCTAAGAAATATCACACAATCACCCGAAATTCATCATATTATTTTTTCAGATGAGTGTAACTACAAAAACCGTAATGCTATTTTATCCAACGCTTTGCTGCTTTCTTTCTGTGTTGAGAGTAAAATATCGATCGAACAAAAATATTTAATCAAAGGACATACACAAATGGAGTGTGACTCCACCCACTCTCTAATAGAAAACTAGGCACGTAAAACTCCTTTTCCTTACTTTCTGAATTATGAAAGCATCCCGCAACATAATTCGGCCATTCGGTATTCTATTCGTCCAGGCTTGCGAAAAATATTAAATTTAAAAAGTCGCAAAAACTTACAAAAAATGAAATTATTACAGGTAGATATGTTGGAGATCCGACGGTCACAATGTTACGCGCCTTGGTATACGACAAATCAGGAATAATATTTATAAAAACACTTATAACTTCCGAATATGAATCTCTTCCTCAAAAATCCAGAAAGCGTTTCAAATCAGTTGAACCCGATCCTTTGCATGAGAAACAACTTCCTTTATCTCAGAAAAAGTATGACCATATCCAAGAACTCAAAAAGTTATTGCCTTATGATTGCCAAAGCTTTTACAAAAATTTACTTTTTTTTTCCATGTGTCAAGAAATGAAATGTAGGATGCAGCCCGTCCTACATGTAGGATGAAATCAAAAAGTTTTAAAAGTTCCGCTCTGATCTTGTTCTTCTCTGTGCGTCCTTGTTTGTAGATTTCCTTGGTAATTGTTGTTGGCGCACTTAGCTGGAAATTTTTTGTAGACGTTGTGAATTCTAATCGTGTAGCTACAGTCGGTATATGAAATTAGAATTATTTTTGCTAAGAGCTTATAACAATTTATTAAATTTTTTATATATTACTGAAACTATTTTTTTTAAGGAAAAGTGTTACCATATCAAAAATACATATAATTAAAGTAATTTATTTAAATTATTTCATTATTGAATTAATATAAAAAATTAAAGCTTATTTATATCTATTTATATCATAACACTAACACAATATACATGTTCACCATATCTATATTGCGTTGTGTATTAAAAACAGAATATTCTAAAATTAAGAAATATCTATAGCTTATAAATTGTATATAATTCATATAAGAAATTATAGCTAAACAGTTTTAAAAAATAGAATGCTTAGGATAAGCAGACTTTAGTTATTCAATTACTACTGAAAATATTAATTTATTCGCAGGTTTAATACGTAATTGTTATTATATAAATATACATAAATATTCTTTAAATTTCCTCAATGAGCTAAATTGTTCATATATATGAACTATATATATGTAAATATGTATATATATATATATATATATATATGTATTTCCGATACGGTAACACTTTTACTAAAAACAAATAGGTTTACCAATATTATATATATTCTTTAATTCATATGTATAAACTGTTTTCTAAATTAGTTCGATGTCATATGCTGACTGTAGCTACAAATAAGCATCCACAAAAAATTAAAGCTTACTGTACAACAATAACTACTTAGCAAATTTACAACAACAACGCAAAGAGAATTACAAGATCCCAGCGGTTGCGCAGCGTTATAGGGGATGAACCGAATTGACGGCGTAAAATATACAGCACTTTGTATGCTATATTTTCTGTTTGCCTGCTAGCAAGCACTTAGCACTTGCTTGTGCTACTGGTGATGGCACTTAGAGGATGTTGGCTAGCAACAAATTTTGCACTGCACTTGCTGGTGGTGGCACTTGGAGGACGCTCGCCAGCAAAGAAAGTCAATTTAACTTTGCTGCACTTGCTGATGTTGGAGACCGTTGGCCCACACACAGGCAGACACAAACTCAAACACTTTCGTTCATTTTTTTCATTAATTTGTTATTTTTTAAGTTTTTTAAGTTTACAATATTACAAGTTTACGAAATATGTTGCAAGTACAAGGTTTCGAATTAAATATGTCGCAAATTGATAAAATGCAAATAAAATAAAATATTTGCGCTAAAACACGACCGAAATGTGAAACGTCAAAATTTGTAATTGTCAAAATTTCATCGTCCATTTGACAGAGCAAAAAAGACAAATTTATTACAACACACACAAATTTTATTCAACTTGGTATTTTCTATCCTACCACGACTGAAAACTTTCCGATTGACACACAGCCATAGTTGACAACTCTGAATATAAAATGCCGCAGTGGTGAAAATAAAAAGCCACTGACAAATACAACAAGTATGAAAATTGTCAAACTTTGTTTGATGATATGTAATAAAATAAGAGCATGCATGTAATTATTTGAAAGTTCAACATATGCCTTTATCACAACTTAAAGATTAAAATGTTAAAACACTCAATCCATACATTATTTTTCTTGTTTGAAAACGAAGTTCCAGCAGAAAAAAGCAGAAAGAGAAGAAGATCGATCCATTTTTAAATCTCACCATGAATAGCAGCTGTTTGAGTAAAAGCAAATTTTTCAAAAATGTTGACAAATACAACAACTGAAGAAATTGCCAAACTTTAAAGGCATATATATACCAATATAAACCGAACTAATAATAAGTTTTGGTTGCAAACATCTTATTGCAACCTAACTTAAGTATTTTTATACTAACAAACAGATTATATGCATTAATTTCAGGAGTTTCTAAGTGATTTCTTTGTGAGCTTGCGGCCGATTGTGGACGATTTCCTTGGAAAAATACGATGATGCAAACCAATGATTTACCCTCTACCAAAATCTTTCAACGCGCCTAAAGAAGTTTTTACTTCAAAAACTTCAAAATCGTTTTCGTTTAGAATTACAGTGAATTTTGCTTAACCTGTAAAATTTTAAAAATGTCATTTAGGGCCTTTGTGCATTTCAGTAACGATGTGATGTGTGGCAAACTCGGTGGTCCACAATTAATTAAACGGAAATATCATATTTCAATTAATGATTCCCAGTCATTAATTCTTAAAGAAGGATGTTTATTGCATTTGAATACAATCATCATCATTCTTGATTGGGGTAACATATGTGGCTCTCCCTCCCTTAGTTTGTTTAATGTTTAAAATTATAATACGTAATTATTAATGCCAGGATTATATATTAATATAATAATAATAATTGAATATTGTGTAATATTGTGATTTTTATTACTTTTTGACATTTCTAAAATAACACAGTGACACAAAATGAAGGTCATTGTCTCGGGCGTGAACCAAACCAAACTGAAACGATAGTATTTGACATCAATAACAAAAGTCCAAATCCCTTTTTGCTCCACTACGTCACAATTTTTTGTTACAGTGGTTTCAAATTTTAAATTTTCGGTCAAAAATGAAATTAAAAAATAGTAAAAATTATATGTAAAACTTAATTCAGGGTGCTTCTTGTCTTCAGAAGCCTTAACTAAAATTTCACGGGGAATATTTTTTTGGAACACTTTAACCCTCTAGCTCCTACCAATATGGGCCATTTTGACCCTTTTTTTGGAAAAGGTCCTAAAATTCAACTTTGGAGGGAGGTCAAGGGTTAAAACCTTCCATAAAAATATTTTCAAGAAAATTTCATTAGGGGTCACCCACGACTTGCAACCTCTACGAGTTATAGGTTTCACATAAAAAACGAAATGAAAAAACCAATTTTTTTTTATGTTTTGTTATTTTTAATGTTATTTTTATATAGTGTCCATATCGTATTCACTGTCATGGCATGAAATATTAGATACTTCAGAGAGATCTATATCAATTTCTTGAAATTCATCTTCAATCCCGCTTTTGTCACTTTCTTTATAGGTTGTTTTGGACCACCAACAAATTTCAGCCAGTATTGCATCTGGTGTTTTCTTTCCTCTATATCTGTAAAAATGAAAATATACTTATCTGGTATAAAAGAGTTGATTGTAAGTATAGTTTAATTTTAAATTACCGCATTTCAAATGGCAAGGATACCTGATGAAATCGTTCCCCTTGCTCATCCGATTCCGTACCGAGTTGACTTTCAAAATAGTCCAGATGGAAGTGTAAAAAATGAATTTTTAACGACATATTGACACCAAGTTTCTCGAACGCATTTAGCATCTGAGTTACATCCTTTTTATAGGTATGAGAGCGTGTTTTGCCAAGAAGACCACTTATAACCCCTTTTATCGCATTCCATCCAATCAGCTTGTCATTGACTAGCTCTGCATCAAACGACTCGAACTTCATTAGCTTTCTTATATCTGGACCGTTAAATACACCTGAAGATGTGAAAAAGAATTAGAAAAAGAATGTTTAACTTTGGATTAACGCATATTTACCATTATTAAGCTTAGCTGGACTCAGACGAGGAAATGTTTCCTTAAGAAACGCCATAATTTCTTCGCTTTTAGCTATCGTTTTGATAAAGCTTTTAACGATTGCTTGACGTGCAATGGTGGTAGCAAAATTTTTTCCCTCGGGACAAGTGCCTCACGAACAACATTTTGATTTCCAATACTGCTTTCACTTCTCATATACCAATTTTTAGTATTATACTGGTTTCCTTTGAACCTAGTATCACAGTCGCACAAGAAACACATATTTTTTGTATATCCGTTTTGCATACCACAAAGCAGAGTGACTACTTTTAAATCGCAGCAAATTTTCCATTTATGCTTTGCATAATCAATTGACTTCAAAATAGTTTTTAAAATGTCATATGTTTCTTTAGTTTCGGTGGAATAGGCTATTGGAATGGAAGGCAGTAAATTCGATATATGAAGAAGCACGGCCTTTAGACTTGTTGAGGAACTGTCGATAAATAATCTCCACTCTTCTGGCTTGTGTTCAATGTTCATTAAAGCCATTAAAGCATTTACATTATCACAATACGAGTATGTTTTTGCACCATTAACTGAAAACATCTTTTGTAGGTCCGCTTGACGCTTGCGATATGCGCTAACTTTAGTATTTGATGCCAACAAATTATGCGCATTTAAAAATGAAGCAATTTCCTCCGATTTTCGTTGTGTTAATTGGAGTTTGGCTACTAATAAATCCAATTTTGCCTGTGTAATCAAAACAGGTGCACTAACTTCTGATGGGACAGGATTATAAACAGAATCTACTTCCATTTCACTTATAATGGACAGGGCTTCATTATTTAAAAATTCATTTGGGCTAGGGCGTCTTGGAGGAATCTCTTCAGAATGCGGCAATGGAACTTGAGCGCTGGGAACACTTTGATATTCAAACTTCGACATATTTTTTTTCTGTAATCCCCACACAGAATTCACGCACGCATAACAGTTCAAGGGATCATGTTCAATTGGGTCAATCCAAACCATAGGAACACCGAATGGCATCGATCCACGTTTGTGATGTAACCATTCCAACAAGTAATTGTAGCATCTCTTGCAAACTGTTTGTGGCACCCATGGGACATCAGGAATAAATGTTTGATCAAAGTATTTTTCATATGCTATTATCAGTTCCTGACTGGAACGACCTCGACCGCGTCCTGATGGTGTGAACTGACCGCAGATATAACAAAATTTCTTTAAGTTTCCGCAGAACTCCATTGAAAATATAAATTTTTGGAAAAAAAGACCACGACACTTACACTTTCACTGTTTTAATCAAAGTACTCAATTCTTACTTATTTGAATTTCTAAGCTAAGCCACCTTAATATAACTAACAAAATTTTGGAAAATAACTTATAAAGTATTACATATATTATTATAGCTTAATACCATTACGCCGTACCGTTATAATAAATCAAATTTATTAATATACGAAGATATTAACCTTCCCAATACTGCACTATGCATATTGGTAGGAGCTAGAGGGTTAAAGTGTTCCAAAATATTTCATGCCATGACAGTGAAAACGATATGGACACTATATAAAAATAACATTAAAAATAACAAAACATAAAAAAAAATTGGTTTTTTCATTTCGTTTTTTATGTGAAACCTATAACTCGTAGAGGTTACAAGTCTTGGGTGACCCCTAATGAAATTTTCTTGAAAATATTTTTATGGAAGGTTTTAACCCTTGACCTCCCTCCAAAGTTGAATTTTAGGACCTTTTCCAAAAAAAGTGTCAAAATGGCCCATATTGGTAGGAGCTAGAGGGTTAAAGTGTTCCAAAAAAATATTCCCCGTGAAATTTTAGTTTAGGCTTCTGAAGACAAGAAGCACCCTGAATTAAGTTTTACATATAATTTTTACTATTTTTTAATTTTATTTTTGACCGAAAATTTAAAATTTGAAACCACTGTAAAAAAAAATTGTGACGTAGTAGAGCAAAAACGGATTTGGACTTTTGTTATTGATGTCAAATACTATCGTTTGAGTTTGGTTTGGTTCACGCCCGAAAATATGTGTTGCACTGTGTAATTTGCCTAATTTTAATATCCTCAAAATCTGTATCTTCAATTGATTTATTATTTATAATGTTCTTTTATTTTATATATTTATAAAAATTGGTTTAACTATATTTTGTTCAATTTGGCTCAAAAAAATTTTAAAATTACTGTTTTGAATATTAATATAACAATTTTCAAATTTTATTAATTTGGTTCCTTTTAAAGAAATATTATTTTTTGATGAATTTTGATACAATATTATACGTACGGTTTGTTTTGTTAAAACTAATTTGTTTTTTATTTCTTTAATTTCTGAATTAATTTCTTTCTTTATTGTGCAATTGGCTTTTTTTGATTTAAATATGTTTTCAATACAATTGCCTTTGATTTCTTTTAAATTGTTTATTTAATTATCTTTAACACTATGGTCGTATGAATTACTCTCTGTATCTGTTAAAACTATTCGATAATTAAAGACTACACTTTTACCTTCTTTATTAGGAATAGGTTAAAATTTTTTCGAATTCTTTTTCCGAAAAACTTAGTATCAAATGAATTATAACACAGTACGACAGTGGTTGGTACACATGAGGAATGTTAACATAATATGAAAAAACGCTTAAAATAAAGAAATACGTGTCTCAGCGTTTTGCTGTAGCACGTCAGAATTTTGAGAAAATCGAATTTTAAGCTTCGAAGGACCGTGGAGGTTCACTTGTAATGTAATACTATTATAAAAATTTCTATAAAAATAGAATGGGTAAACCGATTTAATGCTTGAACCAGTTTTGAAAAGGGAATTAAATTTGATTTTTTTATTAAAAAACAATTTTTTCCGCTAGATTTTCATGTAAAGTTAAAAAATAACCTAAAATGCACGAAATTTATTAAAAATACAATGTTGTTAATTTAAAATCCAACAACTAAATTAGAATGTCTTTCGCTTGATTCAGCGATTCGGGGTTTCCGAGTCAAGTCAAACTAAAAATATTATTATTGAATCGATCGTTTTGAAGTTTGTGAATACTTCTCATCAGCGCCTTAACGTTCTAAGCCGACGACCAACTTGTTTAGATTGTCACTAATTGCAGTCTTCTCTCCTTTTTCTCCTTCTCTCTCTCTCTCTCTCTCACGTATGAATGGTTTTTTCCATTACAATACGTTCACCTTTCCTTACTTCACGCACTTGTGCTGAAGTTTTTGAATGATTCTATTTATAGAACATAACTTATATTTTAATTCTTGTTATTGTTCTACATTTTGGTGGGGCTGTACCATATTTTATATATGTATTTGTTTGATCTGCAGTTGTTCAACAATATACAGTCCACTAAAAATAAAAATAAATTAACAAATTGAGCCATACTTTATAAATGACAGCTAATGCTGCAATTTTTTTTGCTTTGACATTACACGTTATTATTTGGTGGGAAGCAGCAGTAAATAAAGCTTTTTTAAATATATGCTGGAAAAGAATCTTGCTAAAAACAAAAGTTACCCTCTCTGTAAATTTGCTTGGCATGCCGCATAAGATAGTTCTTTAAAACATGTTCTCAGTAATATTCCGAATTATTTTAACGCCTTTTTCGATAAGAAGAAGGGGTCATTTGCCTTTTTCGGAGAAAGTGCCCCAAACCATGATTGACGAAGCATTTTGAAATCTTTCAATGGTTTTTTTATTCTTCAGAAATATCTGCCTTGCAAGCTGCGTACACTCTATCATTTTGCGAGTTGTGGTTTGCTTGCAAAAACAAGAGTTTTTCGTCGGAAAATATGATACTGCAACCTGCGTGCTGGCGAAGGATCTGTGCACTTATTGCCTTTCGCAATATTATTGTTTTTATTGACAAATCTTTTGAAACAGTTCATGCAATAAATGTGCAATTAATGCCAAAGTCGTAAAAAACAACATATGTTTTCCAGTGTTGCTTCTTTTTGTGTAATTGGAATTAATATAGGTGCGACAGTTACTTTAATTCACGCTGTAGATTGCATGAACGTATTCGTAATATTAACAAATTTTCATTTGTTCACAGAACAATTAAGTTCATGCAATATACAGTGCACATTACATTAATGACGCAAAATTAACTGATCAATGTTTAAAATTAAGCAGTGTTAATGATGAACAATTACAACTTAAAATCCGTATAAAGGAGTTTAATTTTATGAAACAATATAAACAATTAAAGAGAGGTAAATCGGTATTCAAATATTCATGCTAATCGGGTGAACGGTTTAGAAGTTTTCGCGGAATTTTTAAAGATTTGGACTACAGCGCTCTCTAGTGTTCAAAATGGATCAAAAAAGATAGCGCCATAATACTCATTGCACCAGAAAACTTCCGATCGCAGCACAACCAACCGGGTCCAATTGTAAATCCAAACCATCCACGGATCAACCCAAACACACCAGCCATTTAGGAGGAGTTCAGTGACATACTCCTTGTTTACACTCGTCAAGATTTGACGGTCAAGTTTTACCTTTGTGGATAAAAGACGCGGATATCAAACGTGAAAGAGGTGAAAGTTACAAAGGGAATGACCAAGAATTTGATTTCAGGTCTCCATCAGTGTAAACTCGTAGAATTTTAAAAAAAATGGGCATGGTCGGAACAGAACTACGGCCACCTCCCATACAAAGTGATGGACATAATACTTGAAAGTAGAATCTGCTTTGTTCAAAATAACATAAAAAACTTTTCAAAAATATACATATATGTACGAATATGGTCACGGCTCAGAAAAATGAAACCAGGCAAAAAAAAACAAAAATTGATTTTTCGCGCTATTATGTTTGTAAATAGAAAGAATTTATCTTAAAGTAACGGGAAATGCGAATGTCGAACATAAAAAAACAGAAACTACTTGGCATTTCGTCATATTTCAACGTGTTGCCTGTGCTTTGTGAAGATGGCAGAAAAACCAACGCTTCAAAAAAAGGTAATTATTGTGGGTTAATTTCAAACTTTTTTTTTACATTTTTGAATTGTTAGAGTCGTTAGGACTGTCTCTGCCAAACCAAGTCAAAATTGTAGTCAAAAGTATTTTTTATACATATTTTTGATCAACTTTAAACTTAGCTCCAATAGAGTTGTTACGTTATAAGACGAAATATGTAAAAAGTTTTTTCTTACATATAATACAACAAATTAATAAAATAAATCGGTAGAATTTTTCAATGATTTTTTGTCAATTTTTCTAATCAAAATAGAAATCATTCAAATATGTTGTTTTTCATAGTCTCAGCAGTGATCAAACATATGTTACGTTATAAGACTTTTTGGGTCTTAAGTACAGAAGGCAAATTTTCTAATTTTAAAACCATTTTCATATTATAGCAGCCACTGAGCAAGGCTCAAAGAAATAGAAACTATTATGAAAAGCTAAAAACGAACAAAACAAAATATGAAGAAGCAAAAAAAAAAACAAGCTGAAGCTCAAAAAAAGTACCGGTTGAAAAAAAAGGGAATTGAAGAAAACTTGCCACAAGAACAACGCCAAAAGATAAAAAACAAACGCCTTGATGCAGCTCGCGAGCGTGTCCAACAATATAGAGAGCGGTTAAAAATAAAAAAAAGTCAACGTGAAATTGAATCTCTTAATAGTCCGACAGATAGGTTAAATGCTGTTGTTCAAGAAAGTTATGCTTGCCCTCAAACTCCAGGTAAAGCGTTGAAAAAAGTTACAAAAGCCCTTCCTAGCTCACCTAAAAAGAAGAAGGCAGTTCTGTTGCAAGTTTTTAAAAAACTAGATGATGCTGAAAAAAAAATATAGTGCAAGTGATAACGTCACCACCGCCGACAAAAACACACTCCTCCTTTGAATACAAAAATAATATTAATTCCGCTATACAAAGCTATTTGGAAAGGGATGACATCTCTAGAGTTTCACCTAAAGTAAAAGATGTTAAAACATATTCTTGCCCTACAACTGGAAATGAATTAATATTGCCCACCAGACATATGGTCCTATCCATGAAGGAAGCTTACGCACTTTTTGCTGATGAAAGGAAAAACGCAAACGAAGGTATTTAAGCATAAAATTGAATATCATTAAAACTATTTTGTTTTGATTTTATTTTTCAGTTGTTTGTAGTCTTGCACATTTCAAAAGACATCGACCACCCAATATTAAGCTGATTAATGATCTACCTCACAATATGTGTGTTTGTTCGTATCACTCAAATTTTATAGAAGCTGTTGCTGCTCTGCATAAGAATATACCGAGTGTGCCGGATTACAACAATGGATTTGTAAGACAGTTCCTATGCGAAAACTCATCGATGAACTGCTGGTTTTCAAATTGCGAAAAATGCTCTGGAATTTCGAGTATGAAGTTAAAAACTTTAATTGGCGAATCACCCCTTGGTATGATCATATCATGGAAAATTTGGAAAAAAAGCCTGAAAAATAACCGAGTCGAAAGATTTGAAGAAACTGGGACGCTGTGTGATTTAATTGCTCATATTTCAGCGATATCGCCGCAATTTCTAAGGCACAGCTACATTAAACGTGAACAATCTCAAACATTTAATTTTTATGATCGCCCACGAGCTTCAAATGTTGAATTTGGTGATGAAGGCTTGTTACAAAGTGACTTCGCCGAAAATTTTGTCTGTGAGAGCCAGGATGAAGTGCAGAGCGCTCACTGGAATCAGCGTCAACTCACTTTGTTTACGTCTGCCTGTTATCACAACGAAGTTTTCCAATCGAAAGTAATTGTATCAGATAATTTACTGCATACTAAGGAAACTATAGTCCCATATTTAAATAAATTACTATCAACACTTCCAAGCACGGTGAGAATTTTAAAAATTTGGAGTGATGGGCCATCTTCCCAGTTTAAAAATAAATATATTGCAGCCATTATTCCAGTTTTCGAATCCAAATTCAATATAAAGATTTTCTGGAACTACTTCGCAACCTCCCATGGGAAAGGTTGTGTTGACGGTATTGGAGCTACAGTAAAATCAGTCGTTCGAAAGCACATTAGAGCTCGCGACTGTCTTGTCAACAGTGCTTCTGACTTCATTGAGGCGTTCAACAGAACTGAGTCAACAATTTTAGTGGAAGAGGTAACCAATAATGAGATCAGTGAAATAAACTTAGAATTAAAAACGGCTACCATATTCACAAGTGCTAAGAATATTCGCAACATATCCTGCGCTCATCACGTACATTTTTTTGATGGCAAAATCATTACATACGAAGTATCTAAATTTGCCTACAAATAAAAGCTACAAAAAGCATTACTTTTTTTTAAGTTTAAAACCAGACCTGTGATTTTCAAATACAAATCCAAATCCAAATAGAAATACCTAAGTAATTGAAAAATAAATGCCAAATACAAATACTAGGTATTGGTATTTGAAAAAAAAAATACACAAATACTTGGTATTTGAAAAAGTATATACTAATACCAATACTTGAGTATTTGCAGTGCTGAATTTTTAAATACTTGCAAATAATATTTAAAAGTATTTAGTAAATACTTTCAAATACTTCAGTAAACACTTTAATGTTGACTAAGTATTTACTGAAGTATTTGAAAGTATTTACTTAATACTTTTAAATAGTATTTGCAAGTATTTGAAAATTCAGCTCTGCAAATACTCAAGTATTGGTATTTGTATTTGGTATTTATTTTTCAATTACTTGGGCCAGTATTTAAATAGTATTTTAAATACGATGTATTTTAATACATCACAGGTCTGTTTAAAACAGTACAAAGTCAAGAAATTTACACAGTAACGTTTAAGACTTTTTTTGTGTAACGTTATAAGACACATTTTCCTTTAAAAACAACCATTAAATATATATTTTCCAGCATAAACATAATTTTTATTTTTACTTTAATCCTTCATCTAACCTGTCGCAGAGTAGCAATAAAATTGATACAGTAGATTTACTGATTTTTATAAAAAGTTATAGCAATCTCAAAGTGCACTTCCGAAATTGTGTAACGTTATAAGCTAATTTGGAAGGCTATATTTCAAAAAATGAAAAACATTCGAAAAAAAATTTCCTACAAAAGGTTAGCCTTGAAGAGCTTTACAAGCGAACATAAAAAATTTTAAATTCTGCAGCAAAGTTTTTGAGCTATGACGAAAAAACGCGTACGAATGTTACGTTATAAGGCGTGAGCAGTGGCCATATACGAAAGCTGCTGCCACCACTTTGTATATTATCAAACAATGTACGTTCATTTCAAATCATGTCAAAAATTTTTTGTAATGCGGCCAACACTAGAAACGTTTGTTTCAATCATTCTACGAATAGCCTCTGTTTTTATTTCTACAATTTTTTCGATTTTATTCGTAATTTTATCCTAAATATATTTTGTGCTCTATAATGCCTCCGGAACAAAATTGGAAACGTGACATTACCTGATCAGGATAGCAATATTAGAACTGAAGTTTGTACTAAACATCTGCATGAATTCAGTCATTCAATGAATGCACAACCAAATTCATGGGTATGCTTTATAACTCAAGCAATTCATCGCTTTTAAATGTGTGTTCATGAGTCCAGCCACTGAAGTTGTGTGGTGTGTCGCACACTGGCTAATCGTTGGAAAAAACCTGTTTTTGAAGCATGTGTAAAATAAATTTATTAAAATTTTTTTATTTAGCCAAATATCTGTCTATCAATTCCCTATTGTCCAAATTAAACAAAAAATTTTTTTTAAAAATCCTCAAAATTTGCAATATATTTGTCTAGCTTATATATACCAAAAAGAGTTAAAACAGAAAAAAAAAATTTATGAAGATTTCGTAAATTGATTCAGTAGTATTTTTATTTAATTTATAAAATTTAACCACAATTTATAACTTCAATATTAAAGAAAACTTATGCAGTAAATTTTTTAAGGTTAAACTAAAATTAAAAAAGTTATTAATTATTTTTATAGAGTACTTAAATTTAATTTATGTAAAAGTTTAGACACCAATATTTTTTAGATAGGGCTTCCTAACATTTCTAATTTATATAATTGTCAAGAATGTTTATATTTTATAAAAATTTAAAAACTAGAACCAATTTCAGCCAACTTGCGAAGTTATGAGCGTTTTCGTGAAGGCGGAAAATGAATTTTACAGTGCTCTTGCACTGGATTGGGATTTAACACCATTGGCTCCAGTTCAATAATTGAAGAAATTATTAAAAAATTTGTAGGCCACATGCGCAAAAGGTGGCAAGAGAGCTACTATATTTTGCAAAAGTTTCAAACGAAAAATGAAAATTGGCTAAATGGTACATTCTATTGGAGCGAGCGAGAGAACAGCTTGTTTGAAAAATGTATGTAAGAGCATAACTTCTAAATGGGTTGACCGATTTTAAAATGGTTTTTCTTAACTGTTCTACGCCTCTAATATTATTTTCTAACGAAGCCACTATTTCGAAATTCTATTTAGTTTATTAGTTGAAAAAATATTTCCATATGTTTCGTTGTTGTTGTTGTTCGCTGAATTCACTTTGCTTCAGGTCACTGCTTCTTATTGCTTTTGTTGTGCAAACAAAACAAAAACAATGTCTTGAGTTAGATGACGAAGTAAAAGCTTTGTTAATCGAATAAATAAAATGAACTTTCAAACTATTTTCAAATTTATGTAATTCTAAATCGATTTTACAATAAAACTTTATTTGTTAATTTTTTATTTTTGCTGCGTTTTTCACCACGCCTACCTTCTTTAAAGTGCAACCAAATTACCAAATTTTAGTCGAATACGACCAAAACGAATTTATTTATAGCATATTCATTGATTTGTAGGCGGTAAAAGCGGGTGTGGCAATTTTTTTAATATTGTCACAATTATTATTACATAAATCAAAAACCGTTTTAGTCTACTTACTCTGAATCAAAAGTTATATAGTTTTTTCCAAAAACATCAGTGTGCGTCGTTGTGCCTCGTCTTCCGACAGAATGCGTTCGTTCGTGCCATACAACAAAACTATCCTACCACACTGTGTTCATTACGAGAGAAAACAAGCAGTGATGGAGCCACCGAGCAGCGAATGCGGTGAGGGACGATCAGCAATATATTTTGTACGACCTTCATTCAAGCGGCGTAGCTGAGAATTCATGAAGACATTTATTAATTCAAATGATTGCAATTAAAATGTGTGGTTCGAGAAATGTGTGTGGAACGAAAACATGCATACCGTAGGGCATTTAATATTATTGAAAACGAAAATTAAGGTGTCATTTATTTAATAGTATTTTTGTATTATGTTTTTTGAGATTATTTAGGATGTCTGTTTGTTCGTAAAATTTTTTTTTTGGAAACGACATCGCTCAATGTTAAGAATTTAACAGTTTCATCCCCCTTAGACAGATTTTAAGAATTTAAAATTAATTATGTATATAATACAAAAAAAAATATTCCAAAATATTTTAATTATATACTTATGCCTCATTTACACGAGTGACATATTTGTCATTTTTTACATCATTAAGTGCCATTATCGTGTAAATGATGTTATTTTGTTTCATTATTTTAGTCATAAAATAATGATTAAAATCAGATGTCATTAGTTTTGTCACTTAAATGACATCGTGTAAACGCCGTGTAATCCCGTCTATTCTCATAGTGACCAACTTAAAGAAAAAATGAAAAAGTTTATTCTTTACTGACAGAGTACGTTTAACTGTCTCTAGAAATTTAACTGTTTGCTTAAAAATAAACTGGTTAGTATAAATTTAAAGAGTTTAAAGAAAATAATAATCTTGATCAATATTTAATCTCATTTCTTTTTTTAAGTGAACCCAGCCAGTATTTTTCAGAAGATGGAACAGATGAGCTAGTGGAAATTTCTGGCAGGTCGCGAAAGCTCGAAAGGTTTTTCTTCCTCCTCGTCCTCTTCAATTAATAAATATGCTAAATAAGCAACAGCTTTTATTTTGTTGTCTTCCATTTGTAAAATAACTTTTAACTTCTTTGCTTTGTCAGTATTTGAGAATTATAATTTTTGTCATTCATGTAAACGCCTTCTTTGCTGGTCAAATCATTATGAATTTGAAAGTTGGCAAAATATAATGAAACGTAGTGACAAAGCTCTGGGCGTCATTATGATATGTCATCAAGTCATTATTAAAGTCAGTAAATGTCACTCGTGTAAATGAGGCATTAGTAATTCTAGTATAGATTGTAGCGACAAGCAACGCCGTAGATAGGTATTAGGTAGATAGGATAAGAGGGGGCTTTACTGAAGCAAAAAAATTTTAGTTTTTCATTTACCCTTAAGATTTCTGAACGTCTAAGAACTTTCCGAATTTCTTAACTGATTTCAGCAATTCGAAGTTAAAAACATTAATGACATTTTATTTATTCTAAGTGCAGTCTTCCCTACAAATCTTTATAATGAACGAAAATTTCCGTATTAAATTCAGGCTCCTCAAGTACAATAGGACCAGAATCATTCGTAGCTGTCACTTATCTACTGAAAAATATTATTGATTGAATAGTAGGTACAGGTTTCGCTCTTTAATTCTAGACACATTTTTTTTATGGGAGTAATTTCTTTTTGACATCATAATATATAATTTTAAGGACTAATCTGCGAAAATAATTTAATTTTTGTGGTATTTGTTTTATTCGTGAAGATTATCCCCTTCTTTTATACACTTACCAACGTAGTTTCATCGAGCTTAATACAATAAGGATGATGATGTTGGAAGGTCATCTAAGCCTCCAGATGATGATTGTTGTAATTCTTTCACAATTTGGGAATCAGCCGTTAGCAGTGCACCCTAAACAAGTGCGCGTTGCGCTGCATACCCAAGCGCCACGCAACTTTATTTTACGCTTAACCTAAACAAGTGCGCTGCGGAAAGAACTGCTGCTCTCGAACCAGCTCAGTCTGATGGTTTAAAAATCTTAAAAAACTTTTAGTATTGTGTAAAAATCTATTAATATTGCAAATACTTCCATTTGCAATTGAGATTAATTAATTAATAGCAGCTGATTGCTCTTTGTTCTAATACTTTGGTTTTATGCAGCCAACTTCACATCCGAACGCACTGTCAAAATTGGAAATTCGATTCATGTTGCGGTAGTCCGGTGCGTGTTTCGGTAGGCTTCATACAAAATGTATGTGCATGAGCCGATTTTGACAGTTAAACCACGCACGCGCACTTGTTTAGGGTGGACTGTAAGTCTTTAAAGTTAAACCGAAAAAATCAATCTATATACATATATAAAAATCAATTGCTGTGCGTTAGTCTTGCTAAGGCTTGAAAATGGCTTAACAATAATTTAAATAATTTTTTGTGTTTTGTTCACCTCATATCAGGGAAGGTATAGGAAAAATAAAATGTTGCCACACTCCCTTTTACAGCCTACAAATCAATAAGTATTTTAAGCTTATAGCTTTGGAGTTATAAGCCGCACAGCCTCGAAATTCGGTATTCGACCACAATTTGCACGTGCAGCTTCACTGATAGCATTTTGCGGGAGTTTGACAAAGAGGCGTGGCACCTCCCATATAACCCAAATTTGCGATATCGAATAGCTTTGGAGGTATACGCCACACAGCCTCGGAATTCGGCATTTGACCACAATTTACACGTTCCGTTTCACTGATAACATCTTAGGAACGTTGTAAAAGGGGGAGTGGCACCTCCAATGCAACCAAAATTTGCGATAACGAACAGCTTTGGAGTTATAGGCCGCACATCCTCGGAATTCGGTATTTGACCACAATTTACACGTTCCGTTTTACTGACAACATCGTATGGCGTTTGGCAACCTGGTCGCGGCAGCAACGCGGTTAAGCAAGACTCGAGGACTAAATTTTAAGATTTCAAAATTGTGAAATTATCAAGGTAAGTTCGGCAGATTTGAGTTACTGTGAAAACAATCCCGTCTCGTTTTTATGTGTTTATTACAATGCCAAAGAGAAGATGAGCTAACATAGGTCGTCGAAGTAAGTCGAATGCGTGACGAGATACTTTACGTGAAAACCGTCATAATCTCTTATTAAGAGCTAGAATCATCAAAGATGTGGATTGCTTGCAGTTTGGATTGTTATATTAGGGGAGAGTCTCCGGTTGTGGACACACTTGCATTTTTCGCTCATAACTTTTTTCAAGTCAATATTATACGTAGTACGTACACCATTGGAAAGCTAGGGACCTCAGCTAACTTTTTCATGAAGTAGCTATATAGATTCAGTTGGTCAGGAATATTTTATCATCAGTTTTGTGAAGGGGTAATTTTTAGCCAAACAAATTTTTGTATCCGGTTGTGGACACCCTTGTAAAATCGCTTAAAATCTACAAAATATAAAGTTAAATACATAGGTATATAAATTAAAAAAGAATATGTAGGTATTTATTTATTTTAGAAAGAATGACCTTCAGTGGCAAAATGAAAAAATGGCCTTCAATGGCAAAATGAAAAAAAAAATTATTCATCCGAATCGGAAATGCAATGCTTGCAAGTGAAATAGCTGGCTGTCATGTTTGATGGAGTTCGCTGACCACAATCACGAACGAATTTTAACAAAACGCTATCTTCAGCGGAAGAAAGGTCATCAAAATTTAGTTCGACTTTCTTCACATACCGGATCAAACCGGTTCAAGGAAGGCAGCTTGGTCTTGGAAGGTCAATATGTCTTGGCAGTTGATTTGATGGACTGCTCGTCCTTTAAATAGCGCTTAATGGTATCAACCAGAGCATTAAAATTCTTTCCTGTTGAATCGGGTAAATGCAATTCGGAGAGCAAAAAACGACAGAGCAAAATAAAGGCGCAGCTATAATGTCACTTTTTACATTTAACGTTCACTCGTTCAGCCATAGGAATGTATAATTTACTTGTAACCGTATAAATCAATAGAGTACCCAGATTTTGTGTGTGAAAATGTAAGAAAAATTATCAAAATCCTTTAAAATTTAATAAAATTAGCTGTGTTTCAAGTAATAAAAGATAATAAATTGTATTTTGGCACTAAACAAAGCAAATAAAAGTTAACTTTTAATAAAATTTTCATTCGACTACTAGGTAGATTGTCCAATAACCAATTTATTTGTGTCGCTATGTATGGCTGCTTTGAATTGTGCCTACCTAGTTATTCTGCCATGGACAAGCCAAACACGCGCTTTAAACACAAAAAACAAGGATGTCCACAATCGGGTACACGAGGGTGACCACAGCTGGAAATGGTAGCCATTTTTTGTTTCTTCAGCAAATTAACACAACACAAACATTTCACTAGAACTTGATATCACATCACAGAGTACACTAAATATATAGCATCACAAAGTGTACTTTTTTTCCAACGGAGGTTTTGCTTCGATTTATCGCACTTTGGAGATGGAAAATATTAGAAATGCCTCCAAATTTTCACGATTTTTTTTGTTTGCTACAAGTTTGACATTAATCAGTTTCCCCGCATCTGTCAACTGTCAAAAAATAGGTTGGGTGTCCACAACCGGAGCATGTTCACAACTGGAGACTTTCCCTTACATATTGGCCGTGAAAGTTGGTTCATAATTAATACTTCTTTAAAAAATAGACCCGCGGAACTGAGTAATGAAATAAGACTTGCAGTCATAAAGCCAACGTGGAATGATGAACTGTATGAGCTGTACGCTGACATCGACATAGTCAAGCGCATTAAAATCGAGCGGCTTCGCTGGCTTGGTCATGTTCAGCGCATGAAAGACGATGCTCCAGTGAAGAAAACATTCGATTCGGTACCCAGCGGCGGTCAACGCAGAAGTGGACGACCGCATCTTCGTTAGAAAGACCAAGTAGAGGACAACCTGACGAAGCTTGGAATTTCCAACTGGCGCCAGCAAGCGAAAGACAAATGGCTGGCGCAAATTCTTAGATGAGGCCAAGACCGACATACGGTTGTAGCGCCAACTAAGTAAGTAAGTAAGTCATAAAGCCAACTACCGGAGAGGTGAGAACAACGTTTACTGGGCCAGCTAGTTTGATTAATGGTATTCGCTACATTTTTTAAGCCCTGCTAACTTGCTAAACTTAACAAATTTGTTAAGGCCTGTCAAAATTTTCTATGGGAAAAGGCTTAGCAGCTTGTTAGCAAGTTAACAATCGTTAACAAGATGAATCGTTTTGGGAATGAGTTCTAACAAGTACCAAATTATTTTTGATTTGTAGCTTCAAAGTAAAAAAACTGCCTTTTATTATTAAAAAAATAAAATTTTATATGGGGTTGGTAGAGACTTAAAACATTTCAAAGTTTCTGAATAGCAAATATATCGAAAGTGTTAACGCACTGTAATATAAATATTAAAATACATTTTTCGTTACTGATTTCTGGTTACACGAGTAATTAAAACAACAGATTTTTAGCTGTAGAAGTATATCAGCTGGTTTTGACATATCAGCTTAGCACATGATTGCCAAATGTCTTAGCAGGTGCGTTCACATCAACAGCTGCTAACTTTAACAATTTAGCAGTTTAGCAGGACTTTGCAAATTTTACTGAATACCATTATTATATTTATATTTTTTGATATAAGCGATAATGTAGTTATTAAAAAATATAGGCGGGTTATGGGCTGATTTTCACACAACCTTTTCCTACTAGATCTTAATAAAGATTTTTTTTATAACAAAAGATCTCTCCTTACCTTAAGGCTTTAAAATACAAATAATTCCCTCATACGCTAACGCTCATGGTGGAACTAGAAATTATTACAAAACTGGTAACCACTTAATTCAATAATGAAAATGCTAAGCTATTTTGAAATAAAATTTCTTTTCATTTTAAGACAATGCAAACAAATTTAACTATAATATACTTAACAAGTTTTTCTTTAGTCAGTAAGCTCTTAGTTATCAAAATAAATTAAAATGCATCATAATTATTTTTAATTATGAAAAATAAGAAAAAGGTTTGTTCGCGCCCTCAGATATATGTGATTTATTTACTTCTTTGTGAGGCTATTGGTTTCTTAAATAGTTTGACCAACTTTTTTTCTTATGAGCTTTATTATTTAAAACTTTAAAAATATCGATTAGAAACATGATTGAAAACCCAATTAACTTTACTTGATTTTTATGACAGAATAATTTACCGCCAGTGAAAAGAACTTGTACGTTAAGTAAATAAATTAACGAACAAGGTAGCAATGTTGATTATCATTTGAATTTCACAGTCTGGTTCAGGATAATTTCTGCAAACGTTAATAAGTTAGCAACAATACATAGCCAAAAGTTAAAGTAAAACAATTATATTGTATTATATTTAAGGGGAGGTTTTCATGAAACGCGACATAGAAATAACTACTCTATGGATTGACTTGTATTTTTATTCATTTTAAAGTAGATACAATTTATTGGATTATTAACCTAGATTCAGATAAATTGGCCGGTTTTTTTAGAGCTCTTTAAAGACCGGAAAATGTAAAAAAACGGTGCTAAAAATTTGAATATCCGCCATTTTTGTATTTTTGTATTTTTCAATTATTTATATATATTATAAGTTCAAGCTCCAATAAATATAATATAATTTTAACATTTCTTGATCTTTATATAAGATAACATGAACGCGCTGTGATGGATACCGTTTGGAAACATTTTTTTTTCAACGTGACGTTTGACGGCGTATTGACATTTAGCATTACACTTTTATGTACAAAAAAAAGTATAGCAGTGCACTGTGGTCTGGCCCTTGGCCAAAAATAAAAAACTTAAAGTCAAAATTCTAGCTAGAACTGTGGCAACACTATTTCATAATAGATATAGCTTTTTCAAATAACTTTTGTTTCTGCTTTATTCCACCTGTCCTCTTTAAGAATAGCTGCAAAAGGCAGAGCATGAAAATAATTTTGTTTTGCAGCATGAGTAACTGTCAAGTGAAGTTCCAAAATAAAACGTAAAAACCTCTTTAAAAAAGATTGCTTGAACAATGGAAGAATTAAATATTGTTAAGAAAGGTATTAACTGTTATTTAAAAGAATTAAAAACTTCTCAGCGTGTTGTGTTTATTTTATTAAATTATTGTAATATATATGCCTATTTCAGTATTAACTCGTGTGTAAACTTAAATTTCACTTAGACTTTCAGTTGCGAAGTTAATCTAAGTTTACAATCAAATTTGTTGTAAACTGTTTGTCAATATTTACAGATTATATGATGTAAATTTCAGCTGCCCCAATTTGCCTGGCGCTAAGTTATCTTGAATAGAACAAAGCGGCCTCACCGTTTTCGGTCTCTTTTTTTTTTGATTGTGTACTCGTAACTGTTCTGTGACTTTGTGTTGTGATTATCGTCTTCGTTTCTTTTGTGGAGTTTGTTTTATTATGTTATGTTTATAATTTAAATTTTTATTGTTTTCTATTTTTCGTTTAGGAGATTCTTATGAATGCAAATTTAGCCGCAAGTTTATATTTGATAAGTGGTGTGCCGAGACCACTGCAAATGCAGAGAAAATTAAAAGGGTACTTGATATTTTGAAATTGAAAAGCGAGAGTGAAGGCTATATAGTAGGAGCCAAATATTTGGGGCAATTGGAAGAACGAGTTAATTACTGCTGCAAACGGATTTCAATAATTTGGTGTAAATGCAATCGAACAAGATCACAAGTTTTGCGAAAGCATTCTGATTGGCTTGCGACGAACGAGTCGTTTTGTTTCAATTGTGATGTACAAAGACCTGAAAATAATATTGAACGTGGTCGTCCCAAACGGGATTTCTCTAAATGCTCAAGACGAACAAAGAGAAGACGAATAGCTGAGATAGCCGAAATGGATGAGTCTGCTGCTGATTGTTTGCGTTTTTCTACTGAAGTAAATAACACAAAATTTTCGCCTGCAAGCACTACAGAGGTTATTTCGCTTATGATGGAAACGAATTTAACGAAACATCAATATCTCCTCATTAGGGAATTTGTTAACACTAAAATTTCTGGTGAACTTTTTTGCAGTTGATAATATTTTAAAAGCAAAAAAGCAAACTTATCCCGAAAATATAACTGTTACCGAATCACACGCTGAAGTAGAGCTTCAAAGTTTATTAGACCACACTACAAAGCGTATTATCGAGTTGCAGGATACTGTAGTAAATGATGTTTTCAGTGATCCTGTGAACAACCTCAAACTTATAGGCAAATGGGGCTTCGACGGAAGTTCTGGGTACAGCGAATACAAACAGAAAGTGGAGAACAATAATTTGGATGATAGCCACATGTTTGTTACATCATATGTTCCACTTGCTTTATTAACAACTGAAGATACTTCAAGCAGTTCCAAAATAATCTGGAAAAATCCACGACCATCTTCCATCGATTTCAATTTAAAAAGGAATCGACAGAATTGAGCATCGAGGAAGAAAAGTATTTTAAAAAGAAAATAGAGGGGCTTGTTCCAACTAAAATTATTGTTGGTAATAAAACATTATGTGTTCAGCATATTTTGCAACTCACTATGGTGGATGGTAAAATTTGTAATGCCTTAACCCAAACCTCATCCTCAAAGTGCTATATATGCAACGCCAAACCCACAGATATGAACAATATTGAGAAATGCTTGCAAAGGGAAGTTCAACCTGATCGATTTGAATTCGGATTGTCACCACTTCATGCCTATATACGATTTTTTGAATATTTTTTGCATTTATCATACAGACTGGATGTACAATCCTGGCAAGTTAGATCCCTCGAAGGAAAAGCCCAAGTTAAGGAAAGGAAAAAAAAAATGCAAATAGATTTTCGATTAAAAATGGGATTGATAGTCGACAAGCCTAAATGTGGTGGGAGTGGAACATTGAATGATGGAAATACTGCCAGATAATTTTTCAATAATGCTGGCTTGTCCGCTCAAATAACAGGACTAGATAAAGACCTTATTGAAAGATGTGCTACAATATTGCAAGCGCTCAATTCAGGATATAATATTAATGTTGGGAAATTTAACACATTCGCACTCGATGTAGCCAAAGAACTTACAACTACATATTCCTGGTATTACCTTCCAGCTACTGTTCATAAAATTCTAATTAACGGACCTGCAATTATTGAATAAGCTCTTGTATCGATTGGGGAGTTGTCTGAGGAAGCTGCTGAGTCGAGAAATAAGGATATAAAAAAATTTCGCCTGCAACATACACGTAAAATGTCTCGTGTGGTAACAAATGAAGATTTGTTCAATCGTCTACTCCTTACATCAGATCCGTTTATAACGGGACAACGAAAGTTACCACCTAAGCATAAGTCAGTTTTAAATACATCTGTTTTTGATCTATTAGATTGATCTATTATATATTACTATGGTACAATAAAATAATCCTTTGCCTTTGACTTTGGTGTGCCTGCTATGAATTTTAAATTTTCTGGATCTAAGAGAGGTCCTTGAATCCTTTGTCCGACATTGACCAAACTGAAGATTTAGTCATAAATTAATGAATTCAATGGATATGCCGACTTTGGTGTGCCTGCTATGAATTTTAAATTTTCAGGATCTAAGAGAGGTCCTTGAATCCTTTTGCAGATTTTAACCAAATTTTAGAAATTGGTCTCATTTAAAGAGATTGTAAGATGTGCCAAATATTATTCACCTAAGATAGCTCCTTCTATTTTTGGCCGCTCTTTGTATGAAACAGCGACCACTGTGCAGTGAGGGGACTGCCGACCGAAGCGAAAACCTATATATAAAATATTAGTATTCCCTTTAAAAAGTTGTCCTGCCACGACCGCCTTACTGCTATATAAGAATTTTCATGCTAATATAGGGTTCTGGACTATCCTACATGTAGGATGGATTTGACAGATCGGATGGACATGTAGGAATGTGCGAAACCTCATACTGCAGCTCATACTACATGTATGGATACCACAGGATGAAAATCAAAAAGTTCTAAAAGTTCCGCCATGATCTTGTTCTTCTCTGTGCGTCCTTGTTTGTAGATTTCCTTGGTAATTGTTGTTGGCGCACTTAGCTGGAAATTTTTTATAGACGTTGTGAATTATAATTGTGTAGTTACAGTCGGCATATGAAATTAGAATTATTTTTGTTAAGAGCTTATAGCAATTTATTAAATTTTCTATATTGCGTTGTGTATTAAAAATAGAATATTCTAAAATTAAGAAATATCTATAGCATATAAATTATATATAATTCATATAAGAAATTGATGCTAAACAGTTTAAAAAATAGAATACATAGGATAAGCAGACTTTAGTTATCCAATTACTACTGTAAGGACTAAAATTCCTACGTAATTTTATCCCCACATGACTTCTTACTTTTATTTCCATTTTCAGTACACCTGTGAGTTCACGACTGGGTCGAGCACCGGTACAAAAGAGAGCAACTGCAACCCCGTAGGGATTGCAACGGTTCGACGACGTAACATGTCGAAACATTACCCAAGCATAAGCAAGTGTGGCGGGTGTGATCTACACGAAAATATATTTAAGTTAGAATTAAGGCTAATGAATTCGAAACATTACCCCATATTGTTCATTGAAACATCATTTATCCTACCTCGATGGTAGCAATAAATATAAGCATAAATAACTTGCGTAAATGAAAGTGAATTTGCGGGTTTTATTTATAATATTATGGAAGGCATGGTGTCTTCTAAACAGCGGAGGCGAGTAGACCATCTACCAGTCGTTTGGAAGTAAATATAGGTAATAAAATTATAAAATAAGAAGTTAAGATTTTCTTATATTTAGTTAGAATATATTTTACTACGGGGTAGTTTTATACACCCAAATTTATTTAGTTTAAGCAACCAGCGATATACGGCTAGAAATGTCTTAGGTACTCCCATTTAACATTTAGGTATTCCACATAGGTTACCCAGGTCTGGTTCAGTGCTAAGTTTTCCTACAGGGACAGTCTACTCGTGTTAATGTGTTTTTTATTTCTTTTCTTTGCATGTTTTGACGTAACGGTCCAAGCTAACAATCATATAGCTAGCTAACAAACGGCAACATCACGCGATATTCTAGAATAAACCACGAGAGAGAGAAACCACCGACAAGACCAACAGTAACCTACGCGAGAGAGGAGGAGTATTTAAGCCAGAACTTAGCTGGAATCGGGGGAGTTTTGTTACAACTGTGGAAATAGACAGACGTGCCGGTCTGCAACCAGTGTACGCTAGTTTTCGTTGGTGGCAGACATAGCGCTGCCCACACCAACCGTCGACTTCAGTAGCAGCAACGAAGATAATATTTTAAAGTATCAGCGTCGCTAAGCGGAAACGTAGCATACATACGCTATAGTGCAGTAGCGACGACATTTACCACTTGCGGACGTCGTCAACTACGCCAACGTCGATTTAAATACGCCCACATCAGCAAGATACGTCAGCGTCGCTCAATACGTCCACGTCGATCTAAGACGTCGACGGCAGCAAGATACGTCAACGTCGCTTAATACGTCCACGTCGATTTAAATACGGCAACAGCAGTAAGATACGTCAACGTCGCTTAATACGTCCACGTCGATTTAAATACGTCAACAGCAATAAGATACGTCAACGTCGCTCAATACGTCCACGTCGATTTAAATACGGCAACAGCAGCAAGTTACGTCAACGTCGCTCAATACGTCCACGTCGACCTAATACGTCAACAGCAGCAAGATACGTCAACGTCGCCAAAAGACGTCTGCGTCGAGTTAATACGCCGACTTCAGCCGAATACGTCGACAGTAACAGCTCTTCGACCACCGCAGCAGCGACTACAGCAGCAGCGAGCGTAGCGGATACTCCAGCAGCTCCGAGGACAGTCGGATAACAACGTAACTAGTATCCCATTCTTTATTTTATTTTATTTATTCATTATCATATGATATTATAATAACTTTTTATGCTAAGTATGATTAAGAATTATAGTGAAGGATTTCCTATATAATTTCGTTTCATCCCATTTAGCGATTCATTTAGTTAGAGATTTCGTATAGCTAGTTTTAGGAATTTAATCAATTAAAATCCTACTAGATTATCTCAACCCAATATTTAATAATAATTTCGTATTAATTAAAAATAATCATGATCAGAAAAATGTTTTCTACATAATTTAGGTTCACCTCATTTAGCGTTTTCTTTAGTTAGCGGTTTCATATAGCTAGTTTTAGGGATTTACTCAATTAAAGTTCTATTAGATTATCTCAAACAAACATTAAATAATACTTTCTTTTGCACTTGCGGAGTGCCTCCTCACGTTATCGCGAAGCGCACTTCCAGAAATCGGTGGCGATCACCCAACCAAGTCAGCAGTTAGGTCAAATAGCGTTTGTGAAGAGTTCTAGGGTAACTTTGAGTCAAAAGCGGGCGATTCAGGGGGCCTAACCCCAATCGCTTTTGAACTCCATTCTCCCATCTCGGGACCATACAATTTACTACAACAGTAGAGTCTCTAGGGCTAGGTACCTGGCGAGGAGTTTTGATCAAGGCCGGGCGAATGGGCCTAACCATACTCGGGTTTGGTCAAACGCTCTGCAAATCGGAGTCGGGCGTATGGGCCTAACCATACTCGATTTCGACTAGCCACCCCTTCCATCGGACCCGGGCGAATGGGCCTAACCATACTCGGGGTCGATTACTGCGTGCTTCGATCGGAGTCGGGCCAGCGGCGGATCTGGAAAAAATCTTGGGGGGGGTAAATTACCAAAGTCACACATTTTCGATTTGAGAAAATGTTGTCTTTTTAAAAATAAAAAAATTGTACTTTTTTGAATTGAAATTATCGAATTGTGTAAGAAGCAATTTTCCCAGATACATACACGCACATTTCCGTATTTATTTATATTTCCCTTTTTCTGGAATATCTTAGCGAAAAGTAAATAAAAACTCTAAATTTGACTAATTTTGGAATTAAGGTTGATTTATTAAAATTTTCACATTTATTCCATTATAAAACATTGCACAATTATATTTTCAAATATGTCAATGAAAAAACATATTACTTTTCAATAAAAAAAATAAAGGAATTTGAAACTTATTGTTCTGACGTTACGACTATAATATGGTACACTTTGAAAAATAAATGAACAATACAAAATGTATACTGATTATTAGATAGTCATTAGATAGAGACAAAATTATATGACAATATCATCGCAGCGCTTCTTTTTTGCGGCAAAGTTATCAATAACTTCGTTAATATTTATTTTAATGTCTCTATGAATATGCAATAATGCGAGTCCATTCAATCGTTCTTGTTGCATAGTTGAACGTAACCATGTTTTTAATCGTCGCAGTGTAGAAAAACTTCGCTCAGCTGTTGCTACACTGATAGGAAGCGTGGCAAAGATAGCAAACGTTTTAGAAATTAGTGGAAAAATGTCATTGTCACAAAGAGTAAAAACGGTGTTGATATCATTAACCTTAGTTTCGCTCTCCCATTTACACTGCCAAATTTGAAGTTCATGAAATAATTGAATTGGAATTAGTTCCTTATTACCGTCACAAAATGGAATTATTATCTTAGAAATGTTAACACTCAAATTGTTTAGCTTTTCATTGTTGTGTTTATCAATTATGTTTGGCAGGATTTCGTTTACATATAGTTTTTGGAAAATTTTTTCGCTGAAACGAGCCGCCATATCAGCAATGATATCATCTAGTAATGGTATAAATATGGAAATTCGAAAGTAGTCTTCTGGTGTTGAAACGCTGACATTACAACGATGACCCTGTCTTCCAGCAATACGAGGTATATTAATTGATATACCTAAACTCAAGTATACATATTTTTTTCAGGTGATTACAGATCATGTTATTTTGCAAGCAAAATGGTCCTACTCTTCTCGCATCGCTTCATAAAAACGCCACGTACACACAAATGACGTCACAAAACAAAAAAAAAACCAATTTTTTTAAAGTACTATAATAATTGAAGCGCTCTCGCGAATAACGTTGTAAACGACAAAATTGTAATTGTTCACTTGTATTTATTTTACAAGCACTTTTATTCATTTTTATTAACTTTTTTTTAGTATGCGATAAAAATACCCCATACTGCTCAACTGCTTACTCAGTTCTGTTTATATATAATATAAGAGAGTGATTCTCACAGTTATTCGCAAAAAAAAAAATGTCGTCTACAACGTTATTCGCGATTATGCTTCAATTGTTGAAATCAATAAAAAAACTTTATATCAATACCTCTGACCATTTTTTTTTTGTAGTATTCTTTCAAAAAACGCCTTTAGAATCGCTTATGTATACATAAAAGTACTCTTAAGTTGTGGGTACACTTATTTACTTCAAATAAAATATTAAAAAGTAAAGTATTTAAAAGTTCTTGGGGGGTAATTACCCCCTTTACCCCCCCTTGTATCCGCGCCTGAGTCGGGCAAATGGGCCTATTCATACTCGGCTTCCGACCAGCCCCGTTTTAACCTGAAATCATTCCTGGGAATGTCCGTATAGAGAGTTGTACCTTAGGACCGGGTGGCGTAGAGAATAGGACCAAAAGATACCAAGGGCACCAAAATAGCAGGGGTTAGCCCGGATGAAACTCGTGTTTTCCAACGCCAAGAGGCGGTGACACTATTGTGACACTATAGCTATTTCTTACGGAATAAAACCGTCGGGAAAGCAGTTTAGGACTAGGTTAAAAGGAGAGTAACCACCTAAATAAGAAGACACTAGGGTAATGATTAAAACAAATAGATTTTGTGGTCGAAATATATTTAATTATGTACATGGAAAAATAATAATACATGGAATAACCAAGTATGGTCAATTAGGCTAATACTCACTAATTATACTTATTAATAGGTTCACCCATATCTATTTGAGACTCGCCTTCAGCGAAGTCAGGTACTAGCAGATAAGACATTATTGTAAATTAGATTTAAGCGTATTAGCGATTGTTAAATAAACATCATTGAATTCTAATACTGCTGTCTTTTGATTTGGTGTCCGTTTTATTTTTATAAACGAACAAATATTTGCAACGGACCCTGGAGCCGGCGAGCGCGTCCTCGGCCGGAATTTGGGTCGTTACACTACTGAAAATATTAATTATTTTGCAGGTTTATTTCGTAATTGTTTAACCAACCAATAATAAAAAATATTTTTTTTATTAAATTTTAATGTAAAATAAGTTAATTGGCGCCCAACGTGGGGCCCAATAGTGCATCTAAAATCGCGATCGTTAAATCGGAAAAAAAAGTATAGTTAAAAAGTGACTTAAAACTTATCGCTTACACATAATAAATAAAAGCATAAATCGGCCTTAAGTAGCCCGTCGCTTAAAATTGCACGACATTGGGTTCCCAAAGGAACGAGAAACGAGGCCCCTAAGTATCCAGCCAGTCAGGAAAAAAGGAGTTGATAGCATTCAGCAGCCACTCGTTCTACAGCTGTACACCGGAAGGATGTTGCTGTTATTGTAAGATCTAGTTTTAAGAAATTTGTGCAATTAAATTTTATGCTTCAAATTTAAATCAAATTTTATATGAAAATCTAAAAAGTGGAAGGCTTTATTGAAATCAAAAAATCATTTATTTAGATATTTTAAAGTGTTTATTAAAATTAATAAGAAGAGAATGTCAAAAGTGAAAGGTCTCATTAAAATCAAAAATAGTTCAGAAATTTTAAAATCTTTATAATTAATATTAAAAATATCAAATAATATTAGATAATATTTTTTCCAGAATTTAAATTAAAAACATAAAACAAAATTTATCACACTGCGATTCCGAACTTCGGACAAAATATAATATATAAGAAAATAAAATCTAAACAAAATAAATTTAAACAAAATAATCTTGAAACAAAATATAAAGAAATATATTGAAACTGTGAAGTTGTAGCCGAAAAAAAGGCCGGACCTTCCAGTTTATAAATAAAAACCAAACTATAAACTTTCCAAAAATTAAAAAGCAAATTTTTTAGTGAGTTCAAAAATTTAAATTTGAAAACTATTTTTTAAATTTCCATTATTGATTATAACTGTGAACTGTTGATAGAAATTCGGACTGTTAAAAATGGCAAATCCTAACGATTTAATAAGACCCCCTGTACTGAACGTACCTCCACCAAACCAAGTAGGTATAGGTGACCTACAGAGAGCTATCCGAACAATAGTGTCAGAAGTTTTTCAAGCAGAAACCAGGAATTTACTCAATACTATAAAAAACCCATTTAGTGTAAATACTCAGCAGGTGGATCAGGACATCGATCCGCAGCATAGGGCACGGTTAGGAGATCTTGATCGTATACCAGACGTAGTACGTTGTCTAAGAGAATTTTCGGGACAACCGGGAGAATATAGTTCCTGGAAAGTGTCAGTAAACAGGGTATTACAAATTTACGAACCTCTAAAAGGAACGCCAAAATATTTCGGTATTTTGAGCGTTATAAGAAATAAAATTGTAGGAAATGCAGATGCGGTTCTCGAGTCCTACAACACGCCTATGAACTGGGAAAGTATCTCGCAATGTTTGATGCTTCACTACGCAGACAAGAGAGATTTAGGTACATTAGAATACCAATTGACCTCTCTTTTACAGGGAAACTATACCGTACAAGAATTTTATCAAAGGGTCTATAGCCACCTGTCTCTAATACTAAATAAAATTACCTGTATGGAGGTAGGACAAGAAGCCATGAACCTTTTGACCCAGACTTACAGAGATAAAGCCCTTGACACTTTTGTCAGAGGACTTAAAGGCGATCTGCCTAGTTTATTGAGTATGAGAGAACCAATTGATTTGCCACAAGCCCTACACTTGTGTCTTAAATTAGAAAATCAGAATTTTAGATCAGTTTATGCAAACAGGAACAATATACAAAAAAAATCGTTTAACAATGTACCACCACCACCACGTAATCAACACTTCCGACCCGGTCAACCATTTTTTCCCCAACTAGCTCACATACCAACACTTCCAAGGCCAAGCCACAATTATTTGAACCAAGGACATTATCAACCACCTCGCATTCAAGGACAGAGATTTGACAATGCACACTATTCTGGGCCACCCAGAAATTTCCAGCAATATGAAGCAATACCGAAAAATCCTCAACAATATGGGCCTATTTCACCTCGTCCATTTGGACCAAAACCGGTCACTAGACCAGAGCCAATGGAAATTGATCAAAGTGTCCAAACGAGGAATATAAACTATATGAATCGACTTAACAACCCCGGATTGCAAGGTAAACGACCACTAAATGATTATCCGGAAGCTAGGAAACAACAAAGAAATTTCCACCTATCCACTGAAGTTGCTTGTTCTCCTCAAGATAAATTTAACTCCATGAATGAAAATACATATCAAGAAGAGATTCAAAAAGTTGATAACGAATTTGATCAGTCGCTTCAAGAATATGTCGAAGAACAAAAAGTTCCAGAATTTTATAATGATAACATAGCAATTTCTGATATTCATTTTTTAGATTGAATACGTCCTCTCTCCCGTATTTCGAGTGCAAGACAGAGAGTGGACAAGTTTTAAAAATACTAATAGATACAGGCTCTAGCAAAAATTATATAAGACCAACTCTCGTAACTAAACCCATTCCCAACAAAACAATCTTTTACGCAAATTCAATTGGAGGAGACGTACAAATAACTCATCACACCAACACCTATCTCTTTGGCATAAAAATACCGATTAAATTTTTCCTTTTACCCGAACTAAAAACTTTTCACGCTATACTAGGTAACGATAGCCTGAAAGAATTAGGAGTCGTCATACACACCCGGCATAATTTCATGATTTTAAACAATAATACTAAAATACCACTCAAAGAATTACCCTCAACTCAGGTACATAACACTACCTTCAGGACAGATCACATGAACCCCTCACAAAAAACCAACTTAGATAAACTAGTAAATACTTATGCAAACCTATTCTCCGATCCGGATGAAAAATTAACCTTTACTACAAAGGTCGTAGGCGAAATACGAACATCTTCAGAAACACCAATCTACGGAAAATTTTACTTTTATCCAATGTCGCTCAAAGCCGAAGTGGAAGAGCAAGTTCAAAAACTATTAGAAGACGGAATCATACGACCATCGAGGTCCCCGTATAACTCACCAGTGTGGGTTGTACCTAAAAAGATCGATGCTAGTGGAATAAGGAAACACAGAATGGTGATTGACTATCGTAAACTAAATTCTGTTACGATAGCAGATGCTTACCCAATACCAGAAATTAATGAGGTATTGGCCCAATTAGGAAAGAACAGATGGTTCAATGTTTTAGATTTAAAAAGTGGATTCCATCAAATACCCCTCAGAGCATCCGACATCGAAAAGACTGCATTTTCGGTGAACAATGGCAAATTTGAGTTTACCAGATTACCATTTGGCCCTAAAAATGCTCCATCAATTTTCCAAAGAGCGCTAGATGACATATTGCTTTTACATATCGGAAAACGGTGTTTTGTATACATAGACGATATTATTATTTTTAGTAAAGACGAGAACGAACATATTAAAGATATTGAACGAATTTTTAAGACCCTACATGAAGCGAACATGAAAATACAGTTAAATAAATGCGAATTTTTTAGGGAAGAGGTTGAATTTCTAGGGTTCATTGTATCTCACAAAGGAGTCAAAACAAATCCAGAAAAAATTAAAGCTATAATAGAATTTCCATACCCCAGAACATTAAAGGATCTCAGGTCATTTCTTGGACTCTCTGGATACTACCGTCGGTTTGTAAAAGATAACGCCAAAGTGGCGAAACCTTTAACAACCCTATTAAGAGGGGAGGATGGGCGAGTGTCCAAGAACTTTTCAAAGAAAAAAATAATTCAACTTGATAACGCAGCGAGAGATGCCTTTGGCAAACTTAAAAGTATACTCTCATCTAGAGATACAATCTTAATATATCCTGATTATACAAAAAGTTTTGAGCTGACTACCGACGCCTCTAACTATGCCATAGGTGCCGTTTTAAGTCAAGACAGAAGACCGATAACGTTTATTTCAAGAACGTTTAGTGCCACCGAGGAAAACTACGCGGTAAACGAGCGAGAAATGCTTGCAATTATTTGGGCTCTCAACTCGTTACGTAACTACCTGTATGGATCAGCAAAGGTGAACAGTTACACCGATCACCAGCTGTTGACGTATGCTTTAAGCACCAAAAACAACAACTCGAAAATGAAGAAATGGAAGGCAATCTTGGAGGAGTATAACTATGAGCTTCACTACACACCTGGGAAAAGTAATGTGGTAGCTGATGCCCTCTCTAGACCACCTCGAGCTGACCAAATAAATTCTTTAACAGACACTATCCACAGTGACGAAAGCTCTGGCGAAAATCTTATAGCTTCAGTAGAATGCCCTATAAATGTATTTAAAAATCAGATATTTATACTTTTAGGTGAAGAATCTAGCTATCAATTTAAAATTCCATTTCCACGTTATCACAAGAATATCATAGTTCAAAATAGTTACTCTGAGAATAATCTAATTGACATATTGAAAAGATACCTTAACCCAGATGTCACTAATGGTATTTTAACCGAAGAGCAAATTATGGGGAAAATTCAAACGATCTACCCCATGCATTTCAGTAATTATAGAGTTAGGTACACTCAAAGCCAAGTTCAAGACTTAACAGACGAGACCGAACAAGAAGAGGAAATTTTAAAAATTCATAAAAGAGCGCATCGAAATAGCCGTGAAAATAAGCAGCAATTACTCGAAAAGTTTTATTTTCCCAAAATGAACACTAAAATTAATAATGTGCTCAAGCAAAGTAAAATCTGCAAAGAATTTAAATATGACAGACACCCTAATAAGATTCCGATATCACCAACACCCATTCCACAGTACGCAGGTGAAATATTACATATTGACATTTACGATACTGACAAGAAACTAGTCCTTACTGCAATAGATAAACTTACAAAATACGCTCAGGCCCACGTTATTAATTCAAAATCAATTGAAGATATTCGCGAACCACTGAGGAAAATACTTTTTGCATATGGAGTACCAAGAATCGTAGTCATGGATAACGAAAAGTCCCTTAACTCAGCATCTATCTGCTTTATGTTAGAAGACCAGTTAGGCATTGCAATTCACAAGACGCCTCCGTACACCAGTTCCGCAAACGGACAAGTAGAACGGTTGCACTCAACATTATCTGAGATAATGCGCTGTCTAAAAACAGATCAAATTCACAGGAGCTTCACAGAACTATTGGACCGAGCAGTATATGAGTATAACTGCACTATCCATTCAACCATACAGAAAAAAACAAATGAAGCATTTTTTGGCAGGAGAGTTACGATCGACCCAGAACAGTATGAAACAGCTCGAAAAGAAAACATTTAAGCAATAGTAAGAAAACAGGAAAAAGATTTGAGGGTTCATAACGCAAAAAGAAAACCAAGTAAAACATATGCAGTCGGCGAAACAATTTTCGTAAAAATTAACAAACGCCTAGGTACAAAGCTAACTGCAAGATACAGGAAAGAAGTAGTAAAAGAGGATAAGAAAGATATAATAATTACAGATTCAGGAAAAGTTGTGCATAAAAATCTTATTCGTAATTAATTAATTAGTTGTATTTACCCACAGGTTATTTTTTCAAACAGTTTTATGTGATGTACACATTGTGAATTACACGGACACTCAATTAGTGACAATTCATGACGGCTATGCCAAAATTGAGGAAGGAACTTTCAAATTTATCCACCTAATCGACCTAAAGTAGTACGACGACTTTTTACAGGAAATAAGAACAACGATTTACAAAGATATCCCTAAGACTAACATATTTTTTCCAACATTACAACTTGAACTACAACAAACTATGGACATACTAAGGACAATGGAACCATTTTAAACTAGCAGACAGAAACGTTCACTTAATTTCCTAGGGACAGCATGGAAATACATTGCAGGAATACCGGATCATGACGATATGGAAATAGTAACGAAGAACTTAGACGAACTGACAAATAATAACAATCAACAAGTTATGATCAATAAGGCATTCAATGAACGTATTAATAAGGTCATAAGAACCACAAATGAAATAATGAATAACATAAAAAAAGATAATTTTCTAATAGAAGAAACAATATTTATATACCAAAATAAGTTAAGATTAATAAAAGAAGAACTAGTCAATATCAAATATGCCATACTTTGGGCAAAAAATAATATAGTAAATTCAATGTTGTTAGATAAATCAGAATTAAAATTAACGCTTGGAAAGCTTAAAGATGAAAACATGCCTTTCACTAATATAGACGAAGCATTAGAATATGCTAAAATAAATGTACTATATAATAATATGAATCTTATGTATGTTATTAAAATTCCACTTACGACAAAAGAAATTTATAACAATTTGTTAATTAAAGCGGTTAAGAAAAATGATTCAATAATAAATGTTCAATACAGAGAAATTTTAAAATTAAAAAATGAACTATATAGTGTAAAACAAACATGTAACAACTATAATGAAATTAGAATTTGTAAGAAAGAAAATTTAGAAGATATAAGTAAAGGAAATTGTATCAGTAGACTATTACAAGGATTAAATTCAACATGCGCCTTAAATAACCATCAACATATACCGAACGTCGAAGAATTACACCCAGGACTACTATTTTTAAATGGATTCAACGGGACAATGCAATCGGAAACAAATTATTCTCTCAAAGGGACCTTTATAGTGAAATTCCACAACTGCAGCATAGAAATTAATGGACAAAATTATTCAAATTTAGAGGCACCTACAGTCAGATTACAACCAGCAATTATGCAACCATCTCCAGTAGAAGGCAATAGAGTTAACTTGCTCTCATTAGAAGCGTTGGAAGAAGAAAACATTAGAAATATTAATCAGCTAAAAAATCTCCAAAAAAACACAACAATAAACAGATTGACAATTGTAATATTTGCAATTGCTATCATAACCTTCATCATACTTACGTTACGACCCCAGACGAAATCAAAGTTGATAATAAGCGAGCCAAATACATTCGCAAAGGTCATTGCTCCAGAACCTGAACCACAGCAAATACCGAGAATTCACAACTTACCATATTTCTAGACGATTGGGACAATCGCATTTAAGAAGGGAGGAGTTAACACCAGCAACATTAATGTTGCGAAATAAATTAATTCTTTAAATAATAAAAGCGCTGACACAGAGTCTATTGCACTTCCTCTGTGAACTAAATTTCGGCAACAACAGCAGCGACGTCGGCGCGTGTTGATAATAGCTTAGCTAAGGTATTTTTACGTTACTTTAAATTTAGTTTCGTTTTAAGAGAACACTCTGTTTTTACCAATCAATAAAGACGGTTGTGGGTTGCTCCCCAACCAATAATAAAAAATATTTGTTTTATTAAATTTTAATGTAAAATAAGTTTATTTATATATGAACTATATATTTGTTTATATGTATATATATGAATGTATGTATTTCCGATACGGTAACACTTTTACTAAAAACAAATAGATTTACCAATATTATATATACTCTTTAATTCATATGTATAAACTGTTTTCTAAATTAGTTCGATGTCATATGCTGACTGTAACTACAAATAAACTTCTACAAAAAATTAAAGCTTACTGTACAACAATAACTACTTAGCAAATTTACAACAACAACGCAAAGAGAATGACAAGATCCCAGCGGTTGCACAGCTTTAAAGGGGATGAACCGAATTGGCGGCGTAAAATATACAGTCTTTGCACAACGAGCAACGAGTATAAATTATACCAAGCAACGAGTATATATCTATAAGAGATTTCACTCGTCGCTCGTTATTTTTTACTCGCCGATATTAGCCATCCATCGACAGGATAGGGTATTTTGATGGGACATTTATTTTATACCCCTTCAAAAGTGCGAGTTTGTTTACATTTTGTTTTCTATATTTTGATCATTTTGGCTGCGTGCACAAGGGAGCAAAAAGTTCGGTATTTTTTAATGTGCTCGCCTGTTTCTTCTTATTTGAATATCTGAAGAAATATTGCAAATTTTATGAATGAAAATAAAATTTTACAGCTTCTTATTTGCATGTGCATGGTTGCCGAGTTTATTTTGTTTCCAGCTGGACATTTTTGTTGTAATTTTGTTGTAGCTATATTTTGGTTGCTGCTGCAGACAAGGATTTTTAGATATTTCATTAGCTGAATAGAAAGACAGAATTCTGATTCGGCTAATGTAATAATTATTGGATAATAAAAAAATGTAGCAATAAATAGAATTGCTCTAGCTGTAAAATTTAAAATAAAACAAAGAAATATTGTAGATTTGATTAATGCGAATAAAAGTTATATTTGATACAAATTTTACAGGTTATTATATATATGTATGTGTGTTTTTTCTTTCATCTTCTTTAGTTTGTTTCTAGCTGGACATTTTCCTTGTAGCAATATTTTGCTTGCTACTTTGGATACACAACCATAATTTTTAGATATTTCATTACACCAATAAAAAGATGAAATTTTGATGATTCGGCTAATGAAATAATTATTAGTTAGGAAAAATTGTAAAACAAATATGCTTTTAATTAATAAAAAGACACAGTTTCGATAGTATCGTAAGTATAGACGTAGAATTCCTTTTTATACAGTAATAGAGAAAAATTCTGGGTTTTTTCATGTAAAAAAATACATGTATTTGTACAAAAATTAAAAAATTTCGAACTTCTAAAGGCCGCTTTACATTGTCCTACTGTGTGTTACCACATGTGAGATAGAAAGTATTATTGAATTTCATCATGCTGTCATTTTTAATTTTTGTATGAAGAAATTAATTTTTCGCTTTTAGACTATCTCACAGAGTCGCACCGCATTTTTATACTTTACACTAAACTAAAACGTGAAAATTTGAGTAATGAATCGGTTTTTAATCAATTTAAAGCCCCTACAAAGTTCAATAAGCTGTAAAACTGCTTCCTTCTGTTATTCCATTTGAAAATACATTACGAGCTTAAAATTTTCTCACCTAAATAATAAATTTCAAGTAAGTTTATGGTAAAATGCATCTCTGGTGGGATAGAATGTGTGATGAAATTAGAAACAAACCAAAAAATAAAATGTGGTACGACATGCCAAAAAAATCAGAACACACATTGCTTTCCGTTGTTTACACCATCTCACTTTCTATCACACATGAAAATTTTGACATGTGTTAACACACAGTGGGATAATGCAAAGCGGCCTTAAGCAAACAAAATAATAAAAAAGTATTAAAAATTACCATTTCTACTATCTGCTAGAGCCATTGGCTGTAGAATAACGTATTGAAATTTCAGCCCAATCGGCTTGATAGATTTTTTAAACACCCTGGCCGATCAGAAAAACTTTGTTTCGAGAAAATCACTTTTTTATAGACGACGATTTTAATTGTTTTGTAGAATATTACATATGAAAAAAATTTTAAATATAATTGATATAATTGAATAATAGTATATATTTAAACTAGGTTATTTTTTTAATAAAACTTAGGGCGGTGTAGGGATGTCAATTTTTGCAGATTTGTAGATTCCGGGATTTTCAGGATCTGAACATACAATCCCGAAATCCTGGGATCCTGAGATCGTCCCGCAATTTAGTAAGTTTTTATTTCGTTATTTCAAAATCAGAGTAGTCGCCGCCTTAATATAATTCAAAGTAGTTTTCCCGGAATCCCGGGATCCCGAGATCGTCCCGAAATTTAGTAAGTTTGTATTTCGTTATTTCAAAATCAGAGTAGTCGCCGCCTTAATATAATTTAAACTAGTTTTAAGCCACTTGTTTTGAAATAGTTTTTCAATTACTTCATATATAATGCACTAAAAACTATTCAACATTGAAGTGGATACCGCCTTAATATAATTCAAAGTAGTTCATAAACTACATTATTTTAAATAAGTTTTTTAATTAGTTGTTTTTAAGAACAAGGTAGTTTGCTTCTAAAGGGATAGTTTTTCAAAAATGCATGTACAAATACATATATTTAGTTTAGCAGTAACTGCCTACATAAAATTATTTTAAATCACTATTTAAACTAAAATTTTTTTGAAAATTAACTTTTTTCAGATTGATTATTGTTCAATTATCCTTCAACTACAACTACAAACTACAAAAGCCAAAATTCGCGTAAAAAAATTATTCGAATTTTGGCTTTGGTTGTTTTTTTCCGAAATAGCGAATAACGAAGATTATGAAATAGCGATCCATAAAGTCGGTTTTTAAATTTTGCATTTGAATTCACATTATCCCACGTTACAAGAGTATGAAGAAGAAGTTTTTGATTATGTACATTTCATATTTTGAGGAATTTTACTGCAAAAATTTTGATGTATTATTCAAAGATATATGATATGGAATTTCTTCAAAAAAGCAACACAACTGCACATTAAATTTTTTCTAAAAAAATTCAATAATATTTTTATTAAACGTAGCTACATAAGTAGGTATGTGAAAGTTATATGTGTATGGTATTCGCTTTAATTGCAAGACATTCAACTTAATTTTTGTAATATGCAATTATTGAAATGACTATTTCTGTGGTCACAAGGAATAATGACTAAACTCATAGTGAATAAAATGAATATTATGAATTTAATGAATATTTGAATTAAAATATATGTACCGTTACAAACGAAATATATGCAGACATAAGTGATACTCTATTATGGTTAAAAAGCTTTTTCCTTCATCCTTCCAAGGAATGGCAATAAAGAAAATGGCGTATCGCTTTTTTACGAAAGCTTGAGTTTAGTCATTCTTCCTTGTGACAACGGATTTTATGCTATTAATCTGGTATTGATCATTCTTCGAAACAACAACAATCTAACAAAAGCACGGATCTTAATGCGCTTGTATTTTTAGTAGGGCAATTCACAATTTCGTGTATTTTGGATATTTGTGCTTTTATAAAAAATTTTAAAAATTTTCTATCAATTGTGAACGGCCTTTTTGATATAATTTGCTACAGTTGTTGTAAAACGTGAAATTCACAGCCAATTGATGAAAAGCAAATTTATTTTAATTTGGAAATTTCGCTTAACTCAATTTCATGTAGAAAAAATTCTTTAAGCACAATTCTTTGGTTTTTTATTCGCTTATCTTCCATATCAGTTTTTTTCGCCTCTACTTTTTTTTTATAATCAGCAGCCAGTTTGCACTTTAGTATTGCAATGTATAGTAAATTTTCGCTATGGATTTTAGTTTTGTATATATGCAATAGCGTAGTAAATGCATTTTTTTTTATTTTCTTAGTGTAGAGTAAATATATATTTTACCATTTTGCAAATGATATGGTGCAAGACCATTTGCACTGGATTGTGAATAGCCCTAGTATGTTATCAGTATTACGATGCACTGTTTTGCATTCTAATGTTATTTGTTTATTGTTATACAACTTTTCTGCTATGGGTTGGCCTTTGACACCTTCGCTGGCTTAACTATACTATTCAGTTTTTCAATATTTTTTCTTGTAAGGAACTTATTACGATGCATCCTGGAGTACGAATGAAAAATTTTTAGAAATAAAAAAAATTTTAGAAATGTAACAATTTTAAATGATCCAGCAGAAAGAATCATATGACTTCTAAATATGGTAAATAATACATGGACAGTGGACAGCAAAATTGTGCCAAGTAATTGAACATTACAATAAAAACCATCCTGACAACAGAAAACGTACAATACTTCGCAACTTAAACTAATGTCGTATAATTTTGTTTACTATGGTTATTTACATAAATTCTTATGTAGCTACGTTTAATAAAAATAAAATTGAATTTTTTTCGAAAAAACTCACTGTGCAGTTGTGTTGCTTTTTTGAAAAAAATACCGTATCATATATCTTCAAATTATACATAAAAATTTTTGTTGTAAAATTTTTCAAAATACGAAATTTACATAATTAAAAACTTCTTCCTTATGCTCTTGTAAAGCGGGGTAATGTGAGTTGAAGTTATCAAATTTTCGAAAAAAATTTAATCAAAATTTCACTTTGCAGAGTTTTTTAAAAAAATGTACAGAACAAAATGCAATGTTTCTTACAGCATAAGATGGAAAATTTTTTAAGCTTTTAAATAAGTATAAATTGATAAAAATTGTTTCATTAGTTTCATAGTGATATGAAAAATACTGAGGAAGAAATTTCTTGTTTTTTGAAAATATAATTTTTAGCCAGTCGATTGCGCGACCGTTAGTTGATATTAAAGTGTAATATACCAAAATTCATGTTTTTAAGAGTAGAATCAGAAATCAAGGTGTCCCGGAAACTTTTCGAAAAACGTTGAAAAAGTGGGACGGTCTAATATACATATATTGTATTAATTTTTATTTTTCTTAATTTTTTTAAAATAATATACTATCTTCATGGTTAGAAATCTTGGAATAAATTTTAATACAAGCATTAAAAACTATTTAATTTTGTAAAATTTCTAAAAAGTGTTAGTAAAAAAATTGATTACGAAATTCGTAAATATATATTGTTCTACATTTTAATAGTTAAAATATTAAAACGATAGGTATAAAGTAAATTAAGCTCAAATTTTGGCACTCGATTTGTTTTGAGTTCTAGATGGTTTAAGAGAAAAATATTTTGCCACACCCTCTTTTACCGTCTACAAATCAACAAACATGCTATATTTTGGACGGTTTTGGTTGTATTAGACTAAAAATTTTTAATTGAGTTTATATAGATACGCTCGGCAACTATACTCAAAATGGTGAAAACAAAATTTTTTTTCCGATTAGCATTAAAATTCATATATGGCAGTAAGGCGGTGGCAGAAAAACGTCCGCCGGAGAATATCTTTATACAATAAATTCTTCTTTGATTTTGAAGAAATTTGGTTAATTCAAGTATTTTGTATTTTGTTAATTCAAGTTAATTTTATTTATTAAAAGCATTTTTGTTAAAAAAATTTTTTTCAAGTCCTGACTAATAATTATTTCATTAGCCGAATCATCAGAATTTCATCTTTTTATTGATCTAATGAAGTATCTGAAAATTATGGTTGAGTATCCAAAGTAGCAAGCAAAATATTGCTACAAGGAAAATGTCCAGCTAGAAACAAACTAAATAAGATGAAAGAAAAAAACACACATACATATATACAATAACCTGTAAAATTTGTATCAAATATAACTTTTATTCGCATTAATCAAATCTACAATATTTCTTTGTTTTATTTTAAATTTATTAAATACTGCTAGAGCAATTCTATTTATTGCTACATTTTTTTATTATCCAATAATTAATACATTAGCCGAATCAGAATTCTGTCTTTCTATTCAGCTAATGAAATATCTAAAAATCCTAGTCTATAGCAGCAACCAAAATATAGCTACAACAAAATCACAACAAAAATGGGCGCAGTGAAATAACTCCCAAATGAAATAAGTCCCAATGAAATAAATCCCAAAAAAAAAATGAAATAACTAAATCACAAAATGAAATAAGTCCCAAAATTAATGAAATAACTCCCAACCGGAAAATGAAATAAGTCCCAATTACTTGGGAGTTATTTCATTATGAAATAACTCCCAATGTGAAAAATGAAATAAATCCCCATGAAATACGTCCAAAAAAAAAATGAAATAAATCCCAATCGATGTAGTAAATTTTTGTATATTTATAAGGTCTTAAAAAAAACAAAAATTGATTTCAAAATTATTTCAAAATGTAAGAAAAACAAAAAAAAAATATTTCAAAATTATTTCAAAATATAAAAATGTATGAATAATTAGGATTTAAAAAAAAACTTGCATAGAGTCATCCACTCTTTGACGGCAAATTGGGCAGTTAATTTGTTGTTGACCTAGGCTTTGGGCCTGCAACTTAAGGATGCACGCACTGCATATTTTCAAATGTCTGCATGGAATCAATAAGACATTAGGCGCTACTTCAAAGCAAACCACGCATAACAACTGGGATGATGACATTGGCTCATTAGGCTCAACGACTTTCTCCTCATCATCCTCTTCTTCTTCTTCCAAAAACTCCATTTCTTCGAAGACATCCTCATCCGGTTCCATATCTATAACAATGTAATTTTTTGGAAATACCATGCGGTCTAAAAAGGCTGTTGCTGTTATAGCTCCCGACCGAAGCTCTTCGCCGGCTTTCTCAATAAGTTGGGCTTTATCAACGAATTTTTTCTTTCTCTTTTCTTTGCCCATAGCTCCACCACTGTTTGCCAGCAACTCAAATTCTCTAGATTTAGAAAATTCTTCCTTTTGAAGAGTTCTTAAAAATTTAAAAAAATTACCCTGCTTGGGTATTATTTTTTCAAGATATCCATTATATGCTTCTACTGCTGAGGTTGTACGAGTTGCTGTTCCGTAAATTGATATTCCATTTGCTCCGATCTGTTATGAATTAGAAAAACAAGAAAATAAATAAGTTAAAAATTACATATAAATTCATTTATCTCTTTTTTTTCATAAAACTTACCTTCGTTAACCATTGATTTTGAAAATACTCCAAAAATGAAAAAAATTTGTAATGATGATCGAAAGTTTTTATATCGTTCTTAATTATTTGAAACGATGTTGGAATATGAGCGGCAGGCAACAAAGGAATTACCAAAAGCTTATGGTACTCCAGATATGCTTTTTTATTTTGTCGAATAAACGCTGCTAGTTCTTTATGCTTTCTTTGTATCTGGCGTTGTACCGCTTGGCAAAAGTGAAACCAACATCCATTAAGTGTTGAATTTTCAAATACTGTTTTCACTGCCTTGCGAAGACTCGCTTCATAGTCGGTTATGAAGGTTGCACCATTTAAACTTAACAAATTCGAATTTATGTAACTGAAGCAGTGTGCGTAACATTTTGTTGACTTTTTATTCATTAAAATAAAAAATACTGGGAAAACCTATAAAAAATTTAATAAAATTAGTGCCCGCATTATAAAGAACTTAAGCAAGAACTTAAGCAAAAGAAGTAATGTGGTGGCGCGAGAGCGGGGGGAGGGGGCGGTCGAACGCCGCCGGGTCAACAGAACGCGTTCCAGGCGCGACGCCGCTGGGTTGACGGGACTCGTTCCGATCACGCCGGGCGCGACGCCGCCACCGCGTCTTGACACATCAAAACAAATTGTTTATTTTGATAATAACGACGGTAGCTTACCTTCTCATAAAACTCGATGTGAATTAATACCAATTGCGTGAAACATCCACTCGGTACTACGGCAAATGTTAAATATTTTAAATCTATTAAAATTTTTCGGGTGCTGCTATTTGGAATATCTTCCTTGATGTGAATTATTGTTTTTTCCGAGGCAAAAATGCAGTAAGCGAAATCTTTATCGTCGTGACAAATTTTAAAAAAAGCAGTACTTGGATCACGGTTCTCGTTTAGAGAAATTCCAAAATTATTAAAGATTTCTTCTCGTTGAAACGCACTTATCACATCTACTGGAGTCTTCGGAGAAACACAAAATACATTTGCAGTCAAATACTGCAAGCCTCGTTTAATTTTTGCAAAATCCAAAGTACTTGTAGCTTCCTGATTTCTAAATAAAAAATATATTTGGCTCATATTATGAAGTGAAAAAAAATTTATTATTGGCTTTCTTACCGCGTACAAATATTTTGAAATGTTTCTCTAATTCCACTAACAGAATTTGCAGCACTCGATATATTGCCGGAATTTAGGCAATCTTTTTTTATTTCGTTTAAGGCTTTGAGTTTCTCATATAATCTGAGGTTATTGCCATTATTATGTTCAACAAAATTAGATATTTTTTTACACTCTCCGTTTTGAATAATTAATCGAGATTTGCAATTTTTCTCGTAGCAAACGTAATATTGGGTTCCATTCGAGTGAGATTTGTGTATAAAAAAATTGTTCAGCGTACAGAAGCTTGCTGTTTCTTCTTTTACCACTAACAATTTCATATGGGACACTTGCCATTTTAATTATTTTTTTTTCTTTTTGTTCTTCGATATGCACTCTTCACAACTCAAATAGCAACTGCAATTTTATGAATAATTCTCAATAAAACGTTGTCAATAATGTGTTGCAATAATACCCGTTACAATAATACTGTTACGGTATACTACAAATGCCGAAAAATCATATTTTAGAGCAATGAAATAACTCAAAAAAAAAATGAAATAAGTCCCAAACTATTGCAAAAATGAAATAACTCCCAAAAAATTTATCTTTGGGAGTTATTTCATTTCCGAATTTTGGGAATTATTTCATAATGAAATAACTCCCAAAACAAAAAAAGAAATAATTTCCAAAATAAATTAAATAACTTCCAAAAATTAGGAGTTATTTCATAATGAAATAACTCCCAAAAATATATGGAAATTTTTTGGGAGTTATTTCATTTTTTTTTGGGACTTATTTCATTTGGGAGTTATTTCACTGCGCCCAAAAATGTCCAGCTGGAAACAAAATAAACTCGGCAACCATGCACATGCAAATAAGAAGCTGTAAAATTTTATTTTCATTCATAAAATTTGCAATATTTCTTCAGATATTCAAATAAGAAGAAACAGGCAAGCACATTAAAAAAATACCGATCTTTTTCCTCCCTTGTGCACGCAGCCAAAATGATCAAAATAAAGAACAAAATGCAAACAAACTCGCACTTTTGAAGGGGTATAAAATAAATGTCCCATCAAAATACCCTATCCTGTCGATGGATGGCTAATATCGGCGAGTAAAAAATAACGAGCGACGAGTGAAATCTCTTATAGATATATACTCGTTGCTTATAGATATATACTCGTTGTAATCTGCTCTCATTGCTGAGCGTCAATAACTCAGATCAACGAGTACATCAACTCGTTGGTTGTCATTGTTTTGGTTTTTCTGTCGGTGGATGGCTGATAGTCTGGAACGAAGTTGGAAGGCTGGATGAAGAATTCTCTTGGTATAATTTATACTCGTTGTTCGGACAATGAAGTAGAGTTTTTCACCACATAGGAGATGGATGGGTCTTATGTCTTATTATAAAATTGTTGAATGGTAAAATTGTACCAATTTGGGGAAAAATTTAACATTTAATTTAAATAATAGAGTTAGAGGTAATTTTTTTCGTAGCTTCTGATTTATTTTTTATGTTTTACAGAAAAATACATAAATAACTACATTAATTGGATTTAAAACAATAATTAAAATAACTTATTATCAACTCATATTTTTTACTTGTCCCACAAATCCAAATCCACAAATACATGTTCCAGTAGTTACGAATTGTAATATTTTTATTTTTTCTATAAGAGTAAGTATACTAATTCTTTATTAAAATGAATGCGTTTAGTATATATATGTTGTACAACACAGAAGAAGCTGGCTTGAATATATAAATGGTTCGGCTAAATTCTTCTTTAAGTGTTCAAAGTTCCTGTAGTCGCATTGATTAGAATTATAGTAACCCAAAATATGAAAACTGTTTAACATTTGTTTTAAAGGAATATTACAAAATAGTTATTTATCTGTTTTAAAATTTATTTCACTGTTGTATAAGTTATGATGGCACCATTATAACTCATAGTTGGTAAAACGATGAAGTCAAATATCCCAGTAGTCACAATGGAATGCCCCTTAAACAAAAAAACAAAAATTGTTTTTCATCACTACACTCAAAACTGAGAGGAAAAGCTGATGTGGTTTTTTTGCGAAATTGCCCATATGTTTATTTGTTAAAATTTTTTATTTAGTTTTATTTTCTTTCACTGACCTTTGTTGATATTTTTTTACAAAAAAAAAAAGTCAGAATCGACGGTAGAATTTTAGGCATAAATAAGAATGCACAAGACTTCAAATGGGTTGCATCCACAATTTTGCTACATTTCTGCTTCGCTTGTACTAACCATGTTTTCAAGAAAATGTTTCCAACAAAGTTCTTAACTTTATTGAGTGATAAGCTGATGATTTGCGAATCTGGGGGCGAACCTTTACAATGTAACATGTCTGACTGTCTCAACCTGGCGAGGCCAGCATAATCTTTGTGAAATCGCCTCAAGTCGACTCAAACCTCCACGTGGTGTTTCTTGGGCAACGTCAAAACTGACAACCGTTAGTTTGGCGGATAATCTGAGCGGCGGGCCCCCCTAGGCTTAAAATAGGTTGTGCGTCGGGCTTGAATCCCACCCATAAAAACCAATTTTAATGAAAACTAATAAGAATAGAAGAAAACTGATCCCCAAATCTGATGACGACTACCGCAAACGAAAAACTGATAATGATTTACGGATATGCACCTAGAATGTCCGAACCCTTAATTGGGAAGGTGCCTCTATCCAACTGACTGATGTCTTGGAAAGATACAAAGCTGGTATCACTGCTATCCAAGAAATGCGATGGAAGGGACGGGGTTGCATTCGGCATGCACCCTGTGATATCTACTACAGCGGCCATGCAGAGAAGCACGAGTTTGGATGCGGATTTTTAGTTGGCAAGAGACTACGGCCCCACGTCCTGCGATTTACACCTGTGAACGAACGACTTGCCATAATCCGCATCAAGGTTAAATTTTTAATATAAGCCTAATATGTGCGCACGCTCCGACAGAAGACAAAGACGATGAGATCAAGGAAATTTTCTACGAGCGCCTTGAAAATGCTTACGAGCGCTGCCCCCGTCAAGACGTAAAATCGTGCTTGGTGACTTCAACGCTAAGGTGGGCAAGGAAAATATATTTGGTCCATCAGTGGGAAAGTTCAGCCTCCACGACAACACCTCCGATAACGTAATGAGGCTGATTGACTTCGCCGCAGCACGAAACATGGTCGTAAGTAGCACTAGATTCAAGCATCTCAATATTCATAAAGCCACCCCTTGATGGATGTCCCCTGATCAAAAAACCAAAAATCAAATTGATCACGTTTTGATCGACGGAAGGCATTCTTCCAGAGTATTGGATGTACGCACGATCCGTGGTGCAAACATTGACTCGGATCACTATCTTGCTGCAGCCAAGATCCGTACACGTCTGTGCGCAGCTAAGAATACACGCAACCCTACACAAAAAAAAGCTAGACGTCGACAAGCTGCAATCGAAACAGACAGCCGAAGCTTTCGCCACTCTACTCTTACTCCTGCTTTAAAGCACTCCTCCAATCGATGATATATGCGCGCAGTGGACACACATTTCCAACTCCATGCATGCGGCTGCTGAAGAGGTGATTGGCTACCACCGCCCTCGCCCAAACCAGTGGTACGACCAGGAGTGTAGCCACGCCACTGCAGAGAAAGACGCCGCCTACAGAACCACCCTGCAGTCGGTTGTAACGCGCGCTGCTGAGGAGCGATACAAAGAAAAGAGGAGGGAAGAGAGACATATTTTCAGGCGGAAAAAAGAGAGGCAGAAAAGCGCGAGCAGGAGAAGATTGAGATGTATGGTGACAGGAATGAGGCCCGAAAATTTTTCGAAAAAATAAAACGCTTTGCAGATGGTTTTAAAACCGGGGCCTCTTCCTGCAAGGATGAAAACGGGAATCTAGTGACAGATTTCCAGAGTACACTGACGCTATGGAGGGAACACTTCTCTAAGCTTCTAAATGGCGACGCTGACATTAATCCCGCCAATAGAGATGATATTCCGGAAATCCCAATTTCGGATGACAGCGTCGAGGTTCCGCTGCCCGAATATGATGAAGTTCTGACAGCTATAGCTCGGCTTAAAAATAACAAAGCCGCGGGAGCTGATGGCTTACCTGCTGAGCTGTTTAAGAACAGAGGCGAAGCTCTACTTAAATGCATTCACGAGCTTCTATGCAGAATATGGTCGGAAGAATGCAATCCGAATGATTGGAATCTCAGTGTGCTCTGCCCAATCCACAAGAAAGGAGAGATGAAAAGACTTTAGGAGCATTCGAGAGAAAGATTCTTCGTAAGATCTACGGACCAATCTGCGTCAATGGCGAGTACCGAATATGGTGGAATGATGAACTGTATGGACTGTACGCTGACATCGACATAGTCAAGCGCATTAAAATCGAGCGGCTTCGCTGGCTTGGTCATGTTCAGCGCATGAAAGACGATTTTCCAGTGAAGAAAACATTCGATTCGGTACTCAGCGGCGGTCAACGTAGAAGAGGACGACCGCATCTTCGTTGGAAAGACCAAGTAGAGGACAACCTGACGAAGCTTGGATTTTCCAACTGGCGCCAGCAAGCGAAAGACAGAAATGGCTGGCGCAAATTCCTAGATGAGGCCAAGACCGGCATACGGTTGTAGCGCCAGCTAAACAAGTAAGTAAGTAATCTGATGATTTGTTTTTCTTATCTCCTTTAATACCTTACCTGTTTTCAAATTAGTAGGAACAAAAAACAATTTATTTGTAAGTATATATTCGATTTATATTAACCGATATATTTAATAATAGCTTGATTTCATTTTTGTGTTCACACGAGAACATTTTTACTAGGAAAGAGATATAATTAGTTTTTTATTTGTTGGGTCCAAGTCCAGATAAAATCACAAGACAATCCGGACTGGGTCCTGACGTATGGGAAGCCTACACATAATTTTTCTTATTGTATTTAATTCTAATTCATAGTGATGTTAAAAAAATCGTCGTGCGCCATCCAGTGTTGCCAAGTTAGGGGATTTCCACCTTGGTTTAGAGGTTTTTTAACTGTGTTGAGGGATTTTAGGGGCAATGAATCTTTAGGGGTTTTTTAGGGAGGATTAATGTTTATTAGGGGTTTTTTTTAGGGGTATTTGAAAAATTGACCTTTGGAAATAAAGTTTTCTTACTTTCCCTTAAAATAATGTAAAAATTTAAGAAGAGAAGATGCTTGACTTCTTGGGTATTTATAAAAACAGCAACTATTTACAATTTATAAAAACAGCTGAATTGGCAGCACTTAAATTTAATTACTAATCATTTCCCACTTTACTTCAAACTAACTTTGCGCTTTATTTGCAATTGATTGATTCCGTGTAAAACCTAAAAACAAAACAAGTCGTAATTTTTAGTCTAGTGAAGAGTGCGCTAGATTATCAACTCAGAGGTCCCCGGTTCGAATCCGGGTTCAGGCATGGTTCTTTTCGCTTTTTTGTTCTTTGCTTCATTTAAGAATTATTGAAGCAAAAAATCCACAGCTAAATTGTGTAAAATGTTGAATTAAAGGACAGGAGCGGTCGAGGGCTGAAAATACTTGCCGAGGTTAAGGCATTTAAATAGCCTCTGTTGTAAGCAACTCAAATTGTCTTTCAAGTTTGTTCCGCCTAATCAATAATTCACGTATGGTTCCAATCAATTCTTCCTCTAATAATCTATCAGACCAAACCTTGTCTTTCAGACCAAATCTTTCAGGTCAAAGACCAAACCTTGTTTGTATAAGGCGCATGCCGTGGTTCTTTGATCTTTTTAAAAACAAAGAGTATGGGGAAAAAAGATATGCCCAAAAATATATCAAAAAGTATGAGACGGAGCCTCCTTTCAAAAGAAAGACTTAATTTTAATGTCAATTTCACATTGGACAATCGAGAACTATGAAGCAACTTTCTGCTCTTATTAAAGGCGTCCAACAGCTAATCCATTTAAATACATAGGCTTGCATTGGAGTTGCACTACTTTTAGTTGCTCTGTATGAATTTTTTGTAAGTTTTTCGAAAAAAAATATTAGGGGGATTTGAAATCCAATCTAGTTGTAAATGGTGAAAGGCACCTGGCAACACTGTATGCCATCTACCCTAATAAAACAACACATTCTAACAATAGCAAGCGATCATGGGCGTAGCGAGGGGGAAAGACGAGCCGTGCCCCCGTAAACTTAAGAAACATAATAGTTTTAGTATTAAAGCTAGAAATTCAAAACGGTTTTTCCTAAAATTAAAATAGTTTTTTGGAGGTTAGTTTATATAAGGTTACTGCAAATTATAAGGTCTGTGTTTATTTTCTAATCAATTTGCTTTGCAGTCGAGAAAAGAAAATTGAGTGGCAATGCAAGCAGAATGGAAGAGAAAGACGTGTTTCTTGCACCAACTTGCTAGCTTTTAATTGCTTACGAACTTTTAATTGCAAAAGTATCTACGTCTGCTTCTTCTAGCACATGCAATAGTAACAGGCTCTGTGAACACGACTTGGGCAAGTGGCTTGGCCGATGTACTTTAATGAGTACATCTCAGAAATTGCAAATGCTCAAATGCTCTTTTGTTTCTCCTCAAATCTACGATAAAAAGAAGGATGCGATTGAGCCCAACTTAAATGTTGTCACAATATGCTAAAAACCTAAGCGCCATGGTTAATATACTTACAAAAATTAAAAGGTGCACTTTGCTTGTACTGTTCCCTCTTTCCACCTAAAAACGTTCCACCCGTTTTAGGATCACTCGTTATAGAATCTTTCGCAAAATATAAAAATATGCATGAGTATTGTAGAAGCAAAGTCAGTGGCACATAGAATCAGCAGAAGCAGCTCACGCATTCATTACCGACCTGCTTGTTGATGTTATGATGCTGTCTGTTCACAAGAAATTACTGGAACAAAATCGAAGGTTTTGTCTTCGATTATTTCGGTTACATTTTTTTGTGAATCTCATGACTTGCCAGTTTGTTGAAAGGATTTGAATCCTCCAATCATCCAGTTAAGTAAATACTGCTTCACGCAAAAATTCAAATTAGCTTAAAAATCATCCAGCAACATTACCTTTCGAATTTTGGAAGGGGTCGCTGTTCATACCATATCTCGACTTATTAAAATCATCCTTGCAACGGCGTTTTTATTCCTTTAAAGCGTGCCCAGAACTTTGATGCAAGAGAAAAAAGAAAAGCTGAATGATGATTTTTTAAATCGCTTTGCTGAAGATTCGCGCCGATGAATACTTTGATTATCGGTTTTGTTAAATAGCGTTCAATTCAATATCGTTTCCGATTTAACTTTATATTTTTCTCAATAAATCCAATACATAAAAATATGAATTCTATTTATCAGTTACCTGAAACAATAATTGGCCTTCCCCCCTGAGTAAAATCCTGGCTACGCCCGTGTAAGCGATAATAAGGGAAAAATGCATCAAGCTATACATCTTGAGGGCGACATATGACCATATATATGAGGTGGTATACTACCACGTATATCTTCTGAACATCACTATGAATATTTATCAAATACAATTAAATATATTATCTGTAAGTTTTTTATATAATTGGAAAAATATTAAATAGTTTATACATAATCATTTCAAATTAGAATAAGAGCGTTCTTTTTAGAAGTCGAGCTTTAGTCTTTTTAACTTATTTTTACTGTTTTTCTTTTACATTTTTTTGCAAAATAGTCGTAGATAATTTGCATAAGAAATGCCTTTTTTCGGTGATAAAAAGTACTCTATGTTCCGACCAGATACGTAAGGAGCCTACAAGTCAAGTTTAAGAAAAATCCATCCAATAGTTTCCACGTGATGAGCGTTCGGACGGACAAACAGACAGACACACATTTTAAAAATTTCGTTTTTGGATTCCACAATTCAAAATGCTCAGCCAAATCTTGTGAAATGATCTGTTGCCGCTAAAGATAATGGGTGTGCGTGTCTTAAGGAACACGTATAATATTTAATTAAGAACCTAAAGAACACTTTAAGAAAATAAACTAAAAAAAAAAATAAATGGTTTGGGTTTAGTAAAGAAACAAAACACTAACAATACAATCATATTTATTAAGACTTTTTTCTTGTTGAGGGATTGATGTATCATGCAATAAATTTTCTTTCATTAAAACCAAAAAACTTTTTCTTTAAGACAAAGAAATTTCATTGCATTTAGCAAGAATTTAATGATATGATATGCTTAGTACAAATGTTATTATTGAGTAAAGCTCTTTAAACGGAGTTTGGAAGGAAGAACACAGAGCTTTCACTCCATGCGGTAAATTTCAATATCAATATTTTGCGCAAACTCTACAAAAGTTCAAGCTCGCCGCATCCAAAGAGGTGAATAGCAGTAGAGAGCTTTGGAGTGGATTTTTTGCCACGATATATATAAGCTTTTTATCTTTCGCTTACTCTTTAAAGGAATTTACTGCATTTAAAAAACATTTGTAAGGAAAATGTTGAGCAAATAGGTGCCTAGAAATTATTTAAATGATGCATATGAATGCATTAATTACTTTGAGAAAAGGTGCACTCACAGTTTGTGCAATTAGTTTTCCAAGTTTTGGAAATAAAGAATCGATGAATCTGATTTATGAATTGAACTTAAGACTATATAAAAAATTCGAAATAATCGTCCTTGAAAATTTGGAATAAAATTATATTTTTTTACACTTTGGCACAAACAGATGGCCAGTTAAAATTTTAAAAATTTTTTATTAATAATCAATTAAGGAAACAATTCAAGTACAGCGGAACCTTAGAAATGAGAATCTTCAGAAATTGTAGTTATCCAGAAATTAGAAATTAAATCTTCTGAAAGAAGAAGACTTTAGAATACAGGTAATTGCTCAAGCAACTTAAATTTAACACAACAGCTGTTTTAACGAAAAGTTGAAAATTAAACTAATAGACTTATTTTGTACGCCATTTAATGTACGCAATCACCTCACTTGGGATTTTTTGTTTGCCTTAAAAACGAAATTATCAGACAAAAAACCCCAAGTGAAGGTTACATGCGTTAAACAAAATAAGGCCAGTTACATAAAAATGTGTATAATTTTTTACACATTATAAATGTGTTATATTTATGCTATATATTTACGTTTTTACTTAATTTCTAAGGATTTTCTGTATAAACATAAACATATAAACACATTTTTGAAAATACAAATTAACCCATCTTTTACCGCTGTTCGTTTCATCGAACAGTAATTTTGCATATTTTCAATAATTTTTTAGTCTATAATGATAAGATATTTTGGGAAAATAATTGGCTGCATTAATAACTTTGGTATTTTAGCTCTTAGAAAAAAGTTTTTGAACCCCCCTCCGCACCTGTAGTTCGTTGCGAGGGAGGGTTCAAGAACACCTTCCTGTCAGAGGTTTCTTGTTAATAATTTTAAAAATATAGAATTAGAAAAAAAACAAAAACTAATGAGGTTTTGTAGCCACTGAACCAAAAAATGTTTATAAAAATAAAAATCAACACCTGTTCACACCTGACTCCCACAAACAAGTGTCAAAATTAGTGTTCGTTTCATCGAACACTTGCTATTAATCTATATATTAAACTTTTGTACGGGTGACAATCGGCTCCGTTAATGCTCAGTTTGGCCCAATACTTATCGACAGATAAACGGATAGTGCCCATAAAGGGGGCCCTATTTAGTCTAGCAAAATAGACTTTGTAAAATGAATAAAAAACAAAAAAAAACTTGTTGGTAAAAGATCAGTTAAAGAAAAAAAAATTAAAATATTTTTTAATTTTCAAAAGAAAAACCGAATAAATTGTTCAGTACAACAAAAAAAACTTTTTTGGCGGAGCACGGCCAAATAAGTTTAATTAATGTCAAATTAATTAAATAATCTAATAATTGATCAATTTTGGTCAGTTATGAGTAATTGAACATTTGGTTGTGAAAACAGCCACCTTCCAGTTAAAACACTAGCTTCTTGCGAAGAAAAAAAACTCGTTTCAATTCTATGGTGCATTTCGACAAACTGTCGAACACCAAAGAATACTGAAATATATAAGAAGCAACTGGAACAGATGGCAACCTTGGTAGAGTTGATGGCGATGATCTATAGATAGCCACTGCTTTGAAAATTCCATATGATTAAGTAGAAAATTTGTTCTGTATAATTCAAATGAATGAATTTCAAATGTGTGAAATCATATGTAACTTTAAGCAGTGAGTTGATCACAACTTAATTACTCAAAGACTACTGAAGAGGAAAATGTAGCGACTTCCGAAACAGACTGTCCAGTCAGCTAAGTGATTGACTTTATACGGAGTTGTTGTTGTTGTTGTTACCTTATTAAAAAACTAACTTGATCTTAATAAAGCTCGCAAATCAATTCATATAATAATTTAATAGATCAAAATAAATTAAAGATAGAACTTCATTGAAACAATATAATAAATAATAAAAGAGTATAGCAGTGAGAGGACTGCCGACCGAAGCGAAAACCTATATATAAAATATTAGTATTCCCTGGAAGACGTTGACCTGCGACGGACCGCCTTATTGCTATATAAGAATTTTCATGCTAATAGGGGGTTTCGGACTTTCCTACATGTAGGATGGATTTGACAGGTCGGACGGACATGTAGGATGTGAGAAGGCTCATACTGCAGCCCGTCCTACATGTAGGATGAAATCAAAAAGTTTTAAAAGTTCCGCTCTGATCTTGTTCTTCTCTGTGCGTCCTTGTTTGTAGATTTCCTTGGTAATTGTTTTTGGCGCAGTTAGCCGGAAATTTTTTGTAGACGTTGTGAATTCTAGTCGTGTAGCTACAGTCGGCATATGAAATTAGAATTATTTTTGTTAAGAGGTTATTACAATTTATTAAATTTTTTATATATTACTGAAACTATTTATTTTAAGGAAAAGTGTTACCATATCAAAAATACATATAATTAAAGTAATTTATTTAAATTATATCATTATTGAATTAACATAAAAAATTAAGGCTTATTTATATCTATTTATATCATAACACTAACACAATATACATGTTCACCATATCTATATTGCGTTGTGTATTAAAAGTAGAATATTCTAAAATTAAGAAATATCTATAGCTCATAAATTATATATAATTCATATAAGAAATTATAGCCAAACAGTTTTAAAAAATATAATGCTTAGGATAAGCAGACTTTAGTTATTCAATTACTACTGAAAATATTAATTAATTCGCAGGCTTAATACGTAATTGTTATTATATAAATATACATAAATATTCTTTAAATTTCCTCAATGAGCTAAATTGTTCATATATATGAACTATATATATTGTTTACACCAAAATTAACTTTTAATTGTAACATTCCTTACTCAGCTATTGCGAATATTAAATCAATTGTAACTTCTAATTGAGCCCACAGAGGCCGCTTAATTCTTTCGAAATTAGTTTTAGTACTTAAATTCCATTAAGTTTCGGTAGCTTCCTGCTAACCAAGTAACTTTCTGTCTCTTTGATTTTCTACTCGCAACGTGATAAGGTAAATTTCCAATGAAAACATTTTTTGGTGTATATTATTATCCATAATTATTATTATTATATCCAAGTATAAATCAATTATACGAAAATAAAACCTATCCATTAAAACCACACCATTTGTTCATTTAATCCACTTTTCTTTTTCATGGATATATTTATTAAACTCTCTGAGTTTAATAAATGAACGCATCTTCATTTAAGAATTCATCCGCAGAAACACATTGGTCCAATCGAACCGGATTTCATTCACACCACCTAATCACAGCGAGAAATCCAAGTCCAAGGAATCTAATTCTGCAAATAAAAATCATCAAATCCAAATCAAAATCATCAAATCCAGAAATCATTAAATCATAAGGTGCGTATGCAAGTGTTATTTTCTTTAGTTAGTGCAAGTGCTAAAAATAGAAATTCAATAAAAAGAGAAAAAAAAAAAAACGACATAAGCTCCCTAAAAATTATATCGCGCAACAAATCAGTTAAATGTAAAAATTACATAAATATAATTCCTAGGATATTAACAATAAGTAAAGAATTAAAAATACTTAAATAACTTAAAATACTTAAATTAAAGAACATAAGAAATTCTAAAATAATTTTTTATTGCAAAAAGTTAATCATTTAACAAGTGCTTCGTAAAGTTTCGCAAAAAAGAGCAAAAGTTTACTTCGTTTTTTACGTGTCTATTGCTAAGTTAATAGACATATCGTTCGTCAAGTGTTTAACTTATCCAAGGGTTAACTTATTAGCAACGTTGTTAAATATCGACGAACTGTATGCACATATGTATATACAGCGCTTTAGTTCGTTCTCTTACGATATTTTACGATATTTATTTAACAAAAGTTGTTGACATATAAGATAAAATCTTTTGCATGCCGCTATGAACATAAGAGATAACAACATAAAGATACATAATAAAATAACATCAAATTAAATTAAAACCTAAAAATTGATTTTGAAGCAATTAATTAAAAATAGTAAGAACAAAACAAAAACAAAAATAATAATGTAGACTTAGAAATATTATATAGAAGTATAATTAAAGGTAGATAAAGTACAGGCGAGAAAGGAAGAAACAAGAAAAAGTTAAGAGAAGTATTCAAAGATTAAATGCTTAAATTTCTTATGATTGGAAACACTTTTAATATTGAATGGCAAAGAATTCCACGATCTTATACCACTGACGAAAAACAATCTACTGGAGTTAACGAAGTTATATCTAGGGATCATAAGGTTCATGTTTCTGCTTGACCTACAGAACTCTATTTTTTCAAAAAGGTACGATGGTTTTTGTGTGTAAATGATTCGGTGTAGAAATATAGTGTGTCTAGCTTCAAGGTAGCTTTGTAGGTCACGACCAAGCAATTTTTTACTGTGGGCAGATATATGATCAAACCTTCTTAAGCCATATACATACCGGGCTGCATTATTGAAGGCAACTAAAAGCTTGTGCAACGACCGAGAATCGAGTTTACAGTATACGACTTCCGAGTAAGTTATTACTGGCATCAACAGCTGCAAAACTAGTTTTTTCCTAGTTTCTTGAGGCACAAAGCTTGATGTCATCCGCAGATTTCGAAGGACATAGTAAATTTTTTTTATGCAAGAATTGATTTGATCACCACAGGATAGAGAAGAGTTTATTTTAAATCCAAGATTGGTGACCTTACAAACTAGTTTAAGCTTCACGTTGTTAAGCAAAATTGGAGACAGGTCTTCATTGCTGAACGTTTTTTTTGAAATTGGCAATACATAAGATTTCGAGGGGTTCAGCATGAGCATGTTATCAACAGCCCAATTTGATATCACGGCTAAGTCCTCATTGACTCTAGCGCATAAATCTTTAACTAGACCTATTGGCCTCGACAAGTAAAGTTGGAGGTCATCAGCGTATGCATGCATTGTGACGTGGTGACACTTCCTAAATATGTCATTTATGAACATGGTGAATAACAACGGACCAAGTACTGAGCCTTGAGGTACTCCACTAGATGTGCCCTTTAAAAGAGATAAATTATTTCCCAACCTAACTCTCTGAGACCTACCTATCAAATAGCTTTTTAAGAGGCGGACTGCGGATTTAGAGAACCTAAAATGTTGGGAAAGTTTTCTGCAGAGGATAGAGTGGCTGACGGTGTCGAAAGCTTTAGAGAAATCTAGTAAGCACAGCAGTGTCAAATCGCCCGAATCATAGGGTACTCTTATGTCATCAAGTACTTTGACCACAGCAGTAGAGCAGCTGTGCCCAGGACGAAAACCAGACTGTAAGTGCGACATGAGATTGTAAAGGCTCAAGTGGCGGGATATCTGCTCGGCCATGAGCGCCTCACACACTTTGGATATAGAGGACAGGAGACTTATTGGGCGGAAATCACATGGGCCGCAAGGGTTTGGTTTTTTTGCAACAGGAATAATAGTCGCCACCTTCCAAGCCTGGGGATAATACGATGTAGTAAAGCAATGGTTTATTATGTGGGCAAGCGGGCTAAGGACGTATGGTAAAATAAGCTTAACAAATCTTATTGAAATTCCATCCTCCCCTGCAGCATTTGATTTTATTTTGCTAGTGCATCGAGCTACATCCAATTCACCTACTGCCTTAAATTGAAATTCGTTTGGAGATTCCAAATCATAACTATCACTACCATCATCAACGATGGTATGCGAACCATTCGATGTAGAGGTAGCAACAAAATAATCGTTCAAATGGTTAGGATCTATATTACAGGCTTCGCTGTCTTTGTTGCAAACTCCAATACCTTTTAAGTTTCTCCATAGCTGTTTTGAAGGTAGAGCAGGGTTCAATCTGGACTTGAAAAAGTTTGACTTGGAAAGTCTAACAGCAGATGAAGCTTCGTTCCTGGCTCTTCTGTGCTCATCCCAATTGAGCACAGTTGGGTTACGCTTCCATTTACGATATGTCTTTGACCGATATTTTAATGCCACTTTAACCGTCTGCGTAAACCAAGGGCAACTTTTATTTATTACTCGGCGCCTACGTAAGGGAACATGAGTGTCAAAAAGAGTATTAATTTTCTCAATAAAAAAGTTAAGCTTGTCATCGACTGAATTTAAAAACCAGCAATCTGACCAGTTTATTAATGACAAATCATTGTATAAAGAGCTGCTGTCAATGGATCTAAAATCACGGTATGAAAAGTAACTGACCGGTACAACAGGTGCAAGGCAGATATTAAGCGCACAGAAGAGGAGGTCGTGATCAGATACAAACGAGATTTGATCAAAAAGCAAAATAGACGAAGCATCAGATACCATAAAGATGTCTAGTAGGCTCGGCAGAGAGTTGTTTGAAAACCTAGTGGGCATAAAAGAATTTACAACAGTAAGTCCAACTTCAGAAATGCGGTCGAGAAAGCTGTTGGAAAGATTGTCGTGTTGAAGTAGATTAATGTTAAAGTCTCCAGATATAATAAAGTGTTCATAATTAATAGCACAATTCGACAATGAGGTGAAGAACGGGACCAAATTGCAGTTGCGGTTAGGATTATAAACGCATGAAATAAATACTTTTATACCATTGCCTAGAATTTCAATGTTTAAGAATTCTATATCAGATTCGCTTGAGCTACCTAGAAAATTAGCATTGAGATATTCCTTACAATAGATAGCAACCCCACCACCTCTCTTGTCTCGTCTGTCTTTTCGAAAAAGTTTGAAATTTTTCAGATTTAGATAGGAGTCATTTATGTCCTCATGAAACCAAGTTTCCGAGACACAAATGACATCAACAGAAGATTCCACAAAAACATGTCGCGCGTAATCTAGTTTAAAGTCATTTAAACTTCTAGCATTGAAATGTACGATTCTTAAACCTGCATGCTGCCTACACATAACTTCAATCACAGTCTTATGATTGTCATTTACGCCAAAAACAGCATTATTTACAACTGTCATATTAAAAGAATATAGATAATAAAATTAATAATAAACTGAAAGCATTTAAACAATTGAAGAATTGAAAGTAAAAGAGATAAGACGGATAAAAGAGAGAAGATGGTTGAAAATAAAAGGTAAAGTGAAAATAAAGAGTTTATATAGTTCAAGATTAAAAATAGAAAATAAAATATTAAAATTTTAATGGGCATAGTAAGCGATAAATATTTTAAATGTATATATTCAGCTGCCAGGTGCCATAGAATCCAAGCTGGCGTTGGGAGAAGAACTAGGTAGATCATCCACACTACTGATAATAAAGCTGTCTGCATTTTTTTCCGGTCTAATATACACCGATCCACGAAAAGTATACGCATTAAAGATGCTTTTTTTGCGTTTGCAAGCAATCGCAGCTTGCAGAAGTTTGCGACATTCAGCGTTCAGGCTCTCGTGTATGTAGATGTTATTGCTCGAATCAAAACCTACATCTCTCAGATTGACAGCTGATTTAGTTCTCCTGCGAAAATCTCCAAATGCTTTGAGCACTCGATTTCTATCAAATCGAGAAGAGAATTTAATGATCACAATCGAGTTCGGGTTGCGCTGGTTTGATTTCACTCTAAAGATGTCTCTTATAATGGGAGGCTGAAAATCTATGTAGTGGCACACACGATTGAATGTACTCTTCAAATTCTCATCAATAGAAGCAGGCAGACCAAATATGACAGCATCCGATGAGTAATCAGGAACCTTGTTGTTGTTTGTGATGCTGTTATTGATGCTGTTATTGATCTTCGTCAACTTGTTGCAATCGTTAACACTTGTGTTCATGTATACAACTCTCATCTTGGCTTTCACAACTAAGCTCGATCATTTTGTATATATGTATGTATGTATATATACTGCGTTGTCTTGCCGCGATCGATGATCTATCCTAGACATGTTGATGAATTGCTCTTCGTATACATTTATTTCCATATGCTCCCTGTAAGCAACATGTTTTTGTGTTTTAATTTTTATACACAAATTTAACAACTCGCTCTTAAATTCCTATAAGAAACTTGTTGCGGGAATAATTTTAGATAAGTATGTTGCTAGTCGTTGCTTATACTATTAGTTAGTTGCATGTACAAAAAAAAAAAAAAAAAAAAAAGGGAGAAGAAGAACACTTCGAGTAAACCAAGGGCGTTGTAAGCAAATAAAACATTCCTTAAAATATTCTTTATATGATCAAACATACATTTAAATTAAAATTATAATATTATTAATTAGATGTAATAGCAAAAATACATTATTTCCAAATATACAAAAATTTTTGCCGTACGTGTTCAACAACAACAACAACAACTTCAACAAAGGCAACAATAATATACAAAACTAAACACACTAAGCTACGCATACATTTTTCACATTCAACATAATTGTTGGCTACTCGGAGCTACGCATACATTTTTATTTCAACAATTATTTCATTCTTGTGAAACATTTATGTGTCTTGTTCTGCGTTCTGATTTCTTTTGGAATAAATGCAATTTTTCTTGGACTATTAAGTGCTAAATAATAATACAAAAAAATATTACTTCCTGTTTTCCACTATTTCTAATTTCGATATTTTTATCGATAATATTTTTCCAGTTAAACGATTTGCCAACGCCACATTTCTGTTCTCATTTAGAACCTTACCAGGACGTTTGGCAGTCAATTCATTCAATTATATCGATAATAATTTATAATATCGATAGTAAAATTTTACAATTCAGTTCAAAACGATTTGCCAACGCCACATTTCTGTTCTCATTTAGAACCATATTTCCCAGGACGTTTGGCAGTCAATTCATTCAATGATATCGATAATAATTTATAACATCGATAGTAAAATTTTACAATTCAGTTCAAAACGATTTGCCAACGCCACATTTCTGTTCTCATTTAGAACCATTTTTACCAGGACATTTGGCAGTCAATTCATTCAATGATATCGATAATAATTTATAATATCGATAGTAAAATTTTACAATTCAATTCAAAACGATTTGCCAACGCCACATTTCTGTTCTCATTTAGAACCATTTTTACCAGGACGTTTGGCAGTCAAATCATTCAACAAAATCGATAATTATTTATAATATCGATATTAACAATACAATTTCAATTGCAATTTCGATATACAATTTCAATTCGAAACGAGTAACAAACAACATATTTCTGTTCTGTAGAACCCTTTTTATAACGCTGTTTTGTAGTCAATTATTTCAATATTATCGATAATTATTTATAATATCGACATTAAAATTTTACTATTTCAATTCAAAACGATTAACAACTGATACATTTCGGTTCTCGTTAGAAGCATTTTTTATAGAGTTGTTGAACGACTATCAACGTTTGTATCGTATATTAAAAAAAAAAAAAAAAAAAAAAAAAAAAAACGCTAATTCAGATTTTAATACTTTTTTCGAACGGCTTCTATTTCAATTGGTTCAATTTTTCTGAAATATTTCTGTTCTGAGCTAAAAGAAATTCTACCAAATCGTTTTGCAATCAGTTGCAAAAGCAATCGTCGTAAAAAGTAAGATAATTATATCGATCGTTCTATTCATATTAAATCAGAAATTTTTTTAATACTTTATCTTTAAATTACAATTATTTGTTGAATTAAATTTTTCGTCGATCTATTATTTACTGGTTGCTCTTTTTTACAATGGCATCGTTGAGTTCCTTCATCCGTTTGACTGATAGTTTGGTTGAGTGCGAGGCTGAGTTTAGTGAAACCCTAGAATCAGCAATCTCAACTCACGCATTAGATGTTCACAGGGAAGAGATGAAGTCAATTTGGATCCGGATTAAGGCTGTTTACGAGACTTGCCTGGGTGAATTAGCTAAGGCAAAAGATAACGACGTAGATCCCGAGGTAGAGCTAGAAACAATAAAGGCTCGATATCGTACCTCATATCAAATATACGTCCGATGCGCTGCACAAATTGGAGATACTACCGAAAAACTTCATAAGGATTTAAACGCTGAGCTGGTCTCTCCGCAGTCTTCTTCAAGAACCGACGTTATTTCAACTTCGAATCATAACTTTCATCTTCCGCCATGTGACATCGAAACTTTTAACGGTGACTATCTTTCGTGGCCGTCCTTTCGGGACATGTTCACTGCCATATACGTGAACAATTCAAGACTAAGTCCAGTAGAAAAACTATTTCATCTTAACTCCAAAACGCGAGGTGAAGCTCGCGACATTGTTAAAAAGAGTCCTTTAACAAACGATGGCTTTTCTTTGGCTTGGAAAAATTTACAAGATCGCTTCGAGAATAAACGAATCTTAGTAAACAGCCAACTCCGAATTCTTTTCAATTTACAATCCATTTCCAGTGAATCTGGGAGCGCTATTAAAAAACTTCAACGTGAAGTTAATGGATGCATTTTGGCTCTTCAATTGTACAATGTCAACATTGAAAGCTGGGATTCCATATTTGTTTTTCTATGTTCCACCAGATTGCCAAATTGTACTCTTGATCTTTGGGAGCAATCTCTGAAAAATAAGACCGATATTCCGAAATGGTCTGAGCTAGACTCATTTCTAACCAGTCGTTATCAAACACTGGAAACGGTTTCGGATCTGAAAGGGTCTTCTATTGTCAAAACGAGCAATCAAAATTCGTTCTCTAATTCAAGCAATCGCAACTTAAAAAAAGTAAACTCATATCAAGCTAATGTTAGCACTCCTACATGCAAATTATGTTCTAATGAACAGCATACAATTCGATTATGTCCTCGTTTTCTAAAAATGAACATAAATGATCGAATTACATTGGTTAAAAAATATCATCTTTGCTTAAATTGTCTTTCAAAATCTCATTCAACAAAATATTGTAAAAGTCATCATAACTGCTTTACTTGTAACAAGCGTCACAATACCTTATTACATAAAGAAATTACAACTTCTGAACCTTCTGTTTCTTCAAGCTCTAAGCCAAGAGATTCAAATACAAATTCTTTTCAAATACAGTCCACTGAAGAACCGTGTTCATCACGAAACATTAATTCTTGTTTTGTCTCAAATTGCAAAGGCGTGCTTTTAGGTACCGCAATTGTCAAAATATGTCATCTTGGCGTAAATTATTTCGCACGAGCCTTAATTGATTCAGGTTCAGAAGGAACATTCATTTCAGAAAGACTTTTTAAAATACTGAAGCTTCCGTCTCGTCCTATATCTGCTCAGATTTCTGGACTAAATAACGCAATTTCAGCAAAAATTCAACAAGAATGCTCGTTCGTATTAAGTTCAACATTTGATTCCTGCATAAGCATTGAAGCGACCGCGCTTGTAGTGTCACAACTGACAGGAAATCTTCCATCCTGTTCTGTAGATCCGTCAATATTGTCACGTCTTCCAAATCTGCAATATGCGGACGAAAAGTTCCACAAAAGCTCCCAGGTTGATATCTTAATTGGCGGCGATCTTTTTCCATCAATTCTACTGGATGGTGTAAAACGCAACATTTGCGGCTCTCTGGTCGCTCAAGAGACAATATTTGGGTGGATACTAACGGGTCCTATTTCTAATTCTATTGCTTCATTTTCCACATGCTTGTCATTTTTTAATAAGGTTCCTTTGGATCAACAGATCTCACGTTTTTGGGAGGTGGAGGATCTTCCACAAAAACAATTCATAACTCAAAGCGATCGTTTTTGCGAAGAAAATTACGTTAATACTACGATTCGCAACAACGAAGGCAGATACGTTGTTACTCTTCCGTTCAAAGAAGACTTTCCAAAAACTTTGAAACTTGGCCCTTCTCGTTCTATCGCGCATGCACAGTTCTTAAGAAATGAGGCACGCTTAAAAAAGAACTTAGATCTAAAGATTAAGTATGACAAGGTCGTAAATGAATATAATCAATTGGGACACATGCAAGTTGTATCACCTCATAAATTCACATATTCTCCAACCCATTATTACATGCCACATCACGCTGTCATAAAACCGGAGAGTAAAACGACAAAAGTCAGGGTTGTGTTTAACGCATCTAGCCCAACCTCAAATGGTTCAAGTCTTAATGACATTCTCTATACAGGACCTGTGCTCCAATCCGATTTAACAGTTTTGCTGTTAAAATGGCGCTTATATAAATATGTATTCAATAGCGATATTGAACAAATGTATCGCCAAATTCTAGTGGATCCAAACCACACACCATTTCAACGCATTTTATTTCGAACGTCTCCTTTAAATGAAATCCAAGACTTCGAACTGAAAACAGTTACCTTTGGAGTCAACTGTGCTCCATACTTGGCAATTCGAACTCTGTTGCAATTAGCTGATGATGTCGAAAAATCCTATCCCTTAGCTAGCAACATCCTTCGAAATTCAATGTATGTGGATGATACCTTAGCAGGAGCTCATGACATTCCAACGGCAATTCAAGCAAGAAATGAGCTCATTGCCGCACTCAATTCTGCAGGTTTTTCCCTAAGAAAATGGGCCTCAAATTCAGAAAATCTTTTATTTGACCTTCCAAAATCCCATTTGCACAATGAAGACTTCCTTCAATTTGAAGATAGTAGTAGTGCAAAAACACTCGGTGTAAGGTGGAACGCGCATTCTGATTATTTCTATTTCTCTGCTGGTCCACTGCAGCAGAAGACTACCTTTACAAAAAGAGAAATCCTCTCAAATATTTCTTAACTTTTCGACCCAGCCGGCTGGTTAGCTCCCTGTATAGTTCTAGCTAAAATTCTTATGCAAAAAATCTGGATAGCAAATATTGACTGGGACGAAAATATTCCTACCGAGTGTCTCCAAACTTGGCAGTCATTCTCAGCGAATTTTCACCACATAGAAAATATTAAAATTCCTCGCTGGAGTGATTACTCTCCTGAACATGATGTTCAATTCCATGCATTCTGCGATGCATCAGAAAAAGCATATGCTGCTACTATATATATTCGTGTCGAAAATTCCAATTCTATAACTACTCATTTGCTAACTGCCAAAACTAGGGTCGCGCCAGTAAAAACCATCTCTTTACCCAGACTTGAGTTATGCGGGGCACTTTTACTTGCCGAAATGGTTGACTCGCTAATACCTCAATTTAATATCCCTAAACCAAAGGTGTTTTTCTGGACCGATTCAACCATCGTTCTGGCATGGCTTTCCAAACAACCGTGTCATTGGACAACATTTGTTGCAAATAGAGTGTCCAAAATAGTTCAAAGTGCTGGTCAATCTAATTGGTTTCATGTTAACTCTGCAACTAATCCAGCTGATTTAGCCAGCCGAGGCGTCCTACCTCAAGATTTGGTAAATAACGATTTATGGTGGCATGGTCCACAATGGCTTAGGTCGAAGCCGTCTCAATGGCCAAATATGGTTGAAGAATGCGATATTAATACAACTCTTGAAGAGAAAGTCTCTAAAATGAAATCTTTCTTTGTCTATTTTCAAAATTATGTCGACATTCTAGAACGCTTTTCTTCATTTTCAAAGGCAATGAGAGTAATTGCATACATTTTCCGTTTTTTCCACAAGACACATCCAAAATATAGAGAAAATAATTCCAAGGAATCCACATCTATCTCAAGTTCTGAAATCTTAAATGTAAGAAATCGTTTAATTATCGTATGTCAACAGGCACACTACCCGCAGGAGTATCACAATTTAGTGAAGAAGCAGCTAATTGCTTCATCAAGCAGTATTCTTAACCTTAGTCCATATCTCGATGATACAGGTATTCTACGGGTCTGTGGAAGACTTGCGTCTTCACCCACCATTTCGTATGATGAACGTCATCCAATCATCTTACCATACAATTGTCAACTTAGCCGTCTCTTGGTGCAATTTACGCATCAAATTTCTCTGCATGGTGGTAATCAATTGGTTTTACGCTTGATTCGTTCACTATTCTGGATTCCAAAGGTCAAAAATCTTATAAAGACTACAATTCATAAATGCAAAACATGCGTTATTCATAAGAAAAGAGTTCAGACTCAAATCATGGGTGCTCTTCCGCCAGAACGAACTACAATCACTCGTCCTTTCACGCATACTGGTCTTGATTTTGCAGGACCCTTCAACATAAAGAACTATACCGGTAGAGCTTGTTTAATTACGAAAGGATATGTATGTGTTTTTGTTTGCTTTGCAACAAAAGCAATACACCTTGAAGCGACCTCAGATCTTTCCACTCAAACTTTTCTAGCAGCGTTCAATCGCTTTGTTTCCAGGCGTGGCTGTCCACTTCACATGTATTCAGACAATGGTACAACCTTTGTTGGAGCCTCAAAAATTCTAATGAGAGAATTTCTCCAAATTTCTCAATCCACTCTAACATCCACTTTAAGTTACCAGGGTTTATCATGGCATTTTATTCCGCCAGGTGCACCGCATATGGGCGGTTTGTGGGAGGCTGGAGTAAAGAGTTTTCAGACACATTTTCGCAAGGTAGCGGGTTCACTCAAATTTACGTTTGAAGAGTTTTCCACTCTTCTAGCTAGAATCGAAGCATGCTTAAACTCTCGTCCTATTTCACCAATGTCAGAAAATCCTTTAGATGTCTTAGCATTAACTCCGGGACATTTTCTTATAGGTTGCCCGATTCTTTCGCCGGTCGATCCTGAGATAACTGAGCCAGTTCTATCGATTATTAATCGATGGCAAAGGTTAAAGGCTTTGTATCAAGTCTTCTGTACTCGTTGGAAAAACGAGTACTTAAAAGAATTACACAAGCGTAATAAGTGGAAAAAACCACAAGAAAACATTGAAAAAGATTCAATCGTGGTGGTTAAGGGCGAAAATCTTCCTCCAACTGAATGGCATCTAGGAAGAGTATCCAAGGTCTACTTAGGAAATGATAACCGAGTTCGCGTGGCCGATATCATTACTCAACGCGGTTGTATTACACGTCCTATCACAAAACTGGTTGTTATACCAACACAATAGTTTTTTTTTTCTTTACGCTCTATCCCAATCTTTTCTTTTATTTTTCAGTTCCCAATGTCGAATTCAAAAGCTATTCTGATTAAGTTCAACAAGAACAAAGACCATCAAAACAGTAACAGAACTCAGAAAGGCGTTTCTTCTTTTAAGGTGTTTCAGTGCAGGTTATGCAGACGATCTCATCCACTACGACTCTGCAAGAAGTTTCTTTCTCTTAACACCGAAAAACGAATGCGAGCTGTTCTACTACATAAATATTGCGCGAATTGCTTGGCACATGAACACTCACATGAATCCTGCATAAGTACTCATGGCTGTCGAATTTGTCATGAGAATCATCATACCCTACTACACATGCATCAACGTTTGCTAAAGGACCTATCCAGTAGTAAAAATAAAAGTACTCATGCTCCTTCAACATCGTCCTCGACTACCTCAAATATTTCAGCATCCATCCTGACACAGAACTTTATTACGTTACTCCCAACTGCAATCATAAAGTTGGAAGTGAACGGCAGATTGCACTATGCAAGATCCCTGCTTGATCCATGTTCAGCCACTAGTCGGATCTCCAGAAAGTTGGTGGATCAATTGAATATAACCACTATGACTCTTGGCGATGAATCGGTATGTCCAAATACCATTCACGCCAGATTCGATGTCAATGTCAGAATTCCATCGATACTTCGGGTTGACCACAGAATCTCTATTCGAACACCGTCAAATTCGATCGAGGAATCCGTCGCACAAAAATTTTCTAATTTAATTTTAGCAGACAAAAAATTCTATAAATCCGATCCGATCTCTGTTGTCCTTGGCGCAGATCTTTATCCTAAGATAATTCTACAAGGACTGATTCCAAGTACCAATGGCCTTCCTGTGGCCCAGAATACGGTCTTTGGATGGATATTATCAGGGTCATTAATAGTTTAAAAGATGAAGAAAAAAAAAGCACATTTAAGCATTGCACTACCTATTGAAATTACATTTATGCATCGCTCTTTATATATATCTTGATATTATGTACTACATGTATTATACTTATATTCATTTAAATTATAATTTTAAGTTATTTCTCTTAATATTTTTGCAATATTTTCTTTGCTGAAGTATAACTATGTACCACTTGAATTATCATCTACTTTACAAATCTTATAAATCACACTGTTATTTTTTTAATAACTAAACGCAATTGAATGTTGACTTAGAATTGTATCTTAAGAATCGGCATATCCGAACACTGTACAATGAAATGAAGTATTTTTTATAATTTTCCATACTTTACTGTTGTTATTGCAGCCGTACTGCAAGGCGGGCGGCGATGTTTACACCAAAATTAACTTTTAATTGTAACATTCCTTACTCAGCTATTGCGAATATTAAATCAATTGTAACTTCTAATTGAGCCCACAGAGGCCGCTTACTTCTTTCGAAATTAGTTTTAGTACTTAAATTCCATTAAGTTTCGGTAGCTTCCTGCTAACCAAGTAACTTTCTGTCTCTTTGATTTTCTACTCGCAACGTGATAAGGTAAATTTCCAACGAAAACATTTTTTGGTGTATATTATTATCCATAATTATTATTATTATATCCAAGTATAAATCAATTATACGAAAATAAAACCTATCCATTAAAACCACACCATTTGTTCATTTAATCCACTTTTCTTTTTCATGGATATATTTATTAAACTCTCTGAGTTTAATAAATGAACGCATCTTCATTTAAGAATTCATCCGCAGAAACACATATATGTAAATATGTATATATATAAATATATATTTCCGATACGGTAACACTTTTACTAAAAACAAATAGGTTTACCAATATTATATATATTCTTTAATTCATATGTATAAACTGTTTTCTAAATTAGTTCGATGTCATATGCTGACTGTAGCTACAAATAAGCATCCACAAAAAATTAAAGCTTACTGTACAACAATAACTACTTAGCAAATTTACAACAACAACGTAAAGAGAATTACAAGATCCCATCGGTTGCGCAGCGTTAGAGGGGATGAACCGAATTGACGGCGTAAAATATACAGCACTTTGCATGCTATATTTTCTGTTTGCCTGCTAGCATGCACTTAGCACTTGCTTGTGCTACTAGTGATGCCACTTAGAGGATGTTGGCTAGCAACAAATTTTGCACTGCACTTGCTGGTGGTGGCACTTGGAGGACGCTCGCCAGCAAAGAAAGTCAATTTAACTTTGCTGCACTTGCTGATGTTGGAGACCGTTGGCCCACACACAGGCAGACACTTTCGTTCATTTTTTTCATTAATTTGTTATTTTTTAAGTTTACAATATTACAAGTTTACGAAATATGTTGCAAGTACAAGGTTTCGAATTAAATATGTCGCGAATTGATAAAATGCAAATAAAATACAATATTTGCGCTAAAACATGACCGAAATGTGAAACGTCAAAATTTGTAATTGTTAAAATTTCATCGTCCATTTGACACAGCAAAAAAGACAAATTTATTACAACACACACAAATTTTATTCAACTTGGTATTTTCTATCCTACCACGACTGAAAACTTTCCGATTGACACATGGCTGTGTCAGAGCTGACAACTCTGAATATAAAATGCCGCAGTGGTGAAAATAAAAAGCCACTGACAAATACAACAAGTATGAAAATTGTCAAACTTTGTTTGACGATATGTAATAAAATAAGAGCATGCATGTAATTATTTGAATGTTCAACATATTCCTTTATCACAACTTAAAGAATAAAATGTTAAAACACTCAATCCATACATTATTTTTCTTGTTTGAAAACGAAGTTCCAGCAGAAAAAAGCAGAAAGAGAAGAAGATCGATCCATTTTTAAATCTCACCATGAATAGCAGCTGTTTGAGTAAAAGCAAATTTTTCAAAAATGTTGACAAATACAACAACTGAAGAAATTGCCAAACTTTAAAGGCATATATATACCAATATAAACCGAACTAATAATAAGTTTTGGTTGCAAACATCTTATTGCAACCTAACTTAAGTATTTTTATACTAACAAACAGATTATATGCATTAATTTCAGGAGTTTCTAAGTGATTTCTTTGTGAGCTTGCGGCCGATTGTGGACGATTTCCTTGGAAAAATACGATGATGCAAACCAATGATTTACCCTCTACCAAAATCGTTTAACGCGCCTAAAGAAGTTTTCACTTCAAAAATTATGTACGAATAAATGCATATAAATAAAATTGGTTAGTAATGAGTGTTTCCTCCTGGTTTTTTTAAACTTAAATTATGTGATTAGGAAGATATTTAACCTTTGGATCCTTGGATGCTATACTGTGGCTACGTACACCCTAGAATTTCAACTTGATACTTTAAATTGAGTTTTTTCCATAGAATGATAATTTTTTATATCTGATTAAACAGGGTGTTGAAAATCTAATGGTGTATTGCCAAATGGAGAAAAATCAAATTTTGTCCTCAAAAAATGCAATTTAATACAAAAACGAAAATCCATTTTTAAATTTTTTCTACATTTCATTCATGTTCGTCTGTCGAATGTCGGTTTTACTGTCAGCTATAGTTCGGCTTAAAAAATTTTCGATTCGTACCCAGCTGCAGTCAACCCCCTTCCAAGTAGAGGAAAGGAAAGACCAAGTAGAGGACAGACAACCCGGCAAAACTTGTACTTTCTTCTCGGATGATGCCAAAACCGATCTACTGTTGTAGCGCCAACTAAGTAAGAAGTTAGTAAGTAAGTTTGAAAATCAAAGTAGGCAACCATATTTAATTTTGAATTATGATTCGTTAAAAAATGCTCACCTTTTTATTTTGTCTCATCATTTAATACAAAAAACGCAAGAAAAGAGTTTAAAAAACGCCTAAAACTTTTAACAGTAACATGTCCTAATATGTTATTTGACCTCTATTCAAAACAGTACAATATTCGAAATTCACCTTTAAAGTTGTTTAGGCACACCGCACAGTCTATATAGCCGGCGGCCATAAATAGAAGGAGTTTCCATAGAATCACAAAATTTTCTAGAAATACCTTTTTAGATAAGATAATTATAATATCACTAGTATAAAAAAGTGCAATAACAAGCCCACCTCCCATATAAATAAAATCGATAAAATGGTATATTTCTTCAAAAAATTATTCCAAAGCAATAAAATTGCGTGCTCCTATTTATTTCCTACAACAACTAGTTGGTTCGAAAATTAACCGAATCAGTCAACTAAAACGATCTTTTTTATAACCTAAATCGGTAAGGTGGTATACTTCCCCTAAAAAGTATCCCAAAGCAATAAAACTTTGTGCACTTAGTTCTTTCATAGCAATAACTACTGCGTGTGAAAACGAATCGAATCGGCCGACTCATACGCGTACCTCTCGTATATAAAGATAATTTTATATATTTTATTAATTCTAAATTTTTAAAATTTCCTAAAACTATCATGTCTATACGTTCTGTCTATATATATATATATACACTGAGGAGCAATACTGTAACATGCTGTAACACTTCTCATTTTAGCAACCGATATTAACGAATTACAGATTTTTATTTTATAATGTAATTAGTACACTTGGGAGTCAGTTAGGAAAGTGGCAAAATATTTCCAAATAAGCCACATGACAGTGCAACGCATAAGGAAAAATATAGTGGAAAGTGTTACTAAGAACAAAGGAGGTAGACCAAGAAAAATAAGCGACCGTGATGGCCGCCATCTTGCGAACTTGGTGACCAGCAATCACAAAACCATTGGTGATGCAGTCACTCCTGAAGCAGCGCTGAAAATTTTAAACATCAGTGCTAGTCAGTGGACAGTTCGGCGAAGCATTACGAAATTGGGCGTTAAAGCAGCAGAGAAGAAAAAAAAAACAATGCTGACCAGAAGACATGTGCGGTTAAGGCAGGATTTTGCTTCAGCGCTCGAACACTGGATAGTCGCAGATTCGGATATGGTGAGTCTTTTAACTGACATTGTGAAGCAATATTTTTTATTAGTTATTTTAAATTTTAGGTTATTTGGTCTGATGAGACTGAAATCAACCATTTCCAATCAGATGGTCGTGCGTGGTATTGGACCAAAGACCCAAATACATCCCAACCACATCATGTAAAGCAAACAATGAAACATGGTGGTGGGTCAATAGTGGTTTAGGGTTGTATTTCGCAAAATGTTGTTGGTCCCTTAATATGCATCGATGGGACTATGCGTTAGGAACAATACCTGTCCATCCTGCAACAAAATCTACCAGGAGTAGTGGAAAATATGGGTTTTGCTGTTGAAAAAGAATTTTTTCAGCAAGACAATGATCCAAAGCACACTGCACATGTTGTCAAAGACTGGATACAAAGACAGAAATTTGCTAATTTAAAATAGCCTCTACAATCTCCGGACATGAATCCAATAGAGAATTTGTGGAGTCACGTCAAATCACAGCTTGCTAAGTATCCCAGTCCGCCCAAAGGAGTAAATGAGCTGTGGGAGCGAACTAAGGATGTTCGGGAGGCTATACTACCAGAATTTGTGAGGAGGTATACATCCAATATGCCCAATCGTATCCAGGAACTCAAAAAAGCAAAAAGATACTGGACATATATTAATATTTTTTGCCACGAAAATCGTTAAAAAAACAATAAATAAGAAATGAGTGCAAAACTGTAACATTTGCCTTTTTTACAGTTTTGTGTGCTTGAAAAGTTACACAGTTACACTTGAAAAGTCGTTGTTGTTAGAAAAGTTTCACACCAGCTTAGGAGAAAGAGTACAAGTGCAGCAACAACATTTTAAAATAAAAATATGTAATTCGTTATAATTTGGAGAAGATAACGGTTGCTGAAGTGAGAAGTGTTACACCATTGTACAGTATTGCTCCTCAGTGTATAAACAGAAACACAAAAATTAATTGAAAAGATACTTGTACAAAAATTCAGTTTTATAATGATTTGCAGTTATATGAATCTTTTTTCTTTTTTTTAAATGTTTTTCATACTTTCATAAATAATATATAAAAAACATTGGAGGGGTACTATTTCGTTTTTTAATCACTTTCGATTTTTTCACTTTTTGATTAAAAAAAATAGTTATATCGATAACGCTCTGGCTGGTTGCCAGTTACTCAACCACGGTTGACTTGCCGCTGACCTCTGCCCTCTTCGCAAAGTTATCAGCCTCTTCTAGCGACCAATTATGTTTTGAGTTAGCTGCGGCAGCAATCTGAGTGGCCTGGTACTTCAGGTACTCATCAATCGTAGCCTTGCATCTCTGTTTGACTTCCACGTCACGCGCCTGAACCGTACCCTGCTCAGCATTCTTCTAAATCTTGGTCAGAATGTGTAGAGCCCTACAGTACCTCGCTTTGAGATTCGGGCAGTGGGATTTCCTGCTTCTCGGACCACTATGGCTGGTGATCTAATTGGCGGATAATGTCGGTCGTTTTTTCGAGCCACTGTTTCTGGTGGTCTCGAATGTGATAATTGGTAGTTGACAGAAAGGCCCAGGGGTACTATGAATGGTACTGCCTGTGCCTTCAACGATCGTCTCCCGACTAGAGGCAGTAGAAAGACTTGCTAAGTAGATTATATTTTGAGACATAAAGATATGTTAAATAATTAAGTCTGAAAATTTTCATAAGTAGTTATTCTTAAATATTTGATTTAAATTAATAAATTAATTTTCAATATTTCAAGAGTGACATTTGAATTAAGATACTATCTGCTAAAGCAAGATGATAGGATATGAAAATCTGAGTCCTGGAATCCCGGGAATTACGGGAGTATGAATTAACCAGAAAGTTCAATAAATATTTTTATACATTACTAGCAACCCTCCGCGGCAACCCTCCGCAACCCTCCGCAACCCTCCGCGGATACGGAAACAATTTTTTTGTATTATTTTTTTTGAAACAGAGTAACGCAAATAATAGGTTTAATTGTTTTTGAAAAATTTCAGATAATGTTGCGATTCCATTCTTATTATGATGGAACAACTAAAACTATAAAAACCATGACATTAATAACAAAAATTAAAAAAGAATTTTTTAACCATAAACTTAAAACCTTAGCGAGCTTGATTGCCTTGTAAAGGTTCGCATTGGACACTTTTTTGGTATTCGTCTCGGTCTTAGGATTCTGACTATCCTTTCTTAAGATAACCAACAATTAATTGAATTGGTTAAGGCAGGACCATAGCACTGGCTTATTATTAATAAAGAATACAACGAATATCAAAATTTAAATGTAATTGCAACTCACACCTAAGTAACTCGTGGCGCATAAGTCCTTGGGTTTACAACGATCGAAAAAAAAGTTAAATGTCTAGAAAATGTTCACGTTGACACGAATTCAAAAACTTTCTACATTTTTTCAGTACATATAAAACAAAAATAATTTTCTTTTTTTTTTTGCATATGTATCGTGTCTGCATTTCAATAGTTTTTTTATTATTTCAAAAATGAATCTTGGTTAAGCTTTTCTTTTCTATGAATAAACGATTTTTGAATAATCGCAGGAGATACCTATTCTGTATTAGCTTGGTCTTGCTAATAAAAAAAATTAAAAGAAGGTAAAATTAATAATATATTAGTTGTATTGTAGGAATTTGTGATGATTTCAATAAACTTGAATAAGGCAAGGCCATAACTCGGGCTTATAACTAAAATAGAATACAACCAATATCACAACAGGAATGTAGATCCAACTCAAACCTAAGTAACTCGTAGCGTTTAAGTCCTTCGATTCACAGCGATTGGAAAAAAGTTTGATGACAGGAAAATGTTCGCGTTGACTCGAATTCAAAACCTTTTTAATTTTTCCAAGACAAAAAACATTTAATACTAAAGTACTTGGTACAGGCTGGTAGACAAGGAGGGTTTTAGGGGTTAAAACCCCCTTAGGGTCTAGAAAGTATAAAAATCTAATATATTAGCATTAAGGCAACTACAACAGCGTAAAAAGTTGCAAGCCACTTAAATTTTGAACTGAATTGAGACCTATGCTTTCAGATCATAGATAATATAAGGACTTCGGCATAGATTGCGATTTTATGTTCGGGCAGGGTTACGATGGTGCGGCTGCTGTCATGATTGGTACACTACAAGAAGCACAAGCGTATGTAGCGGAAGAAGAGCTACATGATGCTGTTATTAAAGCTTAAGATAAATCAACCGAATTTCGAAATACCACAATATTGCCTCTCGCATTTCAACTTATAAAAAGAATAAAAACTTTTGATTTTCAATTGCTATTAATGTGGTCGCAGTTTCAACTAAATACATTTGCGATCAAGATTGCCCAGTCACATTCTTTGTTTTTTTTTTTCAAAAAAATAATAACTAGAACAAAAAATTTAAAAAGCGTATTAATCACTAGTTTAATAACGTCCATTGAAATGTTTAACAGTTATATTTCACTTTGGTTATGTTGTAGTTGCTATTTTAAAATATTTAAAATTATAACAACGTAAGCATAAACTAAAGTAAAGCAAAAATAAAAACAACAACAAGAAAAGGGAGAAAAACTGAGAAATTGACACTGAAATTTCATCGCCTCTGTGGTGTATTGCGCTAAGATGCGCTTGCACGAGGCAAGCACGGCCCGGTTTCGATTCCCGCTGGCATCACAAAGATTTCTGATGAAGCCTGTAACAGGGCTGAAATTGCAATAAAATGAGTGATGTTTTTCTTAACATATTGAAAATGTTGTTGTTGTTGTATATTTGGAAAAAATTCGTTAAAGCAATTAATTGTTCTAACCTGACCTAAAGCTCAATAAACGATTTTAAACTATCAAACAACTAGAATTTGTACAGGGTTGCCAATATTCGAAGCGCCCATTTTATTTTTAAATAAATCAAAGAAACCACAGTTTTTTGTCTGTTCGTTATGAATATCATTTAATTGGGTTCAAGTAGATTTGCTAACATTATTTCTTGAATATGATATCTCGTAAATGGTCGCCATTGGCCTCTACGACATATTGTGCCCGTTTTGCAGCATTTTCCATGGTTTTCTTCAACATTTCGATGGTAATGGCGGTTATTTCTTGACGGATGTTGGTTTTCAGCTCTTCTAGGGTCTTTGGCTTGTTGACGTAAACCTTTGATTTCAAATAACCCCACAAAAAGAAGTCTGGAGGCGTTAAATCGGGTGATCTTGGCGGCCAATCGAAATCACCATTTTTTGACATCAAACGGCCAGGGAACAATTGCTTCAAAAAATCGATTGTAGTGCGGCTTGTGTGTGGTGGCGCGCCGTCTTGTTGAAACCAGTAGTGCCTGATACGCTTTCGACGAACGATTGGCATGAAAAAATTGTTTATCATATCGCGATAACGCTCCTGATTGACAGTAACTCTGTGGCCATTATCATCTTCGAAAAAGAACAGCCCAATGAGCATTTTAGCACAAACGCCGCACCAAACAGTGACTTTTGCATCGTGAAGAGGTACCTCTTGAATCTCTTGTGGATTTTCAGTGGCATAAATACGGCAATTTTGTTTGTTTACCGTTCCGTTCAACTGAAAATGAGCTTCATCGCTCATTTTTTGAAAGCACGTTGAGTTTTCACTATTGACTTGTTTTGTTGAATGTAAATTTCAACAATTTTAGAGCGTTCGCGTGGCGTGTACTGTTCCATTGTAAACATTTGCTTGGAATGACGCTTCAAACGCGGCATGTCATTAGTCGATTTGGCATCACTGCGGAAAGTTACAGTGTTACCAGATGGGCGCTTCGAATATTGGCAACCCTGTATTTAAAATCAAGAATGATTCAAACTATCAAACATTTAGAATTTGTATTTAAATCATAGAAAATCGAAATATTTAAAATTACTATATAAATTAGTACTGAATTTAATACTGAAAAACGAAAATCAGAAACATTTTTTAAAATAATTGAAAAAAAGTTAAATGTCGAAAAAATGTCGAATTATTTTAAATGATAAATACAGCTTTTTTAAATTTCCCTGCAGTTAATGGCATTAGTACAAAACTAGTGATTTCACTAGCCCCTTGGTAGCCAGTACTAGTTCCACTTCAATCTACCTTCTTTGTATTCAACTGGCGAATTTTACATGAGCATGTCATAGGAAGGGGTCAATTGCTACCTTTTACACACCCATTCCCTAGTTATTTCACTAGTCATGAAGTGCTAGCTTTTTCGCTATTTGATATTGACACAACAAAAAAAAAACAAGACAGAGTGACTGATATTCTTTATTCAATATATTTATACCTTTTCATAACGGTATTTTATTTCTGTTGCTCAACGAAACTGAAAAGCTTTATATGTAATGTTTTCTCGAATAAGTCACTTCGAAGTATGAGCTCGTCAGAATAAATTTTATGAGTCAGTCAAGACGTTAAAAAATAAACAAGAAACAATCGAGATAGAAGTTGATTGAACTGACACTTTTATGCATTACCTTGGGTTAAAAAAGTAGCTAGTGCGTATAGAACTATTGAAACAGCTATCGTGAATGGACCAATTGATACTTTCGATACTGACGGGTTCTTATGATTGTTTTTTTTTTTGTGTTTGAAATGCCCAAACACAGGCATTTTTAGGATTTTTGAAAAAACATCAAGTTTCAACAACTATAACTTTTTGATCCGAGTTTTGTTTTCTGTTTTTTTTTCACAAAATAGCTAAAGACTATGCTATAGCACATGTCGTTTTTTTATTTTGCATTTTCGTATTTTTTGAATTCTGGGATTTTCGTGTCAAAAGAGCTTATTTCGACATTGTATGAAGTTGAAGAAAACTGAAAAAGGGAGGCTTTGTTGTGTGGAGCATGGATAATAAAATTTTAATGGTTTTAAAGTTATAGAGATTTCAAAGTTAAAAATATGTCCTTTTGTGCAGTCACTGAAGAAATAGACATTTTTGATAAGGTTTTTAACCATTTTATAAAACGAACACAACAATAAAATGTACTTAAGAAGTTTTCACAGAAATAATTAATTCACTAAACACGTAAGTGCCCTATGGCGGGCTCAATACGTTCACATTCTTCGCGGGTTTCTCATTGTAGTAATGAGGATTCATTGAGGACTTTCATTAATTGAATAATCAGTTTCTTTCCTTAAAGGGAACTTGTAATTGAGTCTTAAAAAAAAAATTGATAAAACCGTTTGATGAAATATTGCACAAAAACTAAAACCTTCTATAAGGGAAATTAGTCGCTTTTGTTCAAATATCTTCAAAAGCAATTTTTCAGTATGCATATTTAGGCCCTTTTGAAGTGAAACATATACTTTTATGCACAAAATATTGGAAAAATTTACGATTTTCAGAAATTTTAAATAGAAAATTTTGAACAGACACTCCTTATTTGTATTAAGTGTTGTTTCAGAAAATATTTCAACAACATTTCATTGCAATTTCTCAAATTTGGATTTTTACATTTTTTTTTTATTGAAACAAGAAATAAAATAACATTTTTCGAAATATCACAACTCTGGTACTTTTAATCCGATCTTTTTGTTTGTTAACTCATTTTAAAGAACAATTACATTAAAAACGAAATGCATTCCTGTTTTTTTTAAATTTACTTCAAGAGATATTTTGAATTTTGTAAAACGCTTCTTCATTTTTAGGTTTCTTGAGCTAGTTTTAAAAGTCTTTCAATCGGCACGAAACTTAGATTTTATTTTTATATCAAATCGACTATTTTTAGTCTATGGCGTCAACAACTTGGTCTATGGGGAGCAAACATTTAATATATATATAAAAATACCTTTTGATTTATTGATATCAAAATTTATCAATATTTTTTTGTAATCAAAACACCCCCCCCCCTTCGGTAAATCCTGACTACGGGCCTGACTTGGCATGATTTCTTTTTTTTTTGCCAAAATGTCTTTCATCGTATGTGCATTTCAGTAATTTTAATTTATTTAAAAATTAAGTAAAGGGTTTTCTTTTCCTTGAATAAATCTTCTGAAAAGGTAGATATTGCCCTTAGTTTTCACTACGTCATTTTTAGCGATCAGTTGTTGTCAATTAAATTGAAAATAACAACATTTTGACATTTTTTCTAACTTTGGAAATCTTGGAAAATTAAAAACAATTTAATTATTAAATGCAGCTATGCAGAAAACTGTTCTAGAGTTTTATTAAGTTGATTTTTCAGGTGATAAGCTTTTGTGTCGTCATTAAAACGACGTAGTGAAAACCAAGCATTAGAGTCGGCTTAAGATTTGAGGGTTTGACCCAATTGTTCAGAATAAGCTCGAGTCCTTCAAGATAAATTTTGCTAGAACTATTTTGCTTATAACTTGATTACATTTACTGCGATTTTTTTAAAATTATTAAATTCCCTTCTTTTAGTCATCCTGCTTTATGCAAATTCACCCACTTTTGCTTTATGTAAAAAAGATAATGTAATAGGTTCCATATTCAAATAAGTTAAAAACATTTTAAAATTTGAGTATGAAATTTGTATAGAAATTTTAATTTTGTATTGACAATAAATAAAGAGAATAGTATTTTTATATATACTGAGGTTGGGCTACATATTTGTACAAACAATTATAAAGCTACAGCAACACTCAATTTATTCTTCAACAAACGTATTTGGGAACATATTTAAATACTAAGAAATTTTATTTTAAAAGACTTACATTCAAACAATATGAAGTCATTAAACCACACTTATGAATTTTAAAAACTCTATTTAAAACTTTTGAATTCTCAATAAGTCTTAAAATTGTACTTGCCAAACAAAATATTACATTGATAATGTGTCACTTATTATTTTGCTCAATAATTGCTTTATTTCGTGGTTTGTTAAGTTAATGCAATAAAAACTTCACACGTTTTTCTCTTTGCATCCCAACGCACAGCTGTTGTTGTAGTAAGAAACACGCAACAGCAACGAAACCAAAGCTGCAAGCAGTAACAGCATTAAAGTCAATCAACAGACGAACTGCTTGCAAGAAAATGATTTAATTTTTTATTAAAATATCAATTTTACAAAAAAAACATTGATCATAGATGCATTTCATCTCAGACTTTTTTGTTGGAATCGGGAAGATCTCTCATATGTTTCTAAGTCATTTTCAGATATATTTTACTGTTTAGGCAGGAAATGGGAAAATGTGCCGGATATTACCAAAAATTGAGATGTAAGCCAGTTTCTCAGTCAGTAAATTGTTCGCTATTATATATATCAAAATTTGGAGTATACATGAACCATCTATGATCAATTTTGATTTGAATAGTGAAAGTTTTGCATAAATCCGTAAAGCGGTTTTTGAGTTTACCGGCAGCCACAAACATGCTAACTTTTTAAAAGTTTAATTTTTTTATAATAGTATAGATATAGATATAATAGTATAGATAAGGATTTATATAATAGGGATAATAACACTATGCGGCACGAAAATCTGTTTTTAATAATTTCAACGTTTTTCACTTAATTTTAATATGAGGAATCTTCAAGTTAAGTTTTGCCACTTTACAGAAGACTTTAGTGCAACATTTTTTTTTATTTAGTCCAGATATGCACTCATTTGCATGTTGAGAACTCTTGATCCATTAGGACTTTCATTTTGGTTTTTTCAGCAAAGTTCTTTCTATTATTCTTACCAGCAACTTTGTTGAACAAATATAATACGAAAAATCATTTGAAATTGTCTTTAAACCGTTAATAAGCCACATACATCTTGCCCGCTTTCAGTGCTTCAAAGCAAAAAAATGTTACTCTTACGCAATGTTGTTCGAATTTTTTTATTATTATTTATTATTATTATTATTTATAAATGTATGTAAGTACACTAAGAACTAAGTTCTTTTAAGGTACAAAGTAGGAAAATTTTACATATTGAATACATAAACTATAAATATTAGTAATCATATAACAAAAATTCAAATGAAGATACAAAATCATATTGTTTATAACTTTTGATTTCAAAATTTCACATATTGAATACAAGAAATATCATTATTTAACAAATGTTATATTAAATTAAAAAACCAAAATTAAAAAGAAGATAAAAAAATCATATTATTTAAAGCTTTTAGGATTGAGTTGAGCTTAAAAAATAATTGAGCGAAAGTAACGGAAGAAAGGTATAGATTAGATAAGAGAAAAAAGAACTAATTACTTTAATTGACTATGAAAATTTTCATTAGGAGTAATGTTTAGAAATGGCCTGTTTGAAGCTTTCCTCTCCGACTAATGACTTAAGATTGGTTGGTAATGCATTCCATAATCTGATGGCGTTAATAAAAAATAATCGTGTTGAGTTCAGAAAGTTGAAATTAGGTACTAAAAGCATTTGACTTCTTTGCGACTGGCCAAATTAAAATTTTTCGTAAAGTTATGTTGGCGTTTTATTCTTATGAGTTTGTAAAGAAATATGCAATTCAGAGCATTTAGATAATTCAATATATCGCAGCCAAGTATTAAGCTGTTTTTAAGCTCTGCCAAGTGATCAAACTTGCGTAAGCCATATACATATCTTGTCGCATGATTAAATGCAATTTGAGTTAAGAGCTCAAATCAAGCTTACTGTATATAACTTCAGAGTAAGTGATCACCGGTAGAATAAGTTGAATTACTAACTTACGTCTTGTAGAAATTAGTATAAACTGAGCCGACACTCGTAGATTACGTAGGATGAAATATATTTTTCGGATTACAGCATTAATACAGTCAGTACACATCAAATAACAATTGATGCTGAAATCAAAACTTTCCGCATTGGTAACAAGAGGAAGTCTAGTGCCATTAGAATATTAGTTTGGAATATCCTCAAAAAGAATTCTGTTTTTTGATACCGGCAATATAAAAGTCTACTGAGCATTTAACTGGATTTTGTTTTTATTGGCCCATTGGCAAATATAATTTAAGTCTTCATTCAATTTGAACACTAAATATTCCATTAAATTTTCTCTACCCGCTAAATAAATTTGAACGTCATCTGCATAAGCATGCACTGACGAGTAATTGCAGCAATCAGAAATGTCATTAACAAATATAGAAAATAGCAGTGGACCCAGAACCGAACCCTGGGGCACACCACTACTTATAATCTTACGCTGCGAAAAATGATTTCCAACTTTTACCCTTTGCACTTTATCTTTAAGGTAACTATTAAGAAGATTTATTGCATTTTGGCAAAAACCGTAAAAATATTTAAGTTTATGACAGAGTAAAGTATGACTGACAACGTCAAATGCTTTTGAAAAAGCAAAGTAGCGTTTGTTTTCCTTCGCCATAAAATCCTCTTATATCATCTAATACCTTTAAAGTAGCAGTTGAACAATTATCGCCGACACGAAAACCTAACTGGAACGGGGACAAAAGGTGCTTAGATGTTAAATATGTAGTAATTTGATCAGCTATAAGGGCTTCACAAACCTTAGAAAAACACGACAGAATGCTTACAGGCCTAAAGTCCTTGGTCTCACTAGCTGAAGTTTTCTTGGCAATTGGCATTACTAAGGCATTTTTCCATGTTGCAGGAAATGAAGATATAGTAAAGCAATGGTTAATTATGTGTGTTAAAGAACTAAGGATATGTGCTTATATGATTTTTATAAATGTTATATTTATACCGTCTTCACAAACAGCATTGGACCTAATGCTCATTACTTTCTTTGCCACCTGATCGTCAGTGACCGTTGAAAACTGAAACGTTTTTTGTTTTACTTTTTTTAAGAATCACTCGATAAGACCCACTGGAAGCGATTTTTACATATTTATTTGTTCAGCAATGCTGTTGGCCAGATTTATAGAAAGAACTTTGCCGAAGAAACCAAAATGAAAATCCTAATGGTTCAAGAGTTATCAACATGAAAATGAGTGCATATCTCGAGTAATTTTTGATATATCTTAAAAAAAAATTTTGTTAAAAATGTTCGGTAAAGTGGTAAAACAAATATGAACACGAGATTTCTCATATTAAAAATAAGTGAATAACGTTGAAATTATCAAAAACTCTATAGAAGTTTTACTACTACTAATAGTATAGGAACCAACCCAAATTTTATTTATTTATTTTAAAATTAATATACAATTTTGATTTATTCCTTTTGGTAATAGATACACTGAAAATATAACGCTTTATATAATCTGTTTATGAACTCTCCCACCACGTATCAGAAAAGTGAACAATTTTAAGCTCATGGAAGAGATTTTACTGACCATTTGATAGGAAAAAATAGTAAATAAATAACGCTCTTTTTTCTAATCGCTTGGTCATCCAAATTATTTTCTGCTAGCAATACTTTCAGTTTCTAATGAATAAGTCCTTTTCATTTCAGTGGGATGAAAAAATGCTTTATGTTTTGTATATTTCAATTAAATAAATGCATTCTGCTTTTAAGTTAATTTATTTTGCCGTATTCTAAGATTTCATGGTGGAAGCAAAAGTAATTAGTTTGCAATAACGAAAAGTTGAATTTTTTTAAATTTTGACATACATTTTCTAAATATTTTAGTCCTGGAATCCCGAAAGGAAACATATTCTATTAACTTCCAATCCATAAACTTCTAATCGATAAGCTTGTAATCTTTAAAAACAATTAATTACTCATAACGCAATTTTTTTTCTCAAAATCGACCTAACAGTTTTGAATATCATCATTTCATTTCTTTTTAAAATGTTTTAATTAATTTCCTACATTTTATGGATCTATAAAACAAAAGAAAAACAATTTTAAATGCACAAGCTCATTAAGATGACGATTCATAAAAAAAAAGATGGTCCAACCTAGTTACCACGAGTTGCCTTACCTACGGACTTGACATATTGGGAATTAATCCAAAATTTTAAGCCAAACTGATTATGAAAGGCGATTATAAAAAGCATTTTAAAACAATTAGAGATAAGAAAAAAATTAACAGAAAATATTAAAGAGATAATATTTATTTCGTTTCTTTTAAAATGAGTCCGAAAACAATCGATGATGTACTAACTTCTCTTAAATAGATGCCTTACTACAGGAACAGTAAGATAACAGACAAAGTTATCATGTTGCAAAATGTGCATTCATTCTATTGTTATCCGTGATAATTGGAATTGATTTTTTACATATAACTATTTTATTTATTTCCTGTTGCATTCAAATCTACTTTTTTAATTAAAAGTTTCAAATGTTTTGAACTAAATATTTTCCATACAGGGTGGGTCGTGTGGCTCGCTGAATGCAGAGTTCGTTGCGTAGGCCACTCTTTGGAGCGAATTAAACACAATCAAAATTCAAATAGAATGCCTTTCTTTTGTTCTTGTTCATCTGAATAAATAGAAAAATTCATTTAATTTGTATTCATCGCACATAAAGTTGAACAATGCAACGCGGCAGACAAAGAGAAAACAACAATAAAAACTATAACAACTGCCAGGACGTAGCCAGGATTTAATCATGAGGGGTTTTGATGATCTTTTTTTTATTTAATATTAAAAAATTAATATATACAAGTTTTTGTTTCATTTCATTTTCAAGTTAAGTTTTTTATATATGTAAATAAATACATTAAGGTGCCTCGACATTCATTAGAAAAAGTTCCATTTGTACCCCTCTAAGAATTAACCTTGGTCACTTTTATAACTATTCCCAAAACATTTTGTTTGTTACGATAGCCGCCAGTGAGCTAAAACATTTTGCAAAAACCTCCAAAAGTCAAGTTTTTCGGAAATATATTGGCTGTTAGAATAGTTGTAAAAAAACAAAATTTCAGATATTGAGGGCCGCAAAAGGCTCTTCCAACCTGAATAAAAAAATTTTAAGTTTTGCAATAGCATTAAAGATAATGCTGTTTTTCGTGAATATTTTTGAATGTTTTTTCATTTATTTTTAGTAAAATTTAAATAACTTCATTATTTCTAATGCTATCCTCACTTTCATGATATCGTTGGGAAGGTTTTGAGTGCTTGCATTGCTGGCCAGAATTGTAAAACTTATATATATTAAAGCTAAAAAATTGATTATGGAATAAACATACATTTTATATTTATATATTTAATTAACTTTTTTCAAGATTTTGCTTAAATGTTTTACATTATAAACTTTGTTGACTTATATCCACACATGATATCGGTTCTTAACTATAATTTTATTTCTTACAATCGCTCATAAAAAAATTATCATAATAATACATTAATTTAATTATGAGCTTTAGATCAAATAAGATTTTAAGAAGGCAACAGCAACATCAACAACTCTGTATAAAGTCAATCACTTAGCTGACTAGAGAGTCTGTTTCGGAAATCGCTACATTTCCTCTTCAGTAGTCTCCGAGTGCTTAAGCTGTGATCAACTCACTGTTAAAATCGTATATGATTTCACACATGTTTGAACAAATTCTTAAGAATTTTAAGTTCAAATCGGCTACTTAATCATATGACATTTAAAGCAGTAAGCTACTTATAGATCACAGCCATCAACTCTACCAAGGTTGCCATCTGTTCTAGTTGCTTCTTATTTATTTCAATATTCATTGGTGTTCGACAATTTTTCGAAATGCACCATAGAATATTATAATATAATAATAATTATAATAGTTATTGCGATTGCGATAAAACAACTTCTGAAAAAATTTGGTAAGAAAGAAATTATTAAATTATTTGAATTTATAAAGTTTTTGTATGGAAATAAAATAAAAAATATCAAAATTTAAGTCTTCTTTTTTTGCAAATTCTACCAACAGAGCGATCACAGTGTATGGCTAAGGGATGCACATACGAATTACGGAGGTATGTTGTACAAAATTTTAGGGATGCTAACGATATCTCATTTTTCTCAAATTAATAAAATTTTTGGGACAGAAAAATTTTAACATAGACTTCATAAACCTTAAAACCTAAAAAGTCTCAAAATTACTTAAACGATTCACTTAAAACTTTTCCTCGGGTCAGAATTCTAAAAAATGTAAGTCAACTTCTTATAACTCATGAGTGACTTCAAACATTTCTCAAAAACTAAACCAGGTTTAGACTCATATCTTTAATTCGGAAGTTAATTGTTTAAAAACTCTTGACAGAGTCACAATAAAAGGGGCAGAACAATATATTTAATAAAAACTTGTTTTGTGCCATAAATAGTGAAGAAGCTGTGATTCAACGCCGCCATAAGCAGAGCTAAAGAAAAAACAGAACTTACAATAAGTTCCATTTGCATAGTGATGGTAGTTTTGAATGATCACGTTTGATCCGATAAATCACGATGCATGGTTTTCACTGTAGTTGTTTACACGATTTAACTCATAACAAAGACTTTTACACGTAAACTCAACTTCAGTATAAACGTTTTTTTAGAACATATTAAAGTGATTCAATAAAATAATTATTTAAATGCATTAATATTTATTGAAATTTCGACCCTATGGGGGGTTGGAAAACCCGAAAGCTCCCCTTGGCTACGGCCCTGCTGCATACAAACATAATATATACTATATACTATATACCAGGTACACCAGGTATATACATACGTTCAAGGTATATTATGCCTATATATTCAATATAACGTGTTGATGTGCGTTGCAGCGACAAAGTGCAGTAAAAGGAAAAAAAACAACGAGTTGTTTGGCATGAAAGCAACAAGAGGGGAAATAGGTGGAGAACGAGGTGGACAAAGATGTGACTCCAAAAAGTGGTAAAAGTGATAAAAACAAATCGCAATTCTGTCAGGTGAATAAAAATTGTTGTTATTTAACGCTCAATATAGCAGAAAGTTCTTGATTAAATATTTCCAAACGATATATTAAATTTTGTAAAGTTTTCTCCTTAACCTTCGAACATTTTTTGTCAATTTGACACAATTTTGTAAAACTAAATCCCTTTATAAATATGCTTCAATGCAATGAAATACAATAAAACTAGTCAGGAATTGTCTTCGACTGGACAGAAGTTAAAATACTCTCAAGGCCATATTTTATTATATTCGAAATTTTCAATGTTGTATTATTTTAATGACGTCACTTTTATTTAAATTTTTATGGTATGCAAATATTTAACATTTTAAACTCAGAGAACAGACTAAATATGACAGCGTATGTGTTCAGCAAATAGCAAGTTTAAACTGTTTTTATTTTTAAATCAATGAAAATTTAATATCTTTTTATGGAAAAAATATTTTGTCATAGTCGCCCGCTGAAAGCACTCTATTTTTTAGAGTTTCTGTTCAACCTGTTATTTTAATTTGTTTTGTTTAGTGCCATTTAAGCAAGTTATACAGGCTCATTGGAGGACAGATGTTGTGGTTTAATCAGATGGTAACATTAATTTTAACTTATTGAGGCGTGTTTAAATTCACGACCACTGGTCGTCCTTCATTATTCTCCAAATGAACGTCTGGCCCTTACTCCAGGCGATTTCCTAATCGGTGAGCCTCTTTTGGCTGTTCCAGAACCTAGAGTTACTGAAATACCAGTTTCGCGACTCAAGCAATGGCAATGGTTACGTAAGATTCATCAAGATTTTTGGCAAAAATGGAGTATAGAATACCTCACATCACTTCAGACTCGTGGAAAATGGCAGCGTAAGTCTGACGAGAGACGCCTTGAAGACATTGTAGCGATAAATGAGGAAAATCAGTCGCTTAAACATTGGTGCCTAGGTCTTGTCATCGCCGTACACCCGGGCAGTGATGGCCTGGTTCGCAATGTGACACTCAAGACATCAAGCAAAGATAACAAGATAGGAAACTTCTGTGGGGAACCCGAAAAGTGGTGAAGTAAAACACACGTACGAGAAAAATTCGTTCACCACGAATTTCTTAGCCCTTATCTGAATATATTTTAGCTCATCTGTCAATTTGCTAAAATAGTGAGGTGAATAAGTCAGTTGCTAATTATGTTACTTAGCTTTTCCAACACGTTTGTTTTGGATTGGCTTCAAAACGAAAATAAAAATATGTAAAAAGCTTTACTTCATGTTAAATGCAATTCTAAACATAAAAAACCACATTATTTTCTTTCGAAAAGTGCAAAATTATTGCATGGAATGATAGGGTTAACAATGGCAGCTATGTTAATTTATGAATGAAATAAATCGTAGTGTTGCCAACTTTTCTTTTTTAGGCTAACTTTTAAATTGGAAAGACAACATGAGATATCGATTAAGTAATGTCGCAGTCAGTTTATCCACCAAATCAAAATGTTTAAATATATTCATCTTTATTTTTTTATGTTATATTTTTCTCTTTGCTGTAATTTTTTTTAATTTTAGTTGCTCTACATTTGTATGTAACACTTCAATAAATCGTTTCTATTTGATATCAGCATGGTTTGGTGGAACTTTTTCTTGATCTATTTAAAAAGAATGTCCCACATAATATAATATATAAGTATACTTTGTAAACATTTCGAAATTATTTATATTAACTTACTTTATGGCCCACGCTAATTTCATATTCCTTTTTTCTTATGTTTTTTGGTCTGAATGTCTGAGTTCACACAAGAAACAAATGCTTGAATGAATCCAAATTTGTTTTTGTTATTCCAGCTAAAAAAATTAACTCTGTGAGATCGAAAATTAACTTCGAACATAATCAAAAGTTTGATGATGAGAAAAAGTTCATTTCTCATTTTATTCGTAAAACACTAACAAAAAAATTAGTTCACCAAACATGTTTGCCTAGCAAAACCATGGCATAGGACCTGAATCATTCAGTCAAAGGCAGTAAAAGATAACAAGACAAAGTGATGATCATTTGCTTCTCTTGTGAACAAAGCCAATGATGAAAAAAAAAACAAACAGCTACTGCAACGTTGAAAATGTATTTCCAAATTTGTTTGTGTACATGCTAAGCGGTGGTTCCAGAGAGTATAAATTATATAGAGGTGAATGCTATTTCACTCAAGTTTCGTTATACAAGCGTCCGGAGAATAGAAAAACAAAACAAAAATAATTATGCTTTGCCTCAGCGTTCGTTTTGACGCTGCCTATACTTTTTTATATGTGAGCATGGAACATCTTCTGAGGCAAAAGCACAATTATTTTTGTTTTGTTTTTCTATTTTCCGAACGCTTGTACAACGAAACTTGAGTGAACCTCGAACTGACATCTCTATATAATTTATACTCTCTGGTGGTTTCTTTATCTGGCAGATTAAATGCCATAGATGTATATGTTTTTACCTTCGCTTACCATTTTATTCGAATTCCCGCAAATTGGGAAAATCCTGGTTGGCATACCTGGTGCTAAAGAAGTTTATCTTAAAAACATATTTATGCTTGGGATGCAAAGTAAAATTATGCCTTAATTATTTTAACACATTTTAAACACTTATGTTGTAAAACATTTGATAACATTAACCCTCCGTCATGCACATGTATCTGGCCAGATATTTTACGAATTTAACTGTGATTTAAATATATTTCTAATTGAGCTAGGGGTTTGAGTCTCCAAGTACCCTCTAAAAATATTGTTAGGTATCGTTTTATGAAAAAACACATTTAAAAAAAAAACAGCAAACAAAATTTATGTGGATTTTTTCATCTATACATCGTATACGTAGCGCATGTATCTGGCCAGATACACACACATTTTGTATGAAGAGTACTGTACTTTATTGGTATTTTTTATTTTTCTCTGCGTTTGTTTACTCAAATCACTCTCACAGCAATGGAGGCAAACACAAACAAGGGTTTTTTTGTTTTCGTTTGGCCATGGAATCGTATTTTGAAAGACCACTAAATGTAAGTTGGATTGATATAACATTTGCCCTTCATTACATCTCATTTTCCTCGTTTTTCTTTTTCATTTCAGATTCCAGTAGTAGTTCCTAGCTCAAGTGGTGCTGATACTCTACAAAAGAGAAAAAGTTGTCAGCTTTGTACATTGGGAGATGAAAAAATTCGCCGACTATCTCATTTTTTTTTGTTCCAAGTGCTCGAATCTGGTATGCCTACAACATTCGAAATCAGAGTATACATGTTTAAGTTGCTTACTTGAAGCTGTGCAAGACTTTTTTAATTTAGAATTAAATAAAACATACTTTATAACTACTAAATTTAATTGAAATTAACTTTATAACAACTATTTTTTGAAATTAAGCACAAAAATAAAATTTTTCTTGTTTTATTTCTCATTTGCACGGGTAGGTGGCTTAGCATGTACTAAGAAAAAAAAATAGAAAATATATATCTGCCTGGCGTGATAACAATATAACAATGTAATATTATCACTAAAATAGCATATTTTTCATATAAATGTACTGAAATACATAGTGTATCTGGCCAGATACATGCGCTACGTACGTGACTATCGGAACATGTGCATGACGGAGGGTTAAGCATAACTTAAATAATATATAATTTTAAGTAGTTGCATGACTGCCAACTTAATACTTTACGAAAATAATTTATCAATAATGGTTTCGTGATCAAAACATTAAAACTTATTAAAAACTTATTATCTTATAATATTATCTTAGAGAAATATTTTGATTTTATTAATTAAAGCAATCACTGTTTCAGAAATGTACATAGATTTTCTTCTTCATAAATGTTTAGTAAATTTTTCGTTTACTTTTTTCACATGAAGCACAGACATTTTAACATTTCACGATTACAGCTCCGCTAAAACAAGACAAGTTCGCAGCTGTATATTTTATTTTTCGTAAAGGTTTATTAAATTTTTCTTTAACTTTTTTGTTTTAGTAAGAATGGAAGGTATTGGCTAAATATATTCTTAAAATGGGTGAGGCAAAGAAGAAAAATTACATACAATTTGTTTTTAATTACTTAATTACATAATAGCTGAACTACCTAATTACTTAATTACCCAATCAATTAAACTACAATAGAAAAAAGTGTAACGTTCGACACGTACCGTCCGAACATATAAAACTGTTAACAGTGACTTTAAAACTACGATATTAAAGATGATGTTGGAATATTTTTAAACTTATTTAATATGCAATATTTTGTTCCTTCAGACTTTCGAGATGCGATCGACTATATCGCAGAAATATTTTCGTTCGAGTGTTACTCTCACAAGAACTTCCTTTTTTAGCAACGTCCGAATGAACGACAAAAATGACAAATTTTAGGTAAACTGCGCTATGATGAACGATGTTATAATTATTATAAATTATACTTATGAAGAGCTATTTAACCAGATACATCTTAATTGAAAAACTGTTAGCAAAATTTGCGAAATTTATGAAAAAATTTATTAATAAAACAATGATAGTTGACAACTCTGCAAGTAAAATGCCGCAGTGGTGAAAATAAAAAGCCACTGGCAAATACAACAAGTGTGAAAATTGTCAAACTTTGTTTGACGATATGTAATAAAATAAGAGCATGCATGTAATTATTTGAATGTTCAACATATGCCTTTATCACAACTTAAGGATTAAAATGTTAAAACACTCAATCCATACATTATTTTTCTTGTTTGCAAACGAAGTTCCAGCAGAAAAAAACAGAAAAAGAAGAAGATCGTTCCATTTTTAAATCTCACCATGAATAGCGGGGGTTTGTGTAGAATAGCGGGGGTTTGAGTAAAAGCAAATTTTTCAAAAATGTTGACAAATACAACAACTGAAGAAATTGCCAAACTTTAAAATCATATATAGACCAAAATAAAGGGACTTAATAATCAGTGTAGGTTGCAAACATCATATTGCAACCTAACTTAAGTATTTATATTTTAACAATCAGATTATATGCATTAATTTCAGGGGTTACCAATTGCTTTCTTTGTGAGCTTGCGGCCGATTAAGAACAAGAGTGCCACTCAGGGTTGATTTTTTCTATGCACAAATACATGCAAACATTTTTTGAGGTTGTGTTTTCTAAGTTTCCTATCTTGTTATCTTTGAAATCAAGTGAAGAATGCACCAGGTCAGTACAAAGGCTGTATAGATTGCTCAACGCAGATTTCGAATCTGATGTTTCGACCGGGCAGGATGTTCAGAATGAGAGCACGTCGTTCACACACTAAGCACACGTAGTTAACTCGCAGTAAACTCAGCAACCCTATGCTATATTATTCTGCTCGCTGTATTCACAAACATCTTTATTTTCTATTTTTTGTCTTGATATAATTGAATTTCTCTTGGTTTTGGTCGCAAGTTGTCCGCGTATAATTTTTAGTTTGTAATCAATAAATATTAATTTTTTAAGTAAACTTCCAATCTGCATCTTTTTATTAGGACTACGACACGATCCTACTGCGCATATGCAAAAACAGTAATAGAGAAAAATTCTGAATTTTTTCATTTATATTTTCATCTCCTAAATAAAAATTATTCCAAAACAAATTTATTGTTGTTGTTGCCTTCTTCATACCAGAGACCTGCAGCGATGAACTGCAACTGCTTTTACACTCAGTACATACTTGGTTTTTGTATGACTTCAATATCATTAATACCATGCAACATATTCTACGCCATCGAGCTCACTTACAACATCAAGCATGTTGCATTAGCCAATTGTACCAAAGTCAAACACTGTATGATGTGTGCTTCGACTTCAGTGGAAAGTATAGATGTTTGCATAAAATAATTATGTGTATAAACCACAGCGCACGAACGGCAATCGTTATAATTATGCATTATTTTGAGCTACTGCCTCGTGTACCATTGCAAGTTGATTTCAACTTCGGCTAAGCAGTGATACAAAAGTAAGCTTACGAACGATGAAATCAGCGCGTACACTGCATTTTTACTCAAGTGTTTGTAGATTACTTCAGTATGAATAGAGTAAATAGTTTTAGGAAGTTTTAGGGGTAACTTATTTCGAAGATGATGTCAAACTTTAAAATTTAAGATGGCGGATAGAGTTGCCACTTGGTTTTTTTTCATTTTTGCGAATTCTTGTAATTTTGAAATTCTGACAACGGATTTGATTTCGAATATAATGTCACAGTTTTAAAATTTAAGATGGAGGTTAGGGTTGCCACCTAAATTTTTGCCACTGTATTGCCACCTAATAATATGTATTTTTAAGAGTTTTAAACATCATTTATCAGTGTTAAGGGGTCACTGATTTCGAATCTAAAGTTAGAATTTTAAAATTCAAGATGGTGGATAGGGTTGCCACCTTAATTTTTTGTAGTTTTATGAATTCGGGGCTGGCAAAAAAAAATCGTACACCAAAAATGGGTCGCTGAATCCGAATCCATTGTCAGAATTTCAAAATTATAAAATTTTGAAATAATAGGGTTGCCACATAATAATATGTCTTTCCAAGAGTTTTAAACGTCATTGATCAGTTTTAAGGGGTCGCTGATTTCGGATCTAAAGTTAGAATTTTAAAATTCAAGATGGTGGATAGGGTTGCCACCTTATTTTTTTGTAGTTTTATGAATTCGGGGCTGGCAAAAAAAAATCGTACACCAAAAATGGGTCGCTGAATCCGAATCCATTGTCAGAATTTCAAAATTATAAAATTTTGAAATAATAGGGTTGCCACCTAATAATATGTCTTTTCAAGAGTTTTAAACGTCATTTATCAGTTTAAACTCTTGAAAAGACATATTATTAGGTGGCGACCCTATTATTTCAAAATTTTGAACAATTGGACAAAAGTTGTAGCTTTATTTAAGATCTGCATGCATACAAAATCTTATCAAAATCAGTGATTAAAGGTGTTTTATAGTAAAATGGCGTCTGATATAATTTCTTAAAAATCTAATTTTAATAAATATCTTTAAAAATTTACTAAACAAATTTTATTGCTCACTCAATAAAACTTTAGAATTTATTTTAAAAAAGAAATCAGCTCAATTGAACCATTAGTTTATGAGCTACAAGCTCTCAAAAGTCACGCAAAGTAACTGCTATGTTACTGCAATGTTACTGCAAATACTTTGTGTTCGGAGAACAAAATAAGCGCTGGTTTTTTTATGCAGGAGTTACGCTTTATGTCTTTGTTTTGTTGCTTGTAAATGACCATACTTACCATTGCATACCAGAAGTTGAAAAGACCCTGCGCTGGTTATCAAACCAACAACTCGAACATGCATTATTGTGGTCTTACGGCACGCTCATACACAGTAGGCTTCAATGTTGCAAGTATGTTCGACACAACAATCGCAGCGCTTGCGTAGTGCGGTCAGACTGTCACTGTATTTGTTGAGGGTAGATTACAAGTAGCGAAAATGCCATCGCTTGCAGATCACTGCTTCATACTAACTTGTTCTAAAAGGCTCACAATTAAATTCATCTAAAAATTTGTTTTGTTTTATAAAAAGTTTTCGCTTGATATTTTTAGCGATGAATTTGTTGTTCTTGTTAATTTTTGTGTTGGTTGAAACTAAAAGTAATTCAAAGTTATGCTTAAATAATAGAAATAAATGTCGGACAATTTTTACTAATTTTTTTTCTGTAGTAAAGAGCATATACATTTATGTATATTTTAAAAGTAATTTAAAATTCAAATTTTAGTTGACAAAATATATTTTTAATATTGAAAAAATATAATGCATAGATAGTACAAATTCGAAATTATTATGGTATTTAAAATATAAATAGAGTTTTCAAAGCACAATGCATTTTTAGTAACGCATGCGCAAACCTGCGTATTAGTAATACATGCTTAGTGTTACCAGAAGTCTAGGGCAAAATAAGAGAAATTTTGAGATAAAAAAAGAGGACAAAAAGACACTTTTTAAAATTCAATAAAATTTTTTGCAAAGTAAAAACATCAAATTTCAAATTCAAAACATTTTTTTAAAATATAATTTTTTCAGTTTTTTTAACATTTCAGTAAATAAAAACATTTTACGCTATAAAAAAGTTAAACAAACTTGAGGTTCAAGTAAATGAGACCAAATAAATAATTATATTAGAGTTTGTTTTATAAAGTCTTTTCAACTGAAGCAACAAACGAAATCAAATTGTGATTAACTTATCAAGTTTCCTCAGAATAATACTTAAAGCTTTCTTGAGCTTGTTTTAACAAACGTTTCTTTTTAACATGCGTCCAAAAACTCTAAACACGATACGTTTTTGAAAATATAATTTATTGTTAAAAAAGCTCGAACCGTTGATATTTTCAGTCTGTTTCTTTCATTTGACCACTTCAAGACCATGGGTGAAAAATTCTTTCGACGTTAGCGTTTTGCGCAGGCAACGAAAAGAAGAACTGACTAATATTTTAAACTTTGAAAGTATATCAAAAATTTATGGTTGGCAAATTTAATTAATATATTACTAAGCGTCATTTACGCAGCTTGAGCTTGTTTCATTTCTTGAGCTTGTTTTAACAAACGTTTCTTTTTAACATGCGTCCAAAAACTCTAAACACGATACGTTTTTGAAAATATAATTTATTGTTAAAAAAGCTTGAACCGTTGATATTTTCAGTCTGTTTCTTTCATTTGACCACTTCAAGACCATGGGTGAAAAATTCTTTCGACGTTAGCGTTTTGCGCAGGCAACGAAAAGAAGAACTGACTAATATTTCAAACTTTGAAAGTATATCAAAAATTTATGGTTGGCAAATTTAATTAATATATTACTAAGCGTCATTTACGCAATCTGTTTTCCATAAATTAATAAATTCGATACAGTTAAGTATTTTATTTAAATTTATCCATTCAAAGACTGAAAATTTTTTTAAATTCTTTGGACCATGCTTTTAAATAAGAATAAATAAGAATAAATATAAGAATAAATTTCATAAGATATTTTGTGCAGGTTTTGGCAAGTTTTTTTTTAATATCTATATATCAAGTAAAATTCCCTGGAAAGTTAGGGCAAGAGATATAAATTTATTACTTAAATGTAAAAATGCTCGTTTTTTACTGTTCCAAAATTAATTGCGCAATACTGTACAAATATTTTTGAACAAAACCTTCTTTTTCTTTCATTTAAACCTAAAACTAAGCCTTCAAAACAAATTTAGGGTAAAATGATGTCTCTAAAGGGGTGAATTTTTCTAGGTCGAAATCGTCATAGTGGGCACATTACGTATGCAAAAATATATTGATCACAGCCAGGGTTAAGTTATGTTTGTTCAGGGATGGCGTTCAGCATTGCCATATAGCTAATGAGTGTTGATACTTTTCATGCAAATTTTTTTATGTGCATTTTTAGTACATTTTTTATTTATAGATATATTTTGTATCCTACGAAAAAAAAGAAAACTTTTCATTTTAAAAAAAGATAAAAAAAGATCTCGAGAAAAAAAGAGAACATGTCCTCTTTAAAAGAAATATGCAGGCAACGCTATACATGCTGGCTCTGTAGCTATCCGCATCTGTATTCTCTATTGTATTTATCTTACTAAAAATAAGCAAAACCAACAACAAACGACAAAAACGAAAGCAACTAATGTGTATTTATATATGTATGAACATTTGAAATATATATTAATACAACGAGTATATATCTATAAGAGATTTCACTCGTCGCTCGTTATTTTTTACTCGCCGATATTAGCCATCCATCGACAGGATAGGGTATTTTGATGGGACATTTATTTTATACCCCTTCAAAAGTGCGAGTTTGTTTGCATTTTGTTCTTTATTTTGATCATTTTGGCTGCGTGCACAAGGGAGCAAAAAGATCGGTATTTTTTTAATGTGCTTGCCTGTTTCTTCTTATTTGAATATCTGAAGAAATATTGCAAATTTTATGAATGAAAATAAAATTTTACAGCTTCTTATTTGCATGTGCATGGTTGCCGAGTTTATTTTGTTTCCAGCTGGACATTTTTGGGCGCAGTGAAATAACTCCCAAATGAAATAAGTCCCAAAAAAAAAAATGAAATAACTCCCAAAAAATTTCCATATATTTTTGGGAGTTATTTCATTATGAAATAACTCCTAATTTTTGGAAGTTATTTAATTTATTTTGGGAATTATTTCTTTTTTTGTTTTGGGAGTTATTTCATTATGAAATAATTCCCAAAATTCGGAAATGAAATAACTCCCAAAGATAAATTTTTTGGGAGTTATTTCATTTTTGCAATAGTTTGGGACTTATTTCATTTTTTTTTTGAGTTATTTCATTGCTCTAAAATATGATTTTTCGGCATTTGTAGTATAACCGTAACAGTATTATTGTAACGGGTATTATTGCAACACATTATTGACAACGTTTTATTGAGAATTATTCATAAAATTGCAGTTGCTATTTGAGTTGTGAAGAGTGCATATCGAAGAACAAAAAGAAAAAAAAATAATTAAAATGGCAAGTGTCCCATATGAAATTGTTAGTGGTAAAAGAAGAAACAGCAAGCTTCTGTACGCTGAACAATTTTTTTATACACAAATCTCACTCGAATGGAACCCAATATTACGTTTGCTACGAGAAAAATTGCAAATCTCGATTAATTATTCAAAACGGAGAGTGTAAAAAAATATCTAATTTTGTTGACCATAATCATGGCAATAACCTCAGATTATATGAGAAACTCAAAGCCTTAAACGAAATAAAAAAAGATTGCCTAAATTCCGGCAATATATCGAGTGCTGCAAATTCTGTTAGTGGAATTAGAGAAACATTTCAAAATATTTGTACGCGGTAAGAAAGCCAATAATAAATTTTTTTTCACTTCATAATATGAGCCAAATATATTTTTTATTTAGAAATCAGGAAGCTACAAGTACTTTGGATTTTGCAAAAATTAAACGAGGCTTGCAGTATTTGACTGCAAATGTATTTTGTGTTTCTCCGAAGACTCCAGTAGATGTGATAAGTGCGTTTCAACGAGAAGAAATCTTTAATAATTTTGGAATTTCTCTAAACGAGAACCGTGATCCAAGTACTGCTTTTTTTAAAATTTGTCACGACGATAAAGATTTCGCTTACTGCATTTTTGCCTCGGAAAAAACAATAATTCACATCAAGGAAGATATTCCAAATAGCAGCACCCGAAAAATTTTAATAGATTTAAAATATTTAACATTTGCCGTAGTACCGAGTGGATGTTTCACGCAATTGGTATTAATTCACATCGAGTTTTATGAGAAGGTAAGCTACCGTCGTTATTATCAAAATAAACAATTTGTTTTGATGTGTCAAGACGCGGTGGCGGCGTCGCGCCCGGCGCGATCGGAACGAGTCCCGTCAACCCAGCGGCGTCGCGCCTGGAACGCGTTCTGTTGACCCGGCGGCGTTCGACCGCCCCCTCCCCCCGCTCTCGCGCCACCACATTACTTCTTTTGCTTAAGTTCTTGCTTAAGTTCTTTATAATGCGGGCACTAATTTTATTAAATTTTTTATAGGTTTTCCCAGTATTTTTTATTTTAATGAATAAAAAGTCAACAAAATGTTACGCACACTGCTTCAGTTACATAAATTCGAATTTGTTAAGTTTAAATGGTGCAACCTTCATAACCGACTATGAAGCGAGTCTTCGCAAGGCAGTGAAAACAGTATTTGAAAATTCAACACTTAATGGATGTTGGTTTCACTTTTGCCAAGCGGTACAACGCCAGATACAAAGAAAGCATAAAGAACTAGCAGCGTTTATTCGACAAAATAAAAAAGCATATCTGGAGTACCATAAGCTTTTGGTAATTCCTTTGTTGCCTGCCGCTCATATTCCAACATCGTTTCAAATAATTAAGAACGATATAAAAACTTTCGATCATCATTACAAATTTTTTTCATTTTTGGAGTATTTTCAAAATCAATGGTTAACGAAGGTAAGTTTTATGAAAAAAAAGAGATAAATGAATTTGTATGTAATTTTTAACTTATTTATTTACTTGTTTTTCTAATTCATAACAGATCGGAGCAAATGGAATATCAATTTACGGAACAGCAACTCGTACAACCTCAGCAGTAGAATCATATAATGGATATCTTGAAAAAATAATACCCAAGCAGGGTAATTTTTTTAAATTTTTAAGAACTCTTCAAAAGGAAGAATTTTCTAAATCTAGAGAATTTGAGTTGCTGGCAAACAGTGGTGGAGCTATGGGCAAAGAAAAGAGAAAGAAAAAATTCGTTGATAAAGCCCAACTTATTGAGAAAGCCGGCGAAGAGCTTCGGTCGGGAGCTATAACAGCAACAGCCTTTTTAGACCGCATGGTATTTCCAAAAAATTACATTGTTATAGATATGGAACCGGATGAGGATGTCTTCGAAGAAATGGAGTTTTTGGAAGAAGAAGAAGAGGATGATGAGGAGAAAGTCGTTGAGCCTAATGAGCCAATGTCATCATCCCAGTTGTTATGCGTGGTTTGCTTTGAAGTAGCGCCTAATGTCTTATTGATTCCATGCAGACATTTGAAAATATGCAGTGCGTGCATCCTTAAGTTGCAGGCCCAAAGCCTAGGTCAACAACAAATTAACTGCCCAATTTGCCGTCAAAGAGTGGATGACTCTATGCAAGTTTTTTTTTAAATCCTAATTATTCATACATTTTTATATTTTGAAATAATTTTGAAATATTTTTTTTTTGTTTTTCTTACATTTTGAAATAATTTTGAAATCAATTTTTGTTTTTTTTAAGACCTTATAAATATACAAAAATTTACTACATCGATTGGGATTTATTTCATTTTTTTTTGGACGTATTTCATGGGGATTTATTTCATTTTTCACATTGGGAGTTATTTCATAATGAAATAACTCCCAAGTAATTGGGACTTATTTCATTTTCCGGTTGGGAGTTATTTCATTAATTTTGGGACTTATTTCATTTTGTGATTTAGTTATTTCATTTTTTTTTGGGATTTATTTCATTGGGACTTATTTCATTTGGGAGTTATTTCACTGCGCCCATTTTTGTTGTGATTTTGTTGTAGCTATATTTTGGTTGCTGCTATAGACTAGGATTTTTAGATATTTCATTAGCTGAATAGAAAGACAGAATTCTGATTCGGCTAATGTATTAATTATTGGATAATAAAAAAATGTAGCAATAAATAGAATTGCTCTAGCAGTATTTAATAAATTTAAAATAAAACAAAGAAATATTGTAGATTTGATTAATGCGAATAAAAGTTATATTTGATACAAATTTTACAGGTTATTGTATATATGTATGTGTGTTTTTTTCTTTCATCTTATTTAGTTTGTTTCTAGCTGGACATTTTCCTTGTAGCAATATTTTGCTTGCTACTTTGGATACTCAACCATAATTTTCAGATACTTCATTAGATCAATAAAAAGATGAAATTCTGATGATTCGGCTAATGAAATAATTATTAGTCAGGACTTGAAAAAAATTTTTTTAACAAAAATGCTTTTAATAAATAAAATTAACTTGAATTAACAAAATACAAAATACTTGAATTAACCAAATTTCTTCAAAATCAAAGAAGAATTTATTGTATAAAGATATTCTCCGGCGGACGTTTTTCTGCCACCGCCTTACTGCCATATATGAATTTTAATGCTAATCGGAAAAAAAATTTTGTTTTCACCATTTTGAGTATAGTTGCCGAGCGTATCTATATAAACTCAATTAAAAATTTTTAGTCTAATACAACCAAAACCGTCCAAAATATAGCATGTTTGTTGATTTGTAGACGGTAAAAGAGGGTGTGGCAAAATATTTTTCTCTTAAACCATCTAGAACTCAAAACAAATCGAGTGCCAAAATTTGAGCTTAATTTACTTTATACCTATCGTTTTAATATTTTAACTATTAAAATGTAGAACAATATATATTTACGAATTTCGTAATCAATTTTTTTACTAACACTTTTTAGAAATGTTTATGTCAAGATATTAACTCATCTACACATTATGTTAGCTTACATTGAATTGTTAGATGTCGCTTTCGAATTTCACCACAGTTTAAATTTATATATTTAACCCTATATTTGTATATAATACTAAACATATTTATAGAAGTTACAGTTTCTTTTTCTGTAACTGAACATTTTCTCGTTCACTTATATTTCATCAACCTCCTTGGTAAGACATATTACTCCTAAATATAATTTGTTATAAGAAAACTTAACTCAGTTTTTTTTTCTTCCTGGCCAAATCAACCAAATCTTGATTTGGAGTTCAATACAGATTTACTGCATCAACTATCTCTGACTGGCAATCCCAAGCATTCGACAATTCAAAGATTATCGCATTTTCATGGTCCAATTCGAGCCAGATTCCAAGGAAGCAGCAGATCTGTTCCAAAAGCTGAGCATTTCATCCCTTAACAAATTTCATCCATAGACGGACAAATCTCATCTTCATAATTTTTTGGTCTCACAAATACCAAGGAGCGATTCACTCATCTCACATATTATCAACTTACTCTAACAGGTGCGTTTGCATTATTTTAATATTTCATGTATTAGTACAAGTGCGTTGCGTGTCGAAGAAACTCGTGGTCTCGGTCAATTTTTTTTCTCCATAAAAAATTACAGATTAAAAGTCATAAAACCAGTTTTATGCCTATTTTTTTAAAAAATTAGAAGTGGTAAAACATTAAATTTTTAAAATTAGTAAAAAACATAGAACTAGTTTATAAAAGTTTAAGATTGAAAAAAAAAAATAATAAAACCACACAGAGTCATAAAATAGTGTGTTCGACAAACATATTTGCTATTAAAGTTTCTTAATGTTATTGCCTTAACAAGTGAATTCTTCACAAACTCTTAAATTCTTTATTAAATAAGTTGATTTCTTATAAAAAGTGAAGCGTAAAAAACAAATAAACTTAAAAAATTAATAAAGAAGCAAATAAAGTTATAATGTTCGTCAGCGCCTAGCAAAACCAATTTATTTCAAAACAACTAAATATACTAAATTGGTGAGTTCCTAAAAAAAAAAATAGAAACAAATATCCCTAAAATACTATATCCAAAATAAAAATATTATAAATTAAAATCATATTGATTTCAACATAACCTAAAATTTAAACTAAAAAGAACAAGTTTAATGTAAATTATATAGATTAATCATATAACATATTTCGTATACATAAAAATGTTCTAAGCTAAAACGTGCACTTAAAGTTTGAAAGAGTACATACATACAAACTTAGAAAAAAAATCTAAGCTACAACGTGCATAGACACACAAACGTAGAAAAAAATCTATATTCAAGCGTGCACAACCACACACACCAAGAACAAAACGTTTCGGTTGAGAGTGAACATACACACAAACGCGGAACAAAAATTAAGCTGCACTCTTTTTGTTAAGAGAATGCATCAGTTTCAGCCTCCAGTGCTTCTACAACTTCTATGCTTACAATTTGTTTAGCAGATCACTTGAACAACTGATCAAGTTAACGTGCTCAGTTTCATTAAAGTTTTCGTTGTTGTTGTAACTACATTCTTGCTCTTAAAACTTAGAACAATAAAAACGAAAAGAAGTGCATAGAAAGAAAACAGCTGATTGCTTTACAAAATTATTTAAGTTCATTGAACTTTAAAGATAAAAATTACAGAAGCACCCAACGAGAAAAATATTAGTAAACAATTATTAAAACGACTAAATATTTTTCATATGTTTTTTTCGCAGTTTTTTGCTAACTATCATTCACTTATTATTTAATACTAAAAAACTAATAGAAAGCAAAATAATTAACTAAATAAAATAAACGAGAATTTAATAATCAACTAAAAAATAATTTATATCAAGACAAAACAACGAGCAAATATTTTACTTAACAAATTCATATTTTTAATTGAAAAGATTTATGATTTATTTTTATTTCAGTAAAATAACATAAGCTTACATACATTTATAGTTCTTAAAATCTATCGAAAACTTCGAAATAAATTAGTTGGCAATTTTAAACCAAAATCAATTCCGTGTTTCTTCGTGCTGCTATTCGGTGCATCTTTTTATTGATTCTAACTGATTTTTTTCACTCCCTTGTTTAACTTTCATTAAGTGTGTTAAACTTAAGTTTCTACATTTGTTTTTTCATCAAATATTTTTAAATATTCCTCTGATTGTTTTGCCTGTTAATAACAAGTGGTTTACAAACTTTTCAATATGAGTTCACTTGATTCATTTATTCGTCGTAGTGACGCGTTAGTGGAATTCGAAGCAGATATTTCCGATGCTTCATTATCAGTTTCGTCAATTGCAGCAATGGAAGTTCACAAGGACGAAATGAAATCCATCTGGATAAATGTCAAGTCCACATACGAATCCTGCTTGAACCAACTATCTATAGCAACAGATGACGGCACTAAATGTGATTTTGAAATTGAAACTCTTAAGTCTCGTTATAATACATGCTATCAATGTTATGTTCGGTGTATTTCTAGGCTTACTGAACATATCCAACAGGTAGCAAATACTTCTGCTTCTAATCCAACAGCTTCCGAGTTTCCATCCAGTCCTAGTTTTCATTTGCCCCCATGTGATAGTGATATATTCAGTGGTGACTATTTAATGTGGCCTTCATTCCGTGACATGTTCACGGCGATTTATGTGAACAATACTCGACTTAGTCCAGTGGAAAAACTTTTTCATTTAAATAGTAAAACTCGAGGGGAAGCACGCGATATTGTTAAAAAATCACCTTTGACAAATGATGGTTTTGCCTTAGCGTGGAAAAATCTACGCGATCGTTTTGAGAATAAACGCATTCTCATCAACAGCCAATTAAGAATTTTATTTAACCTTCCGTCAGTTCCCAATGAGTCTGGTCATGCTATTAAGAAGCTCCAAAGAGATATTAATAGCTGTATTTCAGCTCTACAGCTCTATAACATAAAGATAGACGATTGGGATTGTATTTTTGTTTTTCTGTGTTCCTCACGTTTGCCTGACATTACTTTAGCCCTTTGGGAGCAGTCCATTCAGAACAAAACTGATATTCCTAAATGGAATGTTTTAGATGAATTTTTAACCAGCCGTTATCAAACGCTGGAAACTGTGTTAGATATTCGTTCTTCCCAAAACTCAAATTTTAGTCCACCTAAAAAATCAAATCAGAAACCAAATAATTATTCAAAATCTTCAAACTCAACTAGACAAGTGAACACATATCACTCAAATATTGCCAGACAATTTTGTAAACTATGCCCCAATGAGCAGCATCCAATCCGTAAATGTGCTCGGTTCCTACACTTAAATATTAATGACAGGTTGTCTCATATTAAAAAATATGGACTTTGTCTTAATTGCTTTGCTCACAGTCACACAGTTAAAGACTGTAAAAGCACATATAATTGCTATTCATGTCATAAGCGACATAATACTCTTTTACATCAAAATAACTCACAATCTAGTTCATCGACACCCATTCAAAATTCCATTAATTTAAATTCAAGCATGAATGATTCCCATTCCAGTTCGGCCATGCGACAGTCGCACGGAAATTCAATACAGTCCACTTCTTTCTCTCGGCCTAGCAATAATATTCAATCTTGTTTTGCTAGGAACTCTAAGAGCATTCTTTTAGGTACCGCAATGGTTCATATACGACATTTTGGTACAATATATACAGCTCGTGCCCTTATAGACTCAGGGTCGGAAGGTACGTTTATGTCTGAACGTTTATTTAAATTACTCAACCTTCCGTCAACTTCAATTCAAGCTCAAATTTCGGGACTCAATAACACAACTTCAGCCAAAGCAGAAAAGCTTTGTTCATTTATTTTAAGCTCCCCTATCAATCCTTCTATTAACATTCAGGCAAATGCTTTAGTTTTGCCTAAATTGACAGGCAATCTTCCAACATGTCATCTTGAAGCTTCAATATTTAAAAGCATTCCCAATATTCAGCTAGCAGACACACAATTTTTTAAAACCTCTCAAGTCGATATTTTGATTGGTGGAGATCTGCTTCCATTTATTCTATTAGATGGGATAAAACGAAATATCTGCGGTTCATTACTAGGTCAAGAGACTATTTTTGGATGGATACTGACAGGACCAGTATCTAACAGTTCCATATCTTCATTTTCTACATATGTCTCTTACTTTAATGAAGTAACTTTAGATAAAGCACTCTCTCGATTTTGGGAGGTGGAGGATCTTCCACAAAAACGTTTTCTTACAGAAGCAGAGCGCTTTTGTGAAGAAAAATATGCTGCAACTACAAAAAGAAATAGTGAAGGACGCTACATCGTTAGTTTGCCCTTTAAAGAGGGTTACCCAGAGAGGTTAAAGCTAGGTCATTCGAGATCTATTGCACACGCTCAATTCCTAAAAAATGAAGCTCGTTTGTGCAAAAATACTAGCTTTAAATCACAATATGATAACGTCGTACGTGAATATCTTGAGCTAGGGCACATGCACAAAATACATTCTCCTAAGTATCAGTGTTTTTCAAATCATTATTATTTACCCCACCATGCTGTCATTAAACCTGATAGCACCACCACAAAGGTACGCGTAGTTTTTAATGGCTCTTGTCCTACATCTAATGGTGCAAGCCTAAATGATGTTTTATACCCCGGGCCTGTGCTTCAAGCCGACCTAACGTTATTAATTCTTAAATGGCGTTTTTATAAATTTGTATTTAACAGCGATTTACAAAAAATGTATCGCCAAATACTGATTGACCCATCTCAAAGTCAATATCAGCGCATTCTTTTTCGAGAATCACCAGACATGGAGATATCTGACTATGAATTAAACAAAGTTACATTTGGAGTTAACTGTGCTCCATATTTAGCTATCCGCACACTCCTTCAATTAGCCAATGATGTTGAAAAGTTGTTTCCTCTTGCAAGCAATATTATGCGAAACTGTATGTATGTGGATGATGTTCTTGCAGGAGCCCATGACATAAATACAGGCTTGAGATCTCGTGATGAGCTGATTTCTGCACTTTCTTCTGCTGGGTTTTCCCTGCGGAAGTGGACGTCCAACTCAGAACAAATTTTGGCAGGACTTCCTCGAGAGCATCTTCTCAATGAAGACTTTTTGCGGTTCAATGATAGCAGCACAGCAAAAACCCTAGGAGTTAGATGGAACGCAAGTTCAGACCTCTTTTACTTTTCAACAAAGCCATTGCCTATAAAATCCACATTTACAAAACGGGAAGTTCTTTCAGAAATTTCCAAACTCTTCGATCCTGCAGGATGGCTAGCCCCATGCATAATCAGAGCTAAAATTCTGATGCAAAATGTATGGTTAGAAAAAGTTGACTGGGATGACAATTTACCATTGAATTGTCTTCAAAAATGGCACTCTTTTCTATCCGATTACTCTTACATAAATAATATTCAAATTCCACGATGGATACATTATTCGCCTGAGTGCACTATCCAATTCCATGCTTTCTGTGATGCATCAGAAAAAGCATATGCTGCAACTCTATATGTTCGTATAAATCTCCAAAGCTCCATTTCAACTCATTTACTTGCTGCAAAAACAAGAGTTGCACCAGTAAAAACAATTTCAATTCCACGACTTGAGCTATGTGGTGCGGTACTTTTATCGGAAATGGTAGACTCCTTAGTCCCACAGCTTACAGTCACTAAATACGAAGTATTTCATTGGACAGATTCAACAATCGTCTTAGCCTGGTTAAGTAAGCCGCCATGTCAATGGTCTACATTTGTGGCAAATCGTGTTTCAAAAATTGTGCAAAATGTTGGACAGTCAAATTGGTTTCATGTTGACACAAAAACTAATCCAGCTGATTTAGCCAGCAGAGGTATACCGGCTCAAGAAATAATCCACAACGATTTATGGTGGCATGGGCCTAAGTGGCTCAAATTATCCCCTTCATATTGGCCTCATTTAGACTCAGAATGCATTCTTGATACAACATTGGAACAAAAAGCCGTTAAGTCTCATTTTACCTACTTTCAAAACTACGAAGATATACTTGATCGGTTTTCTGAATTTTCAAAAGCTGTACGTGTTCTCTCTTATGTTTTTCGTTTTTACCATCGAACTCACCCAAACTATCGATCAGACTTTTCATTTGATTCCAAAAATGTTACAATTTCTGAACTATGCCATGTTAAAACACGGCTAACAATTCTTCGTCAAAAGATATCGTATTCACAAGAATACCATAATCTCTCTTTAAAGAAGCCAATTGCATCTTATAGCAAAATATTAAACTTGAATCCGTTTCTAGATTCCAAAGGGCTTCTTAGAGTTTGTGGTCGATTAGCGTCATCACCTTCGTTGACATATGACGAACGTCATCCTATTATTCTTCCGTACAATTGTCAATTGACACGTCTTCTAGTTAGCTTTATTCACCAAATATCGCTTCATGGCGGTAATCAGCTAATGCTTCGTTTAATCCGAGCGCAATTCTGGGTACCTAAGGTCAAAAACTTAATTAAAAGTACCATTCACAATTGCAAGACATGCGTTATCTATAAGCAAAAGTTACAAACGCAGCTAATGAGCAGTTTGCCACCAGAACGTACTGTCATAACTCGTCCATTCACTAACACTGGTCTTGACTTTGCAGGACCTTTCGAAATAAAAAATTATACAGGAAGAGCATGTTTAATAACTAAGGGTTACGTCTGCGTTTTTGTATGCTTTTCAACAAAAGCTATCCATCTCGAAGTTACGTCAAACCTTTCCACTGAAGCTTTTTTGGCTGCTTTTCACCGATTCGTTTCCAGACGAAGTTGTCCACTCAATCTCTATTCCGACAACGGTACGACATTTGTTGGAGCTTCCAAAAAACTTACTCAAGATTTTCTTCTTGCATCGCGCTCAGCTCTTACTTCTCAATTTAGTCACCAGAACATCTCCTGGCACTTCATTCCTCCTGGTGCTCCACATATGGGTGGACTTTGGGAAGCAGGTGTTAAGAGCTTTAAATCACATTTTCGAAAAGTTGCCGGTTCTTTCAAATACACATTTGAAGAACTTTCTACCCTTCTCTCCAGAATTGAAGCATGTCTTAATTCAAGACCTATTTCACCCATCTCAGAAGATCCCGCTGATATGTCCGCTTTAACTCCAGGTCATTTTTTAGTCGGTGGCCCAATTTTATCCCCCATAGATCCTGATATTCAAGAGCAATCAATATCAATAATAAATCGATTCCAGAGACTAAAAGCTCTGCACCAACAGTTTTGCATTCGTTGGAAAAACGAATACTTAAAAGAACTTCAAAAACGACATAAATGGAAAAATCCATCCGACAATCTTAAAGAAGATACCATAGTTGTAATAAAAGAAGACAATCTACCTCCAAACGAGTGGCGTTTAGGTAGAGTAACAAAAGTTTATTTTGGCGACGATAAAAGGGTTCGCGTAGCTGATATTTTAACTGAAAGAGGTTCAATTAAAAGACCAATTGTAAAATTAGCTGTTCTTCCTATGCAATAAAATATTTTGTTCAAAACTATTCCATCATCCAACCAACTATTCCATTCAATCCACACTTTAATTCACAGCAACAATGGCCAACGGAAGTAAAGCATCTAAAAAGACCCTAAACCACAGAAGTCAAAGCAACAACACGAGTTACAAGAAGAAGAAATCATTCCAATGCAAGATATGCCCACGTTTTCATGCTCTAAGATTTTGCCAGAAGCTTCTAGCAATGAATACCGAGAAACGGATGCGTGTAGTCCTTCTACACAAATACTGTGGCAATTGTTTGGCTCATAAGCACTCAGAAAAAACATGCTTAAGTGGTTCCGGATGTCACTATTGCAGAGAGAAGCATCATACTCTTCTGCATTTACATGAACGTCTCCGAACAAGCAAGGCGAAACAAATCCAACAAAACTTCAAATCCACAGATACACCTTCTTTGTCATCAATAATCGCGCAGCACTCCATCAGCTTGTTTCCAACAGCATTGCTTAAGCTAGAAGTTCATGAAAAGTTCCACTACGCTAGATCGCTACTCGACCCTTGTGCAGCGTTCAGCAGAATTTCATCAGCACTAGTGAAGCAACTAGGGCTTTCAACTATTTCAATCGAGAATGACAAAGTGTGCTCTGTTATTATCCGTTCCCGTTTTGATCTATCTGTCAGAATCGAAGCTATACTAAGAGTCGATAATCGTATAAGCCTCTATACTCCAACAAAATCCATCGACGAAAATATAAAAGAGAAATTTTCCAATTTAATTCTAGCTGATACAAAATTTTATAAGTCTGCACCAATATCCGTAGTTTTAGGAGCAGACTTTTATCCTAAAATTATGAAATCCGGTGTTATTCCAAGCAGTGCAGGTCTTCCAATCGCACAAAATACGGTTTTTGGTTGGATTCTTTCAGGACCTTGTGCTCTATAAATTTTTATGTTATATATTTTTCCAATTCTCAATTTACGCCAATAACGATTCCTCATTTGCACGCACGTACTATTATATTGAAATCTTGAATTTTATGCAAATGCACATTTTAGGATATAAGCAACTTTTTTATAATTTGAATACTACAATTTATTAAATTCTACTTATTATTTTATATATTATTATCTTATTTTCCAACATTTCATTTATTCACATTGAATTATATAAAATATTGAATTACTCGTAAAATTAATTGCAGCCGTGCTGCACGGCGGGCGGCATGTTTATGTCAAGATATTAACTCATCTACACATTATGTTAGCTTACATTGAATTGTTAGATGTCGCTTTCGAATTTCACCACAGTTTAAATTTATATATTTAACCCTATATTTGTATATAATACTAAACATATTTATAGAAGTTACAGTTTCTTTTTCTGTAACTGAACATTTTCTCGTTCACTTATATTTCATCAACCTCCTTGGTAAGACATATTACTCCTAAATATAATTTGTTATAAGAAAACTTAACTCAGTTTTTTTTTCTTCCTGGCCAAATCAACCAAATCTTGATTTGGAGTTCAATACAGATTTACTGCTTCAACTATCTCTGACTGGCAATCCCAAGCATTCGACAATTCAAAGATTATCGCATTTTCAAGAAATTTTACAAAATTAAATAGTTTTTAATGCTTGTATTAAAATTTATTCCAAGATTTCTAACCATGAAGATAGTATATTATTTTAAAAAAATTAAGAAAAATAAAAATTAATACAATATATGTATATTAGACCGTCCCACTTTTTCAACGTTTTTCGAAAAGTTTCCGGGACACCTTGATTTCTGATTCTACTCTTAAAAACATGAATTTTGGTATATTACACTTTAATATCAACTAACGGTCGCGCAATCGACTGGCTAAAAATTATATTTTCAAAAAACAAGAAATTTCTTCCTCAGTATTTTTCATATCACTATGAAACTAATGAAACAATTTTTATCAATTTATACTTATTTAAAAGCTTAAAAAATTTTCCATCTTATGCTGTAAGAAACATTGCATTTTGTTCTGTACATTTTTTTAAAAAACTCTGCAAAGTGAAATTTTGATTAAATTTTTTTCGAAAATTTGATAACTTCAACTCACATTACCCCGCTTTACAAGAGCATAAGGAAGAAGTTTTTAATTATGTAAATTTCGTATTTTGAAAAATTTTACAACAAAAATTTTTATGTATAATTTGAAGATATATGATACGGTATTTTTTTCAAAAAAGCAACACAACTGCACAGTGAGTTTTTTCGAAAAAAATTCAATTTTATTTTTATTAAACGTAGCTACATAAGAATTTATGTAAATAACCATAGTAAACAAAATTATACGACATTAGTTTAAGTTGCGAAGTATTGTACGTTTTCTGTTGTCAGGATGGTTTTTATTGTAATGTTCAATTACTTGGCACAATTTTGCTGTCCACTGTCCACGTATTATTTACCATATTTAGAAGTCATATGATTCTTTCTGCTGGATCATTTAAAATTGTTACATTTCTAAAATTTTTTTTATTTCTAAAAATTTTTCATTCGTACTCCAGGATGCATCGTAATAAGTTCCTTACAAGAAAAAATATTGAAAAACTGAATAGTATAGTTAAGCCAGCGAAGGTGTCAAAGGCCAACCCATAGCAGAAAAGTTGTATAACAATAAACAAATAACATTAGAATGCAAAACAGTGCATCGTAATACTGATAACATACTAGGGCTATTCACAATCCAGTGCAAATGGTCTTGCACCATATCATTTGCAAAATGGTAAAATATATATTTACTCTACACTAAGAAAATAAAAAAAAATGCATTTACTACGCTATTGCATATATACAAAACTAAAATCCATAGCGAAAATTTACTATACATTGCAATACTAAAGTGCAAACTGGCTGCTGATTATAAAAAAAAAGTAGAGGCGAAAAAAACTGATATGGAAGATAAGCGAATAAAAAACCAAAGAATTGTGCTTAAAGAATTTTTTCTACATGAAATTGAGTTAAGCGAAATTTCCAAATTAAAATAAATTTGCTTTTCATCAATTGGCTGTGAATTTCACGTTTTACAACAACTGTAGCAAATTATATCAAAAAGGCCGTTCACAATTGATAGAAAATTTTTAAAATTTTTTATAAAAGCACAAATATCCAAAATACACGAAATTGTGAATTGCCCTACTAAAAATACAAGCGCATTAAGATCCGTGCTTTTGTTAGATTGTTGTTGTTTCGAAGAATGATCAATACCAGATTAATAGCATAAAATCCGTTGTCACAAGGAAGAATGACTAAACTCAAGCTTTCGTAAAAAAGCGATACGCCATTTTCTTTATTGCCATTCCTTGGAAGGATGAAGGAAAAAGCTTTTTAACCATAATAGAGTATCACTTATGTCTGCATATATTTCGTTTGTAACGGTACATATATTTTAATTCAAATATTCATTAAATTCATAATATTCATTTTATTCACTATGAGTTTAGTCATTATTCCTTGTGACCACAGAAATAGTCATTTCAATAATTGCATATTACAAAAATTAAGTTGAATGTCTTGCAATTAAAGCGAATACCATACACATATAACTTTCACATACCTACTTATGTAGCTACGTTTAATAAAAATATTATTGAATTTTTTTAGAAAAAATTTAATGTGCAGTTGTGTTGCTTTTTTGAAGAAATTCCATATCATATATCTTTGAATAATACATCTAAATTTTTGCAGTAAAATTCCTCAAAATATGAAATGTACATAATCAAAAACTTCTTCTTCATACTCTTGTAACGTGGGATAATGTGAATTCAAATGCAAAATTTAAAAACCGACTTTATGGATCGCTATTTCATAATCTTCGTTATTCGCTATTTCGGAAAAAAACAACCAAAGCCAAAATTCGAATAATTTTTTTACGCGAATTTTGGCTTTTGTAGTTTGTAGTTGTAGTTGAAGGATAATTGAACAATAATCAATCTGAAAAAAGTTAATTTTCAAAAAAATTTTAGTTTAAATAGTGATTTAAAATAATTTTATGTAGGCAGTTACTGCTAAACTAAATATATGTATTTGTACATGCATTTTTGAAAAACTATCCCTTTAGAAGCAAACTACCTTGTTCTTAAAAACAACTAATTAAAAAACTTATTTAAAATAATGTAGTTTATGAACTACTTTGAATTATATTAAGGCGGTATCCACTTCAATGTTGAATAGTTTTTAGTGCATTATATATGAAGTAATTGAAAAACTATTTCAAAACAAGTGGCTTAAAACTAGTTTAAATTATATTAAGGCGGCGACTACTCTGATTTTGAAATAACGAAATACAAACTTACTAAATTTCGGGACGATCTCGGGATCCCGGGATTCCGGGAAAACTACTTTGAATTATATTAAGGCGGCGACTACTCTGATTTTGAAATAACGAAATAAAAACTTACTAAATTGCGGGACGATCTCAGGATCCCAGGATTTCGGGATTGTATGTTCAGATCCTGAAAATCCCGGAATCTACAAATCTGCAAAAATTGACATCCCTACACCGCCCTAAGTTTTATTAAAAAAATAACCTAGTTTAAATATATACTATTATTCAATTATATCAATTATATTTAAAATTTTTTTCATATGTAATATTCTACAAAACAATTAAAATCGTCGTCTATAAAAAAGTGATTTTCTCGAAACAAAGTTTTTCTGATCGGCCAGGGTGTTTAAAAAATCTATCAAGCCGATTGGGCTGAAATTTCAATACGTTATTCTACAGCCAATGGCTCTAGCAGATAGTAGAAATGGTAATTTTTAATACTTTTTTATTATTTTGTTTGCTTAAGGCCGCTTTGCATTATCCCACTGTGTGTTAACACATGTCAAAATTTTCATGTGTGATAGAAAGTGAGATGGTGTAAACAACGGAAAGCAATGTGTGTTCTGATTTTTTTGGCATGTCGTACCACATTTTATTTTTTGGTTTGTTTCTAATTTCATCACACATTCTATCCCACCAGAGATGCATTTTACCATAAACTTACTTGAAATTTATTATTTAGGTGAGAAAATTTTAAGCTCGTAATGTATTTTCAAATGGAATAACAGAAGGAAGCAGTTTTACAGCTTATTGAACTTTGTAGGGGCTTTAAATTGATTAAAAACCGATTCATTACTCAAATTTTCACGTTTTAGTTTAGTGTAAAGTATAAAAATGCGGTGCGACTCTGTGAGATAGTCTAAAAGCGAAAAATTAATTTCTTCATACAAAAATTAAAAATGACAGCATGATGAAATTCAATAATACTTTCTATCTCACATGTGGTAACACACAGTAGGACAATGTAAAGCGGCCTTTAGAAGTTCGAAATTTTTTAATTTTTGTACAAATACATGTATTTTTTTACATGAAAAAACCCAGAATTTTTCTCTATTACTGTATAAAAAGGAATTCTACGTCTATACTTACGATACTATCGAAACTGTGTCTTTTTATTAATTAAAAGCATATTTGTTTTACAATTTTTCCTAACTAATAATTATTTCATTAGCCGAATCATCAGAATTTCATCTTTTTATTGGTGTAATGAAATATCTAAAAATTATGGTTGTGTATCCAAAGTAGCAAGCAAAATATTGCTACAAGGAAAATGTCCAGCTAGAAACAAACTAAAGAAGATGAAAGAAAAAACACACATACATATATATAATAACCTGTAAAATTTGTATCAAATATAACTTTTATTCGCATTAATCAAATCTACAATATTTCTTTGTTTTATTTTAAATTTTACAGCTAGAGCAATTCTATTTATTGCTACATTTTTTTATTATCCAATAATTATTACATTAGCCGAATCAGAATTCTGTCTTTCTATTCAGCTAATGAAATATCTAAAAATCCTTGTCTGCAGCAGCAACCAAAATATAGCTACAACAAAATTACAACAAAAATGTCCAGCTGGAAACAAAATAAACTCGGCAACCATGCACATGCAAATAAGAAGCTGTAAAATTTTATTTTCATTCATAAAATTTGCAATATTTCTTCAGATATTCAAATAAGAAGAAACAGGCGAGCACATTAAAAAATACCGAACTTTTTGCTCCCTTGTGCACGCAGCCAAAATGATCAAAATATAGAAAACAAAATGTAAACAAACTCGCACTTTTGAAGGGGTATAAAATAAATGTCCCATCAAAATACCCTATCCTGTCGATGGATGGCTAATATCGGCGAGTAAAAAATAACGAGCGACGAGTGAAATCTCTGATAGATATATACTCGTTGCAGAACGTTAACATAAATCCAACGATCCGAATATTAATACGGATCGAACAATTGGTTGCCAGCGTGTGCTGCCAGCAACACAGACTCTGCCAGCGGAGGCGACGAAAAGAAAAAAAAACAATACCAAATGCGAAACAAGCAACAACGAAAAACAAAACAAATACTCCATTTGAATTTAATGAATAAACAATTTGTACTGCTACTTATTGGTATGTTTGTGTGTTTATGCAGAATTTGTTTTGTTCTTTGCTTGACGTTGTTGTTATGCTCTATTATATGCTTTTGATTGTGTTTCTGATATTTTTCTTGTTTGGCTGAGCAGAAATAAAAGAACTTGGCCAATTTGTGCTGTTTCTTAACTAAGACAAATATGAAACAAGTGAATGTCGTTATGGCTTAACAAATTATTTCAATGCGCGAAATAGCGAATATATATTTTATTTATCTATACTTAAGTTATATATTTTATCTTTCAATGTATATATTTTAATATTTTATCTATACATATTTTATCCATGTTTTGTAAAATTCTAATTTATCTACAATCTTCAGGCCATGCATTTGTATGAAAAATTAAAATTTTTCGAAAATTAAAATTATGAATTTTTAAAAACGTGACGGCGAGTTGATCTTTTTGTTGTAAATTGAAAAAATTTGAAAATTTTTGGATTTTTTACACATTTCTCTATTTTTTGCACTATTTGCTCTATTTTTTGTGCACAAAATTGGTATGCACTTCGTTTGTTATCGAATTGTCCCTAAAGATGAGCTATAAAACATAAAAATAGAATAAAAATATCAGAGTTGTGATATTTTAATTTTCGAAATAATTTAATTTTTTTCTTATTTAGTAAAAAAAATCTTAAAAATTCAAATTTGAAAAAATTGCTATAAATTGCTATTGAAATGTTTTCTGAAACAGCATTTAATAAAAATACAAACAAATTATGTGATTTCGTTCAATAACTTGGTCGTTATTAAATTTTTTACTTGAAGTGTAACATTTTGTAAATTTTGAGTTGGAGTACTTTTGCAAAAAAAATTCAAAAATTTAAAAATGTAAAATTTAAAAATTCACGGTTAGCTAAAGCATAGTCTTATGCTATTTCAGGCAAGAAAAATTCAAAAACAAAAATTCAAATAAAAAAGTTATAGCTGTTGAAACTTGACTTTTTTTTCAAAAATGCTCGAAGTGCCTTTTTTTGGCATTTCGAACACAAAAAAGTTCATAAAAAATTGATATAAATATGTTTTTTATTGAAAATGGCTTCAACAATATAAAAATAAATTTTCTGATTTTAGTTAGAAGAAATTTTGGAGTTCCATTACTACTAACATATCAGACCCTGGTTTTAAGGTAAGAAATATTAGAACTACCCCAAAAACCTACCAATTTTATTTTATGTTTGTGTGTCTATGCAGAATTTGTTTTGTTCTTTACTTGACGTCGTTATTATGCTCTATTTTATGCTTTTGATCGTTTGGATACGCAGAGCTGAAATGAAATAAATTTGCGATTTGTGATTTTTCTTTACTTTCCCAAATATGAAATAAGTGAGTGTCGTTTTGGCTAAACAAATTAATTCAATATGAAAAATATTTTATCTAATAGGTACTTAGATTCTTTATACTCTATACTTACTTCTGTATTCTATTTATATACCTGTAAATTAAAATAATGTAAAATCAAAGAATAGATCATACTTAATTACAAAAATTTACTATAATTAAAACAGTAGGTATATTAACTACTATATATTTATATTTTTCTAATTCAATTTTCAATTTTAAGCAAAACAGGCAAAAAACCCACCACATATTTTTTGTTATATATTAAATACATTTAGATTATATGTATCTATTTACCTATTAAAATTATCTTAAAAATTTTTTATATGCATTTTGTTTTCAATAAAAAATTTCAATTCTTTGGTTTATTTTTTGAAGTGAAAACTTCTTTAGGCGCGTTGAACGATTTTGGTAGAGGGTAATTCATTGGTTTGCATCATCGTATTTTTCCAAGGAAATCGTCCACAATCGGCCGCAAGCTAACAAAGAAATCACTTAGAAACTGCTGAAATTAATGCATATAGTCTGTTTGTTAGTATAAAAATACTTAAGTTAGGTTGCAATAAGATGTTTGCAACCAAAACTTACTATTAGTTCGGTTTATATTGGCATAATATGCCTTTAAAGTTTGGCAATTTCTTCAGCTGTTGTATTTGTCAACATTTTTGAAAATTTTGCTTTTACTCAAACAACTGCTATTCATGGTGAGATTTAAAAATGGATCGATCTTCTTCTCTTTCTGCTTTTTTCTGCTGGAACTTCGTTTGCAAACAAGAAAAATAATGTATGGATTGAGTGTTTTAACATTTTAATCTTTAAGTTGTGATAAAGGAATAAATTGAACATTCAAATAATTACATGCATGCTCTTATTTTATAACATATCGTCAAACAAAGTTTGACAATTTTCATAGTTGTAGTATTTGCCAGTGGCTTTTTATTTTCACCACTGCGGCATTTTATATTCAGAGTTGTCAGCTCTGACACAGCCATGTGCAGGATTCAATTATATATAAGGTTAAGTAACCATGAAATTGTTCTCATACAACAACAAAACTTGGATTGCAAAATGTCAAAGTAAAACAAAAAAAGACAAGTAAGCAATCAAATTAAAATTTCTGACTAGAAGTCAAACTATTGAATTTTAATATTAAATTTGTGTTTCAAATAATTTTTAAACAATTTTCTTGGAGTTTGAGTTTTTGTTACTACCTCAAAATGCCGAAAAAGTACGCGATTCACCAAAACTATTGGAACAAGGAAAACTGTTCCTTTTTTAAAGTGCCCAGTGACATTTTTAAACGAAAACGCTGGATGGATGGAATTTGGATCGGCGAATGTCAAAGTAAAAGATAACAACACCAAACAGCTGTTTCTGACTTTCGCCGAGAGATATGTGCTCTCAGCTTACTCAACCTTATATATAATTGAATCATGGCCATGTGTCAATCGGAAAGTTTTCAGTCGTGGTAGGATAGAAAATACCAAGTTGAATAAAATTTGTGTGTGTTGTAATAAATTTGTCTTTTTTGCTGTGTCAAATGGACGATGAAATTTTGACAATTACAAATTTTGACGTTTCACATTTCGGTCATGTTTTAGCGCAAATATTGTATTTTATTTGCATTTTTCAATTCGCGACATATTTAATTCGAGAGCTTGTACTTGCAACATATTTCGTAAACTTGTAATATTGTAAACTTAAAAAATAATAAATTAATGAAAAAAATGAACGAAAGTGTTTGAGTTTGTGTCTGCCTGTGTGTGGGCCAACGGTCTCCAACATCAGCAAGTGCAGCAAAGTTAAATTGACTTTCTTTGCTGGCGAGCGTCCTCCAAGTGCCACCACCAGCAAGTGCAGTGCAAAATTTGTTGCTAGCCAACATCCTCTAAGTGGCATCACTAGTAGCACAAGCAAGTGCTAAGTGCATGCTAGCAGGCAAACAGAAAATATAGCATGCAAAGTGCTGTATATTTTACGCCGTCAATTCGGTTCATCCCCTCTAACGCTGCGCAACCGCTGGGATCTTGTAATTCTCTTTGCGTTGTTGTTGTAAATTTGCTAAGTAGTTATTGTTGTACAGTAAGCTTTAATTTTTTGTGGATGCTTATTTGTAGCTACAGTCAGCATATGACATCGAACTAATTTAAAAAACAGTTTATACATATGAATTAAAGAATATATATAATATTGGTAAATCTATTTGTTTTTAGTAAAAGTGTTACCGTATCGGAAATACATATATATATATATATATATATATATACATATTTACATATATATAGTTCATATATATGAACAATTTAGCTCATTGAGGAAATTTATAGAATATTTATGTATATTTATATAATAACAATTACGTATTAAACCTGCGAATTAATTAATATTTTCAGTAGTAATTGAATAACTAAAGTCTGCTTATCCTAGGCATTCTATTTTTTAAAACTGTTTAGCTTTAATTTCTTATATGAATTATATATAATTTATAAGCTATAGATATTTCTTAATTTTAGAATATTCTTTTTTTTAATACACAACGCAATATAGATATGGTGAACATGTATATTGTGTTAGTGTTATGATATAAATAGATATAAATAAGCTTTAATTTTTTATATTAATTCAATAATGAAATACTTTAAATAAATTACTTTAATTATATGTATTTTTGATATGGTAACACTTTTCCTTAAAATAAATAGTTTCGGTAATATATAAAAAATTTAATAAATTGTTATAAGCTCTTAACAAAAATAATTCCGGACGTCTTCCGGGGAATACTAATATTTTATATATAGGTTTTCGCTTCGGTCGGCAGTCCTCTCACTGCTATACTTTTTTTATTACATACATTTTATGTATAAATACACCCACGAAAAAGGACATTTTGCTGTAAATAAAACCAAACAAATAATAGCTAGAGAATATTTTATACCAAAGTTAGAAGAAAAGGTAAAAAAACATATAGCTAACTGTATTCCATGCATCGTCACTAACCGGAAACGAGGTAAGCAGGAAGGTGAACTCCACACTCTTCACAAAGTAGACACGCCGTTACATACCTACAACATAGATCATCTCGGACCATTAGAATCGACAAGCAAAATGTATAATCATATCTTTGCCGTTATAGACGCTTTCACCAAATTTTCATGGCTTTATCCAACGAAGTCCACTTCAGCTAAAGAAGTTATAGCAAAACTGGAACTTCAAAGTGTGATTTTCGGAAACTCGATGCAAATTATCTCAGATCGTGGATCAGCTTTCACTTCAGACGATTTCAGAAACTATTGCGAAGCAGAAAATCTAAAACATATCAAGATTACGACCGGACTACCACGTGCCAACGGGCAGATTGAGATGTTAAAGAGCACCATCATCTCTGTTATATCAAAATTACGTATCGAAGATCCGAAGAAGTGGTATAAATATGTAAACAAAGTACAGCAAATCATCAACTCTACTTTTCATCGTAGTACAAATATGACACCATTTGAGATGCTGATTGGAACACGTATGTGCATAAAAGAGGATCTACACATCAAAGAACTCGTAGAGTTAGAAATGGTTCAAAACTTCGATAAAGCCAGAGATGACATTCGAAAGGAAGCTAAGCAACAAATCCTTAAAGTTCAAGCGGTGAACAGAAAAACGTATAATCTACGACGCAAACCAGCTAGACGATATCAAGTGGGCTACAGTATTGCCATAAAGCGGACACAGCTAGGAGGAGGTCTGAAACTAAAAGCAAAGTTTCTTGGTCCTTATCAAGTGACCAACATAAAGCAGAACGACACATACGACGTTGTTAAAATTTGCAGCAGTGAAGGACCCAAACAGACAAGTACATGCGCCGAGTATATAAAGCCGTGGTCTACTTCCAATGTTGATGACGACGAAGAATGCGAGCTGTTCGAGACGAACGCATAGCAGGATGGCCGATATGTGGGAATTTTTTAGTAGTATTATCCCTAACGTTAACCCTAATGTTTTAAAAAAGCAACTCTGACAGAGCAAGAACAAATTTTAAAAACTTAACCGAACGAACAGAAACAAGTAGTACTGACCTTCTAGATAACCTCTGCCACAGACTTAATGAGGATTTAAGAAGCATTCATCAATGGGCTATTAGTAATGGACTACAATTAAATTCTGCCAAGTCATATGTACTACCTATTTGTAAAAACAAACATTATCTAGATAAAATTCCTGACCTCTACATTGGTACAAATAAGCTTAGTGTCGTATCGAAAATCGTAAATCTTGGTTTTTGTATGAATTCGTCCCTATCATGTATTGATCATATAAATAGTGTTGTCCGTAAAGTTTATTATATCCTTCGAAATTTAAGAATGTCTGCAAATCTTTGTACTATTGATCTTAAGCGAATGCTAGTGAAGCAACTAGTTTTACCAGTTATTACTTATTCGGAAGTAGTTTAGAGTAGACTCGACTCGTCTTCGCAACTAAAACTAAATATTGCTTATAACTATGCCACGCGTTTTGTATTTGGCTTAAAAAAATTTGACCGCCTCTCAACTTTTAGAAATGCAATACTTGGGTGCAACTTGATTGACTATCTTAATGCTAGAAACTGCATCTTTCTTCATAAAATTATACATAAAAAAACACCACATTATCTCTATGAAAAACTGCAATTCAGCCTTTCTAGAAGATGTAACGTTCTTATAGTTCCTAGGCATAGCTCTCTTAATACCTCCAATCTGTTCTTCATTAATGCCGTAAGACTATGGAATGCTCTACCACGTAGCATAAGAGAAATAACTCGGGCGGAAGAATTTAGGCAATCTATTATGGCTCACTTTTCTACTACTTAAAATCTGTTTCTTTCCTTGTTTTTTTCTTCAATATTTCCTTTTGTATGTTTAAGTTCTAATATTTTAAGATTTTTAAACTAATTAATATGATAAATTGGTTTTTTTTTTTTTTTTTTTTTTTTTTTTAAACAATTATTTAATTTTGTTTAATTCTAATGTTTATTAATTTGTTGTTATATCCAAATATATACATATATAAATAATGTTGTTAATTTATACTTATATGTTGTACTGTAAAAGAACTTAGTTCTTATTTGTACTAATGCTATATGAAAAAAAAAAAAAAAAAAAAAAAAAAAAAGAAAGAGGACAGTTGAAAAAAAGACGCATGACCGTGAAGACATGAATTTTTAAGTCGACTCAATAATTTTCATTTTATTATTAATTATTCAAGTTTTCTTTCTTAAAACCACTTATTTAAAACAAAATAAATAATCTTCAAAATAAAACAGTTTAAAAGTATTTTTTAAAAAAACTAATACTACAGTATGTATATATTTAATTGATAACATCTTAAACAGGAAATATTTTTAGAAAAATTTAATTTAATTAATCTTATAAATTAAATATTTTATATTGGTAGTTTCGTGCTTATGTTTATTATATTTGGGAATTTTAATTGTTTTTTATTAATTTGTTTGTAGCATTTTTTTTTTTTAGACTGAACCAACGCTCAGGGGATGCCCCCTATAAATGCGTAAGCATTGTGTTGATTCGGAAGATGGGTGATAGTTAGTTGGAGGGTGGATAGATGGAGTAGTGTCGGTGAAGATTTGTTTTGAATTTGCACAGCTCAAAACTGCCGGGAAACACGCTCGCAGGGAGACTATTCCACAACTTAATCGCGCGTCTAAAGAACGAATTATCGCGGTAATGCGAGGTTCTATTAGGCATCGATGCAATGGTAAAGGGGGGGGCTTGGACAGCTGCCCGAGTGGACCTGGGAAACACACGAGCTGGTGGCGTCAGGCCATGTATCTCCCTTGAACACTTCCCATGGTAATACCTATACAGAAGGCTTAGGCAACCTACATTACGTCGATGCTCAAGAGAGTTGAGAGAGGATGAAATACTTTTATCTCCTAACAAATATATCGCACGACGTTGAATTCGGTCCAGAAGCTCCAAATAAGATCTTGAAGCCCCTGCCCAAATGTGCGAATTGTACTCCATTTTCGGCCTAATATATGAGGTGTAGATCATGCGAAGATCAGCTGAAGTGAAATATTTTTTGCACCGTTTTAGAAAACCTAGGCACTTGCCCGCTTCTTCCGACACATCGAAAATATGATCATTCCAACGAAGATCACATTGGATCGATATGCCCAGAACGTCAAGAGCGGCTGATTCCACAAGATCCACACCATTCATATTGAGGGGAGCTAAGGGGCAATCCATCCGCTTGTGGGTTAACAGACAACACTGGGTCTTGCTTGCATTGAACTCTACTCTATTAGCAAGACCCCACTCGGAGATTTTTTGTAGATCATTAAGGAGTGTGTCATTCATAGTTTGCCTTTTTCTCTCAATCTCCATAAAGCTTGGGCGTTTTTTGAATGAATATGAATGACAAATGCTGCTGTCGTCCGCAAACGAATGTATTGGGTTATTATATATATATTTGGTGCAAACTTTTATATATTTTGTTTAAATTTAATTTTTTTATTTCAAAACTTTTTTATTTTATAACTTTTTATTTGGCTACAATTTTCTTCGAACAAATTTATGATACTGAAATTTTCAAAATGAATATTTCTGAAATTATACTAACTGAATACAATTCAAAATGTTTTTTTATAACAAGTGTTTTATAGGCAAGTGTAAGTAAAATACGTTATCAATAAAACTAAAGGTAAGTACCATATAACAAAGAGGTAAGTATTAATGTAACTAAAGGTAAGTACAATATAACAAAAGGTAAGTATTGATGTAACTACAACATAACAAAAGGTAAGTATTAATGTAACTAAAAGGTAAGTATCAATGTAACGAACAGGTAAAATAGGCTGTAGAGATTTTTCTATGTGGTGATGTAATAGAGCACCACATTATTCCCCCTCCTCAAATGAATCTTGTTGTATTTCTGAGTAAATTAAAATGTACCTTTCTTTTAGATTGTGTTGTAGTTGTTGTGTCTGTATTAATTGCTGCTGGTTTTAAACGGTCTAAACTAACTGTAGTATGAGTGTTATTTTTGAGTATTGTGAAGTATTTTGGGTTTCGGTTGATTACTTCAAAAGGACCATCATAGGGTTCCTTGAACTTGCTGTGTATGGTGTCGTTTCTAACGAAGACAAATTTACAAGTGTTGAGTTCCTTAGGTACGTGTTGTTGGAATTTTGTGTTATGGTGTGAAATGAGTGATTGTTTGTTTTCGACTACTTGTTTAATTTTTGGAAGCATCTCTGAAGGGTTTAAAGTTTCATTGTTGCGAATTACTATTTGTTTCGGTAATCTGAGCGGCTGGCCAAAGACCATCTCAGCTGGCGACGCTTTGATGTCTTCTTTGACTGAGGATCTAAGGCCCAGAAGAACTAGTGGCAACTCTGTGAACCAATTTGTCTGGTTGTTTGTTGCGATAAGGGAAACCTTTAACTGGCGGTGAAAACGCTCTACTATGCCGTTGGCTTGTGGGTGGTAAGCCGAAGTAGTTATATGTTGGCAACCGAGATTTTTGAGAAATGTGTTAAAGGTCGCGGAAGTGAATTGTGCTCCTCGATCAGAGGTAACCTTCAATGGAACTCCAAAACGTGAAATATACTCTCTTTGAAGAGTGTCGACTATCGTGTCGGTGTTTGTGTCTTTTAGCGGATATGCTTCTGGCCAACGAGTGTTCCTGTCGACTACGGTAAGTAGGTATCTATACCCTTTTGAAATTGGCAAAGGACCGACTATATCAACGTGGATATGTTCGAAACGGCCGTGTGGTATGCTGATTTTGTGTGGTGTTGTCTTCGTGTGCTTGTGTATTTTTGAGCGTTGACATCTAACGCATTCTTGTGCCCATTTGTTAACGTGTGTATTCATATTCGGCCAGAAATATCTTTGTGTAAGTAATCGCCGTGAGGCTCGTGTACCAGGATGTGCTATGTTGTGTAGTTGTTCGAATACTTGCTTTCGTAAAGTCTGTGGTATGTAAGGTCGTGTTAAAGAATTTTTCTGTTCGCACCAAATTTTAATGTTGAGTACCGGTATGACTATCTGTTCGAGCTTGTATCTGTGGCTATTTAGTATATCTTGCAGCTCTGTGTCTGTGTTCTGTTCTTTATGTAGCGTTCTCAGGTTGATGTCTGTGCAGGCAAAAGCTTCTATTTCAGCTCGTGAAAGTGCATCTGCTACAGTGTTTTCTGAACCTTTAATGTGTTTAATGTCATGTGTGAATTGTGCGATGTATTCTAAGTGTCTTGTTTGTCTGGGACTGCGTTCTGTTTGTGAATGTATAGCGTTAATCAGTGGTTTGTGATCTGTGTATACCGTAAAATTGTTTCCTTCTAGGTAGTGTCTAAAGTGTTTGATGTTTAAGTATATGGCTAGTAATTCTCTGTCGAATGTACTGTATTTCGTTTCTGACTTTGATAACTTTTTTGAGAAAAAGGCTTATGGTTCTAATGTACCGTTATTGCGTTGTTGTAAAACGCCGCCAATGGCTGTGTTCGATGCGTCTACGGCAATCGATAATTTTGCATTACTACTGATGTGATTGAGTAGTGTTTCCTTTGCAAAACTATCTTTGATTGTTGTAAATGCCTGTAGTGTGTTCTCTGTCCAGTGTAACTGTTTGTTTTTTGTTTTTGATGCTACGGTGACCATGTCATAAATTGGGCCTAGCATGTGTGCGAGTTTTGGGATACAACGGTGGTAGTAGTTTGTCATGCCTATGAATTTTTGCATTTGTTTGACTGTGGTGGGTTGTGGGTAGTCTCGTATGCACTGTGTACGTTCTTCTGAAGGTCGGATACCTTGTTTGGAAATGTTGTAACTGAGGAAGTTTATGTCTGATGCTCCGAACGTGCATTTGTTAGGTTTAATGTTTAAGCCGTATTCTGAAAGTCTTTGGAAAACTTGTGTTAAGTGTTTTATGTGTTCTGTCTCGGTCTCGCTAGCTATAAGTATGTCATCTAAATAAACGAAAATGAAATCTAGTCCCTGTAAGACTTCGTGTATAAATCTTTGGAATGTTTGTGCTGAATTTCTCAAGCCGAAAGGCATTCGGAGAAATTCGAACATTCCGAAAGGTGTTGTTATTGCTGTTTTGTGGATGTCGCTAGGAGCCATCGGTATCTGGTGATATGCTCTGACCAGGTCAATTTTTGAATAAAAGTTTGTGTTATGTAAGTTGATGGAAAAGTCGTGTATATGTGGTAAAGGGTAACGGTCAGGTACAGTAATAGCGTTCAGTCGTCTGTAGTCGCCACATGGTCTCCAGTCATTTGGTTCGCGTTTGGCTACAAGGTGTAGTGGAGAAGAAGTTTTCGAGTCAGACGGTCTACAAATTCCTGACTTGACTAGAAAGTCGAATTCTTGTTTTGCGATTTTTAATTTTGATAGGTCTAAACGTCGTGGTCGTGTGAATGGTAACTGTCCTTCTGTAACTATGTGGTGTACTGTTTTGTGTTTGATTGGTGCAGTGTAGTTTGGTTCTGTGAAGAGTGAAGGGAATTGTTTGAGTAACTGTGTGTATTTATCGTCGAGTGTAAATAGTTTTGGTAATTGTGTTTCAGAATACCTCGAAATTGCGTTGACGGATAATTTTGTAAGGGGGTCTATGAGTTTTCTGTGTTTTAGATCTATTAGAAGTCCATATTTGGTAAGAAAGTCTGCGCCAATGATAGGTCTTGCGATATCTGCTAATATGAAAGTGAAAGGAAATTCTCGTCTGAGTTTTAAATTTACGTTTAACAATTTTTTTCCGTAAGTCGATATTGCTGTGCCATTAGCAGCTTGGAGTGTCAAATCAGATTTTTTATAAATTTTGAATTTGGAGGATGGCAATACGGAAACTTCAGCGCCACTGTCGATTAAGAAATTTAAGTTATTGTCCTTGTCAAATATGAATAAACGGCGTGTTAGTGTTATAGAACTCCCATCATTAGCCGTTGCAATGATGGTGTTTTTTAGTTTAATGTGTTTGGTGTATTGTGGTTTGGTGTGGATGTCGTTTGAACATACGCGCATGGTTGTTCGCATCGTCTGGCCGCTCTGCCAAATTTGTAGTGGTACCTACAAACCCAATTGGCCGGTCTTTGTTGTGACCCTTCTCTTCTAGGTGAACGACGTCTGGAGTACCTTTGGAAGTTTGAGCTTTGTGATCGAGAACGTTCAGTTCTTGTACCTCCAGTGCCAACTTATTAAAGTTTTCTAAAATTTTGGATGTGGTCTCCGCGAAACGTTGGGTAATTGCCATTACTTCTTCTGAGCCGGAAGCTGGTTTTTTAGACATGGTAGAAATTTCGCTACCAGCCATGGCTTCCCATAAGTCATCTGCTAGTTTTAAGAGGACCTCTAGTTCTCTGTGTCTGGACCCGGTCAAGGCGATATTTAGACTTTTTGGCAACTTGCGTAGCCATATTTTGTAGATTAAATCGCCACTGACTGTTGATCCCGCTAGTAGAAGAAGTGACCGGTAGAACTGAGATGGCCTTTGGTCGCCCATCTCAGAATCCGAAAGGATTTTATCTAATCGCTTGTTTTCGCTCAGTGAAAATCTATCGAGCAATGTCTTTTTAAGCCCTTCGTATGTGTTTTGTGTTGGCGGTTTTTGGATAAAGTCTAGTACAGTGACTATGACTTCTTGTGGTAGCGAGGTTACCAAGTATTCGTATTTAGTCTTATCGACTGTGATTCCTTTCGCTTGGAATTGTATTTCCGCATGTGGAACCAAGCGTCTGGGCAACTTGTCCAGAATGTAGGTAATTTTACCGAAACTGTGTGTATTTGTGTTGGTGGTGTGAGAGGGTTAGTCTCAAAGTCTAAGAATGGTGTGTTATCTCCCTCTCCGGTGTGTGGAGTAAGGGGTGGGAGTGGAGTAAGGGGTGTGTGTGGGGGTGTTCGTATCATTCTTCCCTCTAGATTTACTTCTATTTGAAAATTCTAACTCTTCCCTTTTTTTTAAGTGTACCTATGTCCCTAGTGTAGTGTAGTGCCTACGAAAGTTAGACGATAGGTTTCTTACGACCCTATCGTCTAAAATTCGTTTAAGAAGCTATGTTGTGTGCCTCGTGATGAGCTAGAGTGATACACAGCCTGAAAAAAATATTTTATAAATGTCAATAGAAAAATAAATATAGGTTTTTACAAAATATAAAATTTTATGTAAAAAAAAATTGTTGTTGTTGACGTTATTGTTGTTGCTGTTGCAAATGTTGTTGTTGTTCTTATTGTTGGTGTTGTTGCTGTTGACGTCGCTGCTGCTATTAGCGCCGCTGTTGGCGTTGACGTCGCTGACGTTGTTGTACGCAGTGACCGTGTCTGCTGCGTTTTGGTTGTTGTTGGAGCGTTTATGGCTGTATTAGTGCGATAGCTGCTTGACGGTACACTAGTATTGGTGCTTAGGTGAGCGTGTGACGACGAGTAGGTGAGAGCGTATGAGCTGCTGCTGCTGCTGTGACGACTTGTGCTGGGCTCTTCGGATGAGACTGTTTTTTGAGCGTGTTCGCTGTGCTACGCAGTCATTAAAGAGGTCGTTAGCTGGTTTTGTTGTTGTTGTTGTTATGGCTGCTGTTATTGTTGTTGTAGTTTCGACTGTGGTTGTTTTGTTGGCTGTTAACTTGGCGTTTGTTTTGGCATGGCACATGGTCCAAGGTTGGCTGTATTTGTTATTTAAAGTTTGTGGTCCTTCTAAAAGCGGTTTGATTTGGTATGTTGATGATTTGGTTTAGTTGTTTCTGGTTGAGAAGTTGTAGCAGAGATGATGGTTCTGCAGTAATTCTTTTTGTTATTGGTAACAATATGTTTTCCAATATGATTGAAAACAGGAACGCAGGATCGAGCAGGATCGCCAGTTTTGGTGCAAACTTTTATATATTTTGTTTAAATTTAATTTTTTTATTTCAAAACTTTTTTATTTTATAACTTTTTATTTGGCTACAATTTTCTTCGAACAAATTTATGATACTGAAATTTTCAAAATGAAAATTTCTGAAATTATACTAACTGAATACAATTCAAAATGTTTTTTTATAACAAGTGTTTTATAGGCAAGTGTAAGTAAAATACGTTATCAATAAAACTAAAGGTAAGTACCATATAACAAAGAGGTAAGTATTAATGTAACTAAAGGTAAGTACAATATAACAAAAGGTAAGTATTGATGTAACTACAACATAACAAAAGGTAAGTATTAATGTAACTAAAAGGTAAGTATCAATGTAACGAACAGGTAAAATAGGCTGTAGAGATTTTTCTATGTGGTGATGTAATAGAGCACCACATATATATATAATATACATATTGAAAAATATTGAATTTTCTGACACCCACCTTTTCATTTCTTCCATTTTATTTCGTTGTTTTTTAAAAAAAAAACATTTGTAATTGAAATATGTATTGCATAATTATGTATATTAAGATTGATAACATCTTCAACAGTAAATCTTTTTTAGAAAACTTTAATTTAATCAATCTTATTGATTAAACATTTTACAATCGTTTGTTTTTTTTTTTTTGTTTATGCATATATAAATTTTGGCATTTGAATTCATTTTTTATATATTCATTTGTGGACATTTATAACATAATATGATATCCACATATATGTATTCATGTTCCTAAGGAAAAATACCGCATTTTTCTGACTTAAGCAAAATTTGTAAAAATTATATACCCCTGGTTTTTTTATTATTATTGTTATTTTGAGAAAAAGATTGAGGAATTCATTGCTTTAGCATCATCGGGACAATGCAATGGAAAGTTTTGCAGTTCTGAATGGTCGACTAATTGCTTATATTATTCTGATAGGAAAAATTTATGTGATTAAAATTTAATCAGGCATCCTGTAGCTAGAGATTGCAATAAAATCAAAAACTTAAAGAATATATTACTTATTTAGAAATTATTAAGCTTAAAAATTATTATAGTTTATAGTTTAATTATAATTTTTCAATTTAGTTCCTGGCATATAAATTTTTATCGCAATAAAACGAGAATGATGTTATGTTCGAATAAAAGATAAAACTATTTGTGAATGGTCTACCTTCTTATTTATCAAAGTGTCCGTTTGGACAATATGAGAGAGTATAGCAGGAAAATTTGAGAAATCTACTCTGCAAATAAATTCCTTAATTTTATTAAAAACTGCAGTGAGTCAGTTTATCATTATGTATGGACTAAGGTCGAAGTTTGTTTATAAAATATAATGCATCAAAAACTACATTGTCTGTCGGCTCCTATTCAGAAGCTCGTAAGATGAATTTTTAATATATGTGCACTTTTACAATTTTCAATATACAAACACTGTTTCGAAAAGTTGTGAGACTGTTTGTTCGTTTTCATTTTGCTATCTTCGTCACTTTTCGACATTTTCTTTTGAATGTATTCATCAAGTGTCACATTTGACGAGCACCAATGACGATGAGCGCAGTAAATGTCGTTCGTTGCGCCGGGAATACTTTATCTGTAGTTCTTTGTATCATGCACCGTGCACTGTGTGAACTTATTTAAAGTGCTCACTTATTTTCTCTGTCTTTTTGCTCTCTTTCTCTCTCTCTCTCCCTCTCGCTTTCATAACATTCATGCTCTCTTTTTATGGCAGTTAATTCTGTGCAACCACCCCATGCAAACTTCACCACCCAGCGTTTAAGCAAGCAAGCAAGGACTCATCGTCGCCCATGTGTCTCTCGCTTTTTGCCGAATCCAGCTGTTTGCTTTATGGCGATTTTTCATTTTCCGCGAGCCTGAGCTATAAGAGCAGCCCACAGAGAAATCAGTTACGAAGTTACGTGAAACATCGTCACATTATTGACAAGCAGTGTTAGGATTAATTAATTAAAATATAGTTAAAAAAAAAATAACAAAAACAAAGACTTTATACCTCTATAAATACATGCATACATGTGCAAAAAAAAACTAACTTAGTGTAAGAGTAAAAATTGCTTCAGATAAATCATAAAATTTGTATCGTAAAAATGATGCAAAATACATGACAAAAATAAACAAGATAGCCGATAAAGAAAAGAAAAATTTCGTCCTTTTACAATCGTTGGAAAATATAAAATGATACTTAGTGATACTATTTCTAAATGGAACAGTTAAACTTTGTCACCTTTTGTATCGATTAATAAATATTAAACCTGCCAAGGAATCTTATGTTCGTGCGTATGTCCTTTCCTGTGCTGCTCCATCATATTGCAAGACTGTCAAAAATATATTTTTGATGTTTTATTCAATACACACACACACAAACACACCTACACATTAAGTGCAGCACACACACATGCAAACATATAAAAACACATACATTTATATGAAAACTATAAATAAAGTTTTAGAAAAAAGAATTTGGCTGTCAATCAAATCAAGCTATTGAGTTATTACGAGTTCAAATAGTGTTTGAACCAAAATCACAAAAAAACCCAAAAAAAGGAGTTGTGAATTGTGCATGTATGTGTTGTCATTAGTAAAAATAATTAAAGCTGTACAAAACAACACAAACAACTTTTGGGAGTCACTCGCTTCTTAGCTCAACAACCACCACGAAAACTAGTCACACTGCATCAAAGTCGTGTTCAAGAAATCCTGAAGCTCAAAAATCAACCTATGTGCTAACATGTAACAGCTTTTATTTAACTTATGTAAGTTAGTTCCAAAAAACGTAATATTTGCTATTATTTCGGTACAAAAGAAATTCTTTTTGTTATCTTTGTAGAATGATTTTGATAAATATTATTTGCTCATATTTTCTCTAAAAATGCTATCTTTTTATTGAGGTAAATTCGATATCGCAAATTTGGGATGTATGGGAGGAGCCACGCCCATTGTCCAATGCCCATTTAACGTTATCAGTAAGACTACATTTGTAAATTGAGGTCCAATACTGAATTCCAAGGCTGTACGACCTTGAACTCTAAAGCTATCCGATATAGCAAAATTGGGTTGTATGAGAGGTTCCACGCCCCCTTGTTAAACGCCAATAAAATGCTATCAGTGAAGCTGCATGTGTAAATTGAGGTTTAATACTGAATTCCAAGGCTGTGAGACGTATGACTCTAAAGCTATTCTTCATCGAACATTTGGCTGTTATGGGAGGTATCACGCCCCCTTTTCCAATAGAAAAACTATTCTTGGTATGTGTTGAGAAACCATATGAACTATATTACTAAATTTTAGTCTTCTGCAGTAAAAACCGTCTGATATATAGCTGATTTGTGGGGGTAAAAGTAGGAGCAGCACAACACTTATATATACATCTGTGGTCAAAATAATAGCAGTACTCTTATATTAAGACATGTTTGTATAAATAATACTTGTCTACAAATTTCGGATCCGGTAAACACATTATCGTTCCTATTTGTACTTTCAACGCTGCTTCGAAATCTGTACTCAGTTTCCTCCTATATTGTAAAATTTTCCAGATACCGGGTGTTTTATGTTTTTAGCACGTGTTTAATATTATTGATCTAGATTACAAACTACCCACCATAAAATAAAAAATAATATATTTCCTCTCAATGCCCTGGTGGGTAGGGATCCAGAAGATGCGCACTCTCTTCAAAGAGAGTGCATCTCTGCCAGCCAGGACGCTTTTGGACTTGATGGTAGCGGAGCGCATGGATTTGATAGCCACTTGGCTGTCGACGAAAATCTTGATATAAGAGCGGTGTGTGTCCATGCCGAGGGCTATCTACGCGGCCCTCCTTATGGCGAATACTTTCGCCTGGAAGATGTTGCAGTGGTTCGGTAGTTTGTAAGGCTGCCTTATACTAGGCTCTGCGCAATACGCAGCCATAATAACATTAAATAAAACTTAAGTTAGAGGCGTTCGAGCTGCAAGGAACTATCTGGACTTGAGTCAGTCAAGTTTCAAAACGGAGACCCAAAAAAAACTACCTTGAAATTTTTCAAAATTATAAAAAGACTTGAGGCTATTTTCAATAAATTAAATGGACGTCACATTAATTCTATTCTAAGCTTTCGCCACAAATTACTAGAGTTTTAAAATTCCTTTTCAAAAATATATTAAATTCTTTTTTTTTAAATGTCGAAAGCATGGCAGAACTACAGAAGGTACATGCATTTCAGACTGCGTGCTCTTTCTCATAGCCAAAATTGTCCAAGTCAGCTTTTTGCGAATGAGAAAAAAAGGAAATCAATGGTCCCATTCAGCGAAGTCAACAGTTGGTAACTGGCTGTTGTGTTAAAATTCGCTGAAACACTGCAAAAACGCTGCAAATTTGAGTGAGAAGCCTTTGAAATTAAATCTGTGGTCACAAGGAATAACGACTAAACTCAAAGTATCGTAAAAAACGATATTTTAATTGCACGAACTACGACCCATTTTTTTAAATATATGAGCCGTTACAAACAAAATAAGTGCAGACATAAGTGATGATCAATTCTAGGCAAAAAATGGATATCTGCATACTTCCAAAAATTGGAAATAAAGTAAATTCCATATATTTTGAGTTTAGTCATTATTTCTTGTGCCCACAGAAATTATTTACATAATTAAATAATTATAATGATTAAATAATTATAATAATTAAATTAAATAATTGTCAACGTTTAAGAAGCATTTTTTTCAGACACATACACGCACATTTCCGTATTTATTTATTTCTTCCTTTTTCTGGAATAATATCTTAGCATAAAGGAAATAAAAACTCTAAATTTAACAAATTTTGGAATAAAGGTTGATTTATTCAAATTTTTCACATTTATTCCATTATAAAAACATTGCACAATTATAATTTCAAGCATGTGCAATGAAAAAACATAAACATAAAACGCACTTTTCAATAAAAAAAACATTTTAAGGAATTTGAAACTTATTGTTCTGACGTTGCGACTATGATATGGTACACTTTGAAAAAGAAATGAACAATACAAAATGTATACTGATTATTAGATAGTCATTAGATAGAGAAAAAATTATATGAAAAAATCATCGCAGCGCTTCTTTTTTGCGGCATAGTTATCAATAACTTCGTTAATATTTATTTTAATGTCTCTATGTATATGCAATAATGCGAGTCCATTCAATTGTTCTTGTTGCATAGTTGAACGTAACCATGTTTATAATCGTCGCAGTTTAGAAAAACTTCGCTCAGCTGTTGCTACAGTGATAGGAAGCGTGGCAAAGATAGCAAACGTTTTAGAAATTAGTGGAAAAAATGGTTTTGATATCATTAACCTTAGTTTCGCTCGCCCATTTACACTGCCAAATTTGAAGTTCATGAAATAATTGAATTGGAATTAGTTCCTTATTACCGTCACAAAATGGAATTATTATCTAAGAAATGTTAACACTCAAATTGTTTAGCTTTTCATTGTTGTGTTTATCAATTTTGTTTGGCAGGATTTCGTTTACATATAGTTTTTGGAAAAATTTTCGCTGAAACGAGCCTTCATATCAGCAATGATTTCATCTAGTAATGGTACAAATGCGCTGACATTACTACGATGAACTTGTCTTCTAGCAATACGAGGTATATTAACTGACATACCTAACCTCTCCTGTAACTCCTGCACATCTGCAAATATTGTCTTAAAATATGGTTTTGCGTTTTCTCTTTTTTTCGTTCGTAGAGCAATCAATATACAATCAAAATTATAGAATACAATACTGTTCAATTTAATTCATATGGCTTGTCATGCTACTTATTACAATCACCCATTCAATTGCATTAAGGGTACCTTTATGTATACATAAGCGATTCTGAAGGCATTTTTTGAAAGAATACTACAAAAAATGGTCGGAGATATTGATATAAAGTTTTTTTTTATTGTTTTCAACAATTGTTAAAGTATTTAAAAAAAAATTTGTTTTGTTTTTTTGTGACGTCATTTGCGTGTAAGTGACGTTTTTATAGCGATGCGAGAAGAGTAGGACTATTTTGCTTGTAGAATTACATGAGATTACTGTAGATTACATCAAATCTGAAAATCAATATGAAAAATCAAATGCTGTTGGAGGCGATGGTATTTCTTTGCGTTTTTTAAAGTTAATTTAACCCTATATAATTAAACCGTTGACTCATATAATTAATCATTGTTTTACAACTTCGTGTTTTCCTGAATCGTGGAAAATTGCGACTGTCATTCCAATTGCAAAGGTTACAAATGCTTCTGCTATGAAAGAGTATAGACCCATTAGCATTCTGTCTACATTTTCTAAAATATGTGAGTCCCTCATGGCCAAACAAATTAATAATCATCTAAAAACTCATAGCCTTCTATCTCCATACCAATCTGGTTTCAGAGCTGGGCATAGCTGTGCGACTGCCATGATAAAAGTTGTTGATGATGTCCGAACATCGTTTGATGCAGGACATATAACACTTCTCTGCTTATTGGATTTTTCCAAAGCCTTTGATTGCGTCAATCACTCTATTCTTATCCAGAAGCTTAGGCTTCTTTTTGGCTTCAATAATGCTGCTGTAAAATTAATAGCCAACTATCTTGAAGGTAGAAGGCAGAGAGTTAAGATTAAAAATAAATTTTCCGACCTTAAGGATATTGTAACTGGTGTGCCACAGGGTTCAATTCTTGGGCCCTTGCTATTTAGTGTCTTTATAAATGACATTTTTACCGTGTGCAGTGATGTGTTGATGCATGCTTATGCCGACGACATTCAGTTGTATTGTTCAAACCGTGTCGGACTACTTGATGACTTGTGTTGCAGGTTGAATGACGATCTCAAAGCAATTAGTAAGTGGGCGTCTGACAATGATCTCTGCCTTAATGCAAAGAAGTCGTATTTTCTGCCTATCTCCAAGGATAAACTTAGCAACCTTGAAATCCCTCCTATACTATTAAATAATAAAAGTTTGGAATTGGTGAATAAAGTAAAAAATCTAGGGTTTTTTATTAACTCAAAACTGTCATGTTCTGATCACATTAATAGTATAGTTGGAAAAATCTATTACACGTTGCGATGCCTTCGGTTATCTGCTAGGTTTACACCAATTGAAACCAAAAAGAGACTTGTTATTCAATTAATTGTGCCATATATCACATTCTCTGAACTAGTATACAGTAGTCTAGATTCACATTCAGCGCATAAAATACTTGTAGCCTTTAATGATGCGACTAGATATGTTTACGGACTGAGTCGTTTTGAACATATCTCTGCGATCAGTAAGAATATTTTGGGGTGTAGCATAATTAGCTATTTGAACGCGAGAAACTGTATCTTTCTACACAAGCTCATTATTTACAGGACTCCTTCATACCTTTATCAAAAATTGCGCTTCTGTGCCTCAAATCGAACATGTAATCTTATAATACCGAAATTTAGTTGTTTACTATCTAAACGTCTTTTCTTCATCAACGCCATTAAACTATGGAATTCACTACAACTTAATATTAAATCTATCGTCAGTACGAACAAATTCAAACAATCTATTATGTTATATTTTTCGAACATCTAAAACAGTTTAATAAAAGCCTTAAAATTTTGATGTTTTAATCAATTTGATTTTAATTATAAATAATCATATGTTATATGTATATAATAGGATCAATAAATAAATAATTAGTTATCTAACTTTAAGATATTTATTTGCCATCTGTTGATTATGATTTTTTATTTTTGTGTTTATTTCTATTTTATTTTTACCTATAAAATTACTGTCTTTAAGTGCTACCTTTAATTTCATTAGTTGATTATATATTCTTATGCGTTGTACTAATTAAAGATCTTTTTGTATCTTACTGTACTAATTTATGTTCAAATAAATAATAATAATAATAATAAAAAATTACATGATCTGTAATCATCTGAAAAAACAAAATATAATTATATGTAAAGCACATTGGCGTCGGAAGCGGGGGAGAGGGGGCAGTTTCCCCCCCCCCACTTTTTTAGCTAGACAAACAATTTAAAAAGAAAACTTCACAACGATAACATTTTTTTATTATATATTTTCCTCTTGTTTCTTTCTTCTTTATAAGCATGCTTGCGGATAACCATTTTCTTTCTCTGTGTTTGCAAAAAGATAGAACAAAATGTAGAGTTTCTACTGCAAACCCACCACTTCAGTTTAAAAGCACCCTTAAGTATATAGCTTAATACTGTAATATTGTAATCGAAGCCTTCAACGGTAAAGTGCCTTCTGAACAAAATCTAAAAACAAAACTGGATCTTTATGTAGATGACTTTGATGGGAGCGACCTCCACGCGCAACTTAAAATGCTGAAGCAATTGCCTGGCCAAACACCTTCCAATTGTAGTGGCATTGTATCCCAATTTGCAAAAAATTCGGATACTGTAAAAAAACTATTAAATGAAGTTGAAAAACTTATTGCTTTGCTTTTGACAGTGCCTGCATCAGCAGCTTCATCTGAGCGTTTTTTAGTCTACTAAGACGACTTAAAACGTATCTTCGAGCAACTATGACACAGAAACGACTCACTCATGCGGCACTTATACACATTCACAAAGATAAAACCGAAGAATTGAATTCGATGGAGGTGGTGAAAGAGTTTGTTTCTCGCAAGGACAGAAAGAAACATTTTGGAATAATTTCAATTGATATAACTTTTTGTGCCTTATTGCATTTAAATCATGTAAAGATATACCTAGTCTTGCTTTATAAAAGCAACCATCCTTTAAAGAATGATCTCTAATATTGAAATTGGAAGAACTTTAAAAAAAAATTTTTAATATTTTTAATATATTTTTTCTTTATTTTAAACTAAAATAAAAAATTTGTTTATTCACATTCATGTTTCTTTGAAGAAATTTTGGTGAACTTTTTTTGCACCACCATTTGTACTGCCCCCCAGATGAAATTCGCTTCCGACGCGCTTGGTAAGCAAACACTTACGTCGAGGTAGTGACTTCGCCCTTTTTTTTAAATGAGCCTGAAAATAAAGTTACAGCTCGTTATGTACTCAAATTTACAGCTGTAACGATTGTAATTATTGTTATTATATAGTTTCACTCTTTGTCATTTTATTTCAATATTTAAATACCTTACTTGGTTTGGTTTGGTTTAGATGGTGATTCTACATGCAAGTAGGATCCAAGTAGCTCTAGTGAGCCGTTTTGATACCATAACCTCGTGTTTCTGTTGGTTGACTGGGTAGCGCACTGCTAGGTTATAACCATCCGGTGCGATTGATGAACGTTAGGATATTGTTGATTTTTGTTGTTGAGAGTTCCTCTAGGTTGCTGAGGAAGGGCCTGCCAAGCGTTGTTAGTCTGGACCTGGCCAGGGCCGGACAGGTGCACAGAAAGTGTGTTAGTGTTTCTTTTTCATTTGGGTCATCGCAGCTGCGACAGTGGGTGTTGAAAGGTAGTCCAATTCTCTCGGCATGAACTCCGATGCACCAGTGACCCGTAACAATAGCCGTTAATCTGGCTATGTCGTTCCGGGGCTTTGAGAGCATCTGTTGAGTTCTGCCTATGTTGTAAAGGGGCCATATTTTTTTTGATGTGTTGCAGGTTGGTAGTTCTCTCCATCTACGACCGGCTAAGGTTAAGTAGTAAGAACGAATTTCTCCCTTGACTGTGTTCAGTGGAACTTCGACCGGTTCCGCTCTGGAAACGTCAAGGGAAGAGCACCGCCTAGCCAATTCATCCGCCTTTTCATTACCATAAATGTTCCTATGGCCGGGAACCCAGATTATGGTAATGCTAAGTTGGTGACTTAGCCGGGCCAGTTCATCCTTACACTGCCTTACCAGTTTGGAGTTGGTACTGATCGCAGCTAATGAATTAAAGGCAGCTTGGCTATCCGTCAGAATAGCTGCGTTAAGGTGGTTGGTGTTAGCTCTCCTTAGGGTGCGACAAGCTTCTCTTATCGCAAAAATCTCGGCCTGAAAGACGCTGGCTGAGTTTGGTAGACGAAAAGAGTCTGCCACCCCAAGTTTCTCAGAGTATATACCAACTCCCACTCCGCACTCCATCTTGGAGCCATCCGTGTAAAAGGACACATCGAAGGCTAGATTAATTCCCCCATTGCGCCATTCCACCCTGGTGGGAAACTTGGTTGTAAAGGATTTCGTGAAGTCGAGTTTGGGAGTGTCGTAGTCCGTTTTTCCAGGAATCAGTTCCCGAGGTAGCGGATTAAGAATGTCCATATGGTCTATTTCGCCAGTTGTACGACTCTCTGAGTCTGACTGCACTGTTTGTTGCAGTAAGCTTAATGTGTAAATCTATGGGGAGTAAATGTGTCAGGACATTAAGTGCATCAGTGGGGCATGAGCGGATACCCCCTGTGATACCTATGCATGCGGATCGCTGGATCCGGGCTAGTTTTGTTGTGTTGTATGCTTTATTCAGTGCAGGCCACCATACTAGTGCACCATACGCCAAGATAGGTCGCACTACCGCTGTGTATAGCCTTAATAGCATTTTTGGTTGAAGGCCCCATTTTCTACCAAAGGTTTTCTTGCAGGCGTAGAAGGCAATGCAGGCCTTCTTGACCCTTTGTTCGATGTTAGTTTTCCAGCTTAGCTTATGATCCATAATGACACCTAGATATTTTGCGCTACTGGAAAGTGTAAGAGGTTGGTTGTTGAGCTTTGGAAGGACAAATTGTGGCGCTTTGGTTTTTGTGGTGAATAACATCAGTTCCGTCTTGCTAGGGTTAACTCCTAGGCCGCACCTGGTAGCCCAGACACTGAATTTTCCCAAAGCAACCTCCAATAGAATAGCACTGAGCGTAGAGGGGAACAGTCCTGACACCATAACAACCACGTCGTCCGCATAAGCCACCACTTGACCCCATTGCAATTTAGTGTATTAAGAAATTCATTCATGGCGATGAGGCAGAGTAGGGGGAGATCACTCCTCCTTGCGGAGTACCCCTATTGACAAATCTCGTGAGTTGGCAGCCACTCAGGTCTGCCTGGATTATTCTGTTACTGAGCATTGAGACTATCCAGTTTCTCACCGGTGCTTGTACACCAAGGTTGGTAAGAGAATCAAAAATGGCCCTAGTATGAATATTGTTAAAAGCCCCTTCTATGTCTAAGAAGGCCGCAAGAGTGTATTGTTTAAAGTAGATTGATCTTTCAATAGTGGTAATAGCCTCGTGTAGGGCGGTATCTGTGGATCTGCCCTTGAGGTATGCGTGTTGGGCGCTGGATATGTTAGCACATTTTAGAACGGCCCTGAGATGAATATCCAGTACACGCTCTAGGGTTTTCAGTGCGAATGATGTGAGGCTTATTGGTCTAAAATCCTTGGCTGATTCATGACCTCTCCTTCCAGCTTTGGGTATAAATATTACCTTAACTCTTCTCCAGCTCCTTGGAGTGTAGTTAAGGCAGAGACACTTAGTGAAGATAGAGAGTAGGATAGGTGCAACTACATCTTGTAGTTTCTGCAACATTATTGGAAGTATGCCGTCGGAACCTGGGGATTTGTATGGAGAGAAGCTGCTTAAGGCCCAGATAATCCTTTCCATTGAGATAAAGGAGCCAGTCGGAACCACCGCAGTTGCCTCAGGTGATTCTAAACCTAAGTTCTCATTGCAGTTACTCCTGCAGCCGGGGAAGTGTGTGTTGAGTAAGTGTTCCAGTGATTCATTGGTAGATTCTGTCCACGTACCATCGTCTTTCCGAATGAAAGATGGACTGGTGCTTTCTTTGGACAGGATTTTGCTTAGTCTTGCCGATTCTTTTATATTGTCGATCGATTGGCTGTATTCCTGCCAAGAATGTCTCTGTATGGTTGCCAAAGACACTGTCTATGACACGAGTTGAAAATTTTCCTAACCCTTTTCCTAAGGTCGGATAGATCTTTGCTCCACCACGGAGGAAGAGATTTCTTCTTGCCCCTGCTAATGGGACATGAGACTCTAAAGGCAACCTGCATGGATTGCTCTAGGGCCTCCACGGAAGAGTCTAACTCCTTTATTTCCTTTATTGCATATGTTTAAATAAGAGTTAATTATGAAGTCGAATAAAAACTCACCCCTAGTGTTTATCTCAGAGCTGCCCCATAGTGTGTGTCTCGCATTGGCATCGCAGCCCAAAATTGTGGTGGTGTTGTCCAGCATTGCCGTAGCCACTAATCACTTCACCTCGTCTGGAGGAGCTTCATTGTGGTGGCCCATATAGGCTGAGGCTATAAAAAGATTGTTGGCGCCTTCCAGTTTGACAACTGTCAGGCCTGAAGAGCTAAGGTTAGGGAGTAGAAATAAGTGTATGTGCTTTTTGGCTACAATGCAAGTTCTTGGTTTACCTGCTGTTCTATTGTAGTAGATGTTGTAGTGGTTGTTCTGGAACCCTTTTACTACTGAGTCTCTGACCCAGGGCTCCTGTATAATGCCCACGTCGATACCATCCTCCATAATGAGGATGGCCAGATTATCAGCAGCACATCTGGCGTGCTGCAGGTTAACCTGTATTACCGATAGTGGCATTACGTGGCTGGTGGTTGTTGTGGCTGCTGCGTGGAAGGCACCGTCGGATCCTCGATTGTAAGGGAATCGAGGATATCATCGACGCTGACGCCTTCTTCCGCGGACGGGTCTTTGAAGATCTTTAGTTTGGCACGACGGATGCCAAACCTAAGGGTGTTGCCCGCTTTCTCCAGAGCACCCAGGCACTCTTCTGAGATAAGCATTAGGAAGGTCATGCTGTTACGCTGGGGGTCCTCAGTCTTGATGACAGCCCAGTCGTTCATGGGAATGTCTGGGTTGTGCAGTTGGAGGATTTCGATGAACTTGTTTTTCTCAAGTTTCATCTTAGGCAACCAAATGCGAGCACGAGGTCTCCTCGGAATATCCTTAGCCGGGATAAGCTTAAGGCTTAAGCCGTCCCACGCGTCTCTGATCTTAGAGACGCACTCGCTTAGGAATTCTTCGGAGAACTGATCCTCGCATTTGATCACCCAGAATCCTCGCACTACATCCGCAGATTCGAAAAATGGAAGCGCACCACCCTTGTTGCCGAGAAGATGCTCAGTTACCATCTCGGACAACTTGGCTTCGATGTTGCCCCACTCTTCCGAAATCCGCTTGTGGCTGTTTGAGTTCGCGTCCATCAGCGCCACCTGTAGGTGATCCCTGGCCACCTCACTAAAGGCGCGCTGGCTGGTTGTCGGTTGCTCAGCCACGGTTGACTTGCCGCTGACCTTTGCCCTCTTCGAAACGTTGTCGATCGCATCTTGCGACCGATTTCGCTTTGAATTGGCTGCGTCAGCAGGCTGAGTAGCCTGGTACTTCAGGTACTCATCAATCGTAGCCTCGCATTTTTGTTTGTCTTCCACGTCGCGCTCCTGAACCGTACCCTGCTCCGCATTTTTGTCTATCTTGGCAAGAATGAACAGAGCCTTGGTATATTTCGCTTTCAGTAGCGCGCCGTGGGATTTCCTGCTCTTCGGACCACTATGGCTGGTGGTCACATTGAAGCAATATGTGGGTGGTTTTGTCGAGCCACTGTGGCTGGTGGTCTCGGGTATGATATTTTGTGTTTGACTAGAAGGCCCAGGAGTACTATGGCTGGTACTCTCTGTGCCTTCAACGATTGTCTCCTGACTGGAGGCAAGCAGTTCATCTTCTGTGCTATCCCCTAGCACTGCGGGTTGGTTTTCGTTTTTTAATTTTTAGTTGTCTTCATCTGGTTCTTACGCCCCCTTTGCCACCGGAGCAGCGCGGGAGGCTATGAGGTTAAAAGGGGAAAGAAAAAGTCGGCCATGGCGACCCCAATACCATGGTAGAGCCAGTGTTTCTCTCTGGTTCGGCCAGGTCAGAGAGGGGATACGCTAGAATACAGCACAGATTACCCTTGGCTGCAAACTTTAAACTCGGTGGGCGCCATCCCTCGACCCCGAAGTTAAGGGTAATATATATACCTTATGGGTATAAGGGTAATACCTTACTTACTTAGTTGGCGCTACAACCGTATGTCGGTCTTGGCCTCATCTAAGAATTTGCGCCAGCCACATTGTCTTCCGCTTCCTGGTGCTAGTTGGAAATTCCAAGCTTCGTCAGGTTGTCCTCTACTTGATCTTTCAAACGATGATGCGGTCGTCCTCTTCTGCGTTGACCGCCACTGGGTACCAAATCGAATGTTTTCTTCACTGGAGCATCGTCTTTCATGCGCTGAACGTGACCAAGCCAGCGAATCCGCTCGATTTTATTGCGCTTGACTATGTCGATGTCAGCGTACAGCTCATACAGGTCATCATTCCACCGTATTCGGTACTCGCCATTGACGCAGATTGGTCCGTAGATCTTACGATGAATCTTTCTCTCGAATGCTCCTAAAGTCTTTTCATCTGAACTGCTCAGCGTCCAGGTGTGTGATGCATAAAGTAGGACGGGCATGATGAGCGATTTATAGAGCGTGATTTTCGTTCGTCGAGAGAGAGCTCTGCTTCTCAATTGCCTACTGAGCCCAAAGTAACACCTGTTGGCAAGAGTTATTCTTCGTTTGATCTCAATGCTAATGTTGTTGATTGAGTTTATGCTGGATCCCAGATAAACGAAGTCCTTTACAACCTCGAAGGAGGTATTGTCAACTGTAACGTGGGTTCCAAGACGTTTGTTTGTAAACACCAAGTATTTCGTCTTATTTGCATTCACTGCCAGACCCATTCGACTTGACTCTCTTTCTAATCTGGAAAATGCTGCACTGACTTCACGCGTATTATGGCCAATGATATCCATGTCATCAGCATACGCAAGCAGCATAACACTTTTGTAGAATATTGTGCCACTACGAAAGGCATACGAAGTAATCGTACGATCCTTATTAAAAAAACTATTACTCGAGTAAACTGGTACTGACGCTTTCGCTGTCCCTTACCAAGTCCCTTGCTACACAGCCATTTTTTAAACAATCGACTTTAAAGACGCGTTATTTTCTTACAATTTAAAAACTTCTTAAAAAAACTCGAAGTCACTTCCTCAGCGTAAGTGTTTATTTTACAAGTATACATATTTTGTTTTTTTCAGATGATTACAGATCATGTTATTCTGCAAGCAAAATGGTCCTACTGTTCTCGCATCGCTTCATAAAAACGCCACGTACACGCAAATGACGTCACAAAACAAAAAAAAAATTTTTTAAGTATGCACTTTAATACATAATTGTTGAAATCAATAAAAAACTTTATATCAATATCGCTCTGACCATTTTTTTGTAGTATTTTTTCAAAAAACGCCTTCAGAATTGCTTATGTATTCAAAAAAGTACCCTTAAGCTGTGGGCACAACTATTTACTTCATCAGGTGATCAGGTGAGCCATCAGGAATCAGTTCCCGAGGTAGCGGATTAAGAATGTCCATATGGTCTATTTCGCCAGTTGTACGACTCTCTGAGTCTGACTGCACTGTTTGTTGCAGTAAGCTTAATGTGTAAATCTATGGGGAGTAAATGTGTCAGGACATTAAGTGCATCAGTGGGGCATGAGCGGATACCCCCTGTGATACCTATGCATGCGGATCGCTGGATCCGGGCTAGTTTTGTTGTGTTGTATGCTTTATTCAGTGCAGGCCACCATACTAGTGCACCATACGCCAAGATAGGTCGCACTACCGCTGTGTATAGCCTTAATAGCATTTTTGGTTGAAGGCCCCATTTTCTACCAAAGGTTTTCTTGCAGGCGTAGAAGGCAATGCAGGCCTTCTTGACCCTTTGTTCGATGTTAGTTTTCCAGCTTAGCTTATGATCCATAATGACACCTAGATATTTTGCGCTACTGGAAAGTGTAAGAGGTTGGTTGTTGAGCTTTGGAAGGACAAATTGTGGCGCTTTGGTTTTTGTGGTGAATAACATCAGTTCCGTCTTGCTAGGGTTAACTCCTAGGCCGCACCTGGTAGCCCAGACACTGAATTTTCCCAAAGCAACCTCCAATAGAATAGCACTGAGCGTAGAGGGGAACAGTCCTGACACCATAACAACCACGTCGTCCGCATAAGCCACCACTTGACCCCATTGCAATTTAGTGTATTAAGAAATTCATTCATGGCGATGAGGCAGAGTAGGGGGAGATCACTCCTCCTTGCGGAGTACCCCTATTGACAAATCTCGTGAGTTGGCAGCCACTCAGGTCTGCCTGGATTATTCTGTTACTGAGCATTGAGACTATCCAGTTTCTCACCGGTGCTTGTACACCAAGGTTGGTAAGAGAATCAAAAATGGCCCTAGTATGAATATTGTTAAAAGCCCCTTCTATGTCTAAGAAGGCCGCAAGAGTGTATTGTTTAAAGTAGATTGATCTTTCAATAGTGGTAATAGCCTCGTGTAGGGCGGTATCTGTGGATCTGCCCTTGAGGTATGCGTGTTGGGCGCTGGATATGTTAGCACATTTTAGAACGGCCCTGAGATGAATATCCAGTACACGCTCTAGGGTTTTCAGTGCGAATGCCATGGCACGACGGATGCCAAACCTAAGGGTGTTGCCCGCTTTCTCCAGAGCACCCAGGCACTCTTCTGAGATAAGCATTAGGAAGGTCATGCTGTTACGCTGGGGGTCCTCAGTCTTGATGACAGCCCAGTCGTTCATGGGAATGTCTGGGTTGTGCAGTTGGAGGATTTCGATGAACTTGTTTTTCTCAAGTTTCATCTTAGGCAACCAAATGCGAGCACGAGGTCTCCTCGGAATATCCTTAGCCGGGATAAGCTTAAGGCTTAAGCCGTCCCACGCGTCTCTGATCTTAGAGACGCACTCGCTTAGGAATTCTTCGGAGAACTGATCCTCGCATTTGATCACCCAGAATCCTCGCACTACATCCGCAGATTCGAAAAATGGAAGCGCACCACCCTTGTTGCCGAGAAGATGCTCAGTTACCATCTCGGACAACTTGGCTTCGATGTTGCCCCACTCTTCCGAAATCCGCTTGTGGCTGTTTGAGTTCGCGTCCATCAGCGCCACCTGTAGGTGATCCCTGGCCACCTCACTAAAGGCGCGCTGGCTGGTTGTCGGTTGCTCAGCCACGGTTGACTTGCCGCTGACCTTTGCCCTCTTCGAAACGTTGTCGATCGCATCTTGCGACCGATTTCGCTTTGAATTGGCTGCGTCAGCAGGCTGAGTAGCCTGGTACTTCAGGTACTCATCAATCGTAGCCTCGCATTTTTGTTTGTCTTCCACGTCGCGCTCCTGAACCGTACCCTGCTCCGCATTTTTGTCTATCTTGGCAAGAATGAACAGAGCCTTGGTATATTTCGCTTTCAGTAGCGCGCCGTGGGACTTCCTGCTCTTCGGACCACTATGGCTGGTGGTCACATTGAAGCAATATGTGGGTGGTTTTGTCGAGCCACTGTGGCTGGTGGTCTCGGGTATGATATTTTGTGTTTGACTAGAAGGCCCAGGAGTACTATGGCTGGTACTCTCTGTGCCTTCAACGATTGTCTCCTGACTGGAGGCAAGCAGTTCATCTTCTGTGCTATCCCCTAGCACTGCGGGTTGGTTTTCGTTTTTTAATTTTTAGTTGTCTTCATCTGGTTCTTACGCCCCCTTTGCCACCGGAGCAGCGCGGGAGGCTATGAGGTTAAAAGGGGAAAGAAAAAGTCGGCCATGGCGACCCCAATACCATGGTAGAGCCAGTGTTTCTCTCTGGTTCGGCCAGGTCAGAGAGGGGATACGCTAGAATACAGCACAGATTACCCTTGGCTGCAAACTTTAAACTCGGTGGGCGCCATCCCTCGACCCCGAAGTTAAGGGTAATATATATACCTTATGGGTATAAGGGTAATACCTTACTTACTTAGTTGGCGCTACAACCGTATGTCGGTCTTGGCCTCATCTAAGAATTTGCGCCAGCCACATTGTCTTCCGCTTCCTGGTGCTAGTTGGAAATTCCAAGCTTCGTCAGGTTGTCCTCTACTTGATCTTTCAAACGATGATGCGGTCGTCCTCTTCTGCGTTGACCGCCACTGGGTACCAAATCGAATGTTTTCTTCACTGGAGCATCGTCTTTCATGCGCTGAACGTGACCAAGCCAGCGAATCCGCTCGATTTTATTGCGCTTGACTATGTCGATGTCAGCGTACAGCTCATACAGGTCATCATTCCACCGTATTCGGTACTCGCCATTGACGCAGATTGGTCCGTAGATCTTACGATGAATCTTTCTCTCGAATGCTCCTAAAGTCTTTTCATCTGAACTGCTCAGCGTCCAGGTGTGTGATGCATAAAGTAGGACGGGCATGATGAGCGATTTATAGAGCGTGATTTTCGTTCGTCGAGAGAGAGCTCTGCTTCTCAATTGCCTACTGAGCCCAAAGTAACACCTGTTGGCAAGAGTTATTCTTCGTTTGATCTCAATGCTAATGTTGTTGGTTGAGTTTATGCTGGATCCCAGATAAACGAAGTCCTTTACAACCTCGAAGGAGGTATTGTCAACTGTAACGTGGGTTCCAAGACGTTTGTTTGTAAACACCAAGTATTTCGTCTTATTTGCATTCACTGCCAGACCCATTCGACTTGACTCTCTTTCTAATCTGGAAAATGCTGCACTGACTTCACGCGTATTATGGCCAATGATATCCATGTCATCAGCATACGCAAGCAGCATAACACTTTTGTAGAATATTGTGCCACTACGAAAGGCATACGAAGTAATCGTACGATCCTTATTAAAAAAACTATTACTCGAGTAAACTGGTACTGACGCTTTCGCTGTCCCTTACCAAGTCCCTTGCTACACAGCCATTTTTTAAACAATCGACTTTAAAGACGCGTTATTTTCTTACAATTTAAAAACTTCTTAAAAAAACTCGAAGTCACTTCCTCAGCGTAAGTGTTTATTTTACAAGTATACATATTTTGTTTTTTTCAGATGATTACAGATCATGTTATTCTGCAAGCAAAATGGTCCTACTGTTCTCGCATCGCTTCATAAAAACGCCACGTACACGCAAATGACGTCACAAAACAAAAAAAAAAATTTTTTAAGTATGCACTTTAATACATAATTGTTGAAATCAATAAAAAACTTTATATCAATATCGCTCTGACCATTTTTTTGTAGTATTTTTTCAAAAAACGCCTTCAGAATTGCTTATGTATTCAAAAAAGTACCCTTAAGCTGTGGGCACAACTATTTACTTCAAATAAAGTATTGAAAAGTAAAGTATTTAAAAGTTATTGGGTGTAATTACCCCCTTTACCCCCTTGTACCCGTGCCTGGGTCGAAATCATTTTAAAATAAAATACTTAAGCAATTAAAAATTTCAAAAAAATAAAAAACCTAACAAAATATCATCATGGGAAATAGTAAATTAATAAAAATTTTATTAATTAAACAAAGGTTATTGTTTTAACATTTGGAACTATAGAACTATTCATCTGTTAAATAACTGAGTTCCCTCTCAGAAAAGATTGTTTCTAATTCTTATCTTTAAACATAGGACTTGTGCTAATGACACTAATGGCCTTTTCATAAAATTTTTTATGTAAACTTTAGTTTTTTGATGATTTTTGCTTCTTAATGATGTGTTGCACTTTCGGGGTCAAAGATTTTTAACTTTAATCTTTCGCTTTATCTTTTCAAGATAAAAGACTTCGAAGATAAAATATTCAACTTTATCCTAAGACAGTTTATTGCAAACAAAGATTATTTAAATTACCACATATATAAAATTTTATCTCCACGTTAGTAGATAGGCTATGCCGGTTCTGGGCCACTTCAGGTAAAAATAAGCGCCATCTAGCGGTGGTTGACGAAAAACCATTGCATACTTCTGGGTGAACGCTTGTTTGACAGCGTTGACGAAAAAAAAAAACATTGCATGCTTCTGGGGGAATGCTTGTTTGACAGCGTTGATGATCAACGATTTAAATTTTTCGTGGTGGCTGCGGAGGCGGAGGCAGCACCATCTAGCGTTTAGGTGAGGCGGAGACAGCGCCACCAGAAGTAATGCGTGTATGAGGTTGGTGTCTTGGCTTTCCACAACTTGAAAAAACAACCGCCAGATCTCTGCATGAATTAACCTTGAACTTGATAATACAAACCATGAACCTGACCATTCTCAACTATGTTGATATATGTAAATAAAAATAAAAAAGTGTTGATTTTATCATTTTTATTACATAACAATTTTGATTATTTTAAAATTGTGAAAAATAAGTAATTGTTTATTTAAATTATTCTTCGAATTTCGCTGGTAAGAGGTGAGTATTCGATTAAACGATCATGAATTACCAAACAGTATGCTGACGTTTTATCTGGAATTGGTTTACCTGCTTCAGTATCAAATTCAATCCGTATATCAATAGGTCCCACTTTAACTGCTTCATTTTGGTGTGTAACATCAACAACAATAAGCGGTGCAAAAGTCTTATATCCAACAACATCTAGCAATGGTTGAGTATCCCTCATATAATAACTTTGTTGAAATTTTGTATACATATCATATAATACAGCATACTGTCCTGTTTCGAAGCGGGTGTTTAAATCATTTTAATAAATTTAATATGAGTTGGCTGACTAATGTACAGTAAGCTGACGTTTTGTCTAGAATCGGTTTGTTTGCTTCGGTGTAAAACTCAATTCGTACATCAATAGGTCCTGTTTTAACTGCGTCATTTTGATGTGTTACATCAACAACAATAAGCGGTGCTGTTGCCTTATATTCATCAACATTGAGCGGATGATGAAGAATTTATAGCGTAAATGATCATTATTTTTACTCTGGCTTAAAGTGAAGTCTTATAGAAATTTTTTCCCCTCGAAAATTAATAAGGTCACCGTCTTGATTTAAGACTTTTATCATTATGCTGTTTATTTGTTGACAGTTGACGGGTAAGTAAATGACATTTCGAGGTTTTTCAATTATTTTATATCCTGGTGAGATATCGAGAGGAAATTCGTGAATAGTATGAACTGATGTGTTGTTAATATATGATCCGGTTGTCAAGTTGCATTCAATTCGTATTGTGTTTATATTTGTAATATTTAAAGGTAAATCAGATTCAAACTTTTTTCTAGTTTTATCTGACTAACCTATATGTATATATTCCGTTTTTTCTATCTCTTGTAACGGATCTATAGGATTTACTATCAACTTTCTTATACTGAATCCCAGCACCAGTCCTATACTGTTTGGTTTTGAAAAATCTATGTCCACGGAGGATACAATTTCAATTTTAAGAGTGTTGTTGTTTGATTTAATTTCCAGGAAAATTGAATCATCAAGGTCTCTTACGGCTGATTTCAAGAAAAACCCAATATCCTCAAATTCATATGAACCAACTGGTATTGTAATAGTATGCGGCCCGATATGAAATAAATTGTTGTGGACATCTACATTGGGTATAGAATTAAATGTTACAAAGTCTACAAGTCCGCAAACATATTTTGTTGCCAATTCAATTGGTGGAAAATATTTTCCAATAAGAGTTGATGTGGTTCCGCTTAAAGAGATTGTTAAAGACATTATGAGTAGTCGTAATGAACTGAGCATCTATACATATTTTTCCCCGATTTAGTATTAAATAATTACTAAAATAGTTTACAATTTTCTTTATTCATATTCAAATTAAATTTTGCTCAAAACATGAAGATACTAACTGACACTGATAGTGATATTGATACTTATCTGATATTGATGCTGATACTGATCGGGTGCTGATACTTATCTGATACTGATCTGATACTGATCTGATACTGATCAGATACTGATCAGATACTGATCTGATACTGATCTGATACTGATCTGATACTGATCTCATACTGATCTTATGCTGTTCTGATGATAATCTGATACTGATCTGATACTGTAGTAAACAGTTTTACAGTTAGATGTGGCAAGTCGTTAACAATTATTATTAACTAGTTGTCATAGTATTTCCGTTTAGTCCTACATCAACTCTCGATCGAAGACATATAAAAAGAATCTGTTGTCAACATTAAACATAAAAAATTGTAAGTTCTTGGGATTTCAGCTTTAATCATGAACGAAATATTAAATGTCCTTCAAAAACCAATATACGATGAGAGTATTATAAAGAAGGATTACCATAGCTACTCTCCATATTTAAAATCATTCAACAATAACGATGAGATTCGTATACCAATTCAAAATCAGGATCTCTTTGTCCTACCAAGTGAGAGTATGATTTATATTCATGGCTTCATAGTAAAACGTGAAGGTGGAAAAGATGTGCCAACAACAGGTGTGAAATTTAAAAATAACTTTGTGTCATATTTGTTTGATGAAATTCGATATGAAATTAATGGTTTTGAAGTTGATCGTACGCGCAATCTTGGAACTTCATCCACCATGAAAAATTTTGTATCATTGAATAAAGCTGAAAGCGATGCATTAAAAAACGCTGGTTGGTGCCCTGATGAAAGTCTAACTTTGGAAAAAAATCACTTTAGTTGCTGTATACCACTAAAAATGTTGATGGGATTTGCCGAAGATTACACTAAAATAATATTAAATTCGAAGCATGAGCTTATCCTTCAACGTTCTTCGTCTAATGATAGCTCATAATATCCTACTAATGCCGCAGATCAATTAAAATTGACAATACTGGATATAACATGGAAAATTCCTCACATACAACTATCGGACTTTTCGAAATTGGAAATGTACAAGATAATTAATAATGAAAACCCTATTTTAATGGCTTTTCGAAGTTGGGACTGTCATGTAAATCCTAGGATTTCAGAAAGTAAAAGTACAAAGGTTTTATGGAATGTAAAACTGAGTCAGCAAAATGAAAGACCTAGATTTCTTATTATTGGCCTACAAAATGAGAGGAGCAAAGAGGAAGGAAATACATTCGACCATTGTAATATAACTAATTTAAAAGTTCATTTAAACTCTGATTTATATCCCTATGATGATTTAAATACGCGCTTTGAAATGGGACAGTATGCTATTCTATATGATATGTATGCAAAATTTCAACAAAGTTATTATTATATGCGGGAACCTCAACCATTGCTCAATGTTGTTGAATATAAGGCAACAGCGCCGCTTATTGTTGTTGATGTAACACACCAAAATGAAGCAGTTAAAACAGGACCTATTGATGTACGAATTGAGTTTTACACCGAAGCAAACAAACCGATTCCAGACAAAACGTCAGCTTACTGTTTGGTAATCCATGATCGTTTAATTGAATATACTCCTCTAACAAAGGAAATCATAAGAATTATTTAATTATAGCAAATCAATAAAAGAACAATAATGATTCATATATAAATCAACTCGTTTTGTTTTATTTATATCAGCATAGTTGCGTATGGTCATGGTTATGATATCGCTTTCAATCGTTAGCTTAATTTATTTTGCTGCTTTCATACTTTGTTTTTACATTAGTCAGCCAACTCATATTAAATTTATTAAAATGGGTTAATTCATGCAGAGATCTGGCGGTTGTTTTTTTCAAGTTGTGGAAAGCCAAGACACAAACCTCATACACGCATTACTTCTGGTGGCGCTGTCTCCGCCTCACCTAAACGCTAGATGGTGCTGCCTCCGCCTCCGCAGCCACCACGAAAAATTTAAATCGTTGATCATCAACGCTGTCAAGCATTCCCCCAGAAGCATGCCATGTTTTTTTTTTCGTCAACGCTGTCAAACAAGCGTTCCCCCAGAAGTATGCAATGGTTTTTCGTCAACCACCGCTAGATGGCGCTTATTTTTACCTGAAGTGGCCCAGAACCGGCATAGCCTATCTACTCACGTTCTTTTATTTAACTTTTTAATGATAATTAACTTGATAAAATGATGCACCCATTTTGTTCTGCCAACCAACGAAAGATGAGTCACGCTCTAGGTCGGCCATTATTATTTTATGTGCCGGAATCACCCATATTTTAACAATCCAAGTTATCATATCAACCAAACTCAGTACACTAATTGCTGGAGACATGCTGATTAAAAGAAATATAGTCTTATCATAATTGCCTCCCCTCTGTAGTAAGCGTTACAAAAATAGTAAATAAGTAATTATTCCAGATTCGCAGTACGCTTGAGGGCATAAGAATAATCCTCTTCAATTTCTAAATAGCGAAATAAAAAACCAACGACCTAATCTTAAATCATATGAAAATATTCAAAACTTGTGCCAGATATTCAATGTGGTACAGTGTAAGGACATTTTTTTGGTACTTGAGTGTAGGAGTGCTTGGAGTGCTTTTATTTTATACCTTTCCCATTCAATCCTACGCATTGCCTTAAGCTGGTAGTTTAAACTAAATTCAACGGATTGTTCGTGAGTTCCTTGCTCCTTTTGTGCACCAAACCTATATAAACAATCATCAAAGGCAACAGAGTGCAATAAGGGTTCATATCATCAAACTCATATTATGAAGAAGACATCGGCACAGCTTGACATGAGTGTGAGAAGAAAATACACTGGGGAAAAAACTCATTCTAAGTTTAAAAGTCAAAGAAATTTAATCATCTTTTTTACCTTAATGAATAAACAAAATGGTGTGCTTACGAAGCCATCAAAATTTTTCAAAAATTATAACTAAGAACGAATGATTTGAGAGTATTTAATGAAATAATTGAAGCAAACGAATTTCTAAAGCATATTCAACTTGACAGCTTGAACAATTTGCCCAAAAGGTGCGGAACGCGGAAAGGCACTTTTGCCTTAATATAATCGCGATAACAAATTTTCTGAATGGAACGGCAGCTCATAGCTTTTGCGCTAATAGCACTAGCTAATCAACTATGAGCAACTGTGTTGCATGTCAGGTTTTCGATGTGTAGAGCGCCCTACTGAATGCGGCCGTGGCAAACAAAAATACAGGCAATCACGGTGCTACCGGCTACAATGTAGAAAAAGAAAAACAATGATTATTTTAACACGGAAGCATAAGGACAATATATCACTAACCTTTCGCGAAAATTCGTGGTTATCCTGTAAAAAAAAAAATCCGCGCTAAGAAAATGGGTCCGAAAGCAATGTTTTTTTTTCAGCAGCACTGGATGGGTGTCACAAAAAGTAATGAAAGAAACGAGATATTTCTTTTTGTTCTATTAGGAACATAAATATAGCGCACAAAAAAACAATAAAAACTTCAAATACTTTTCACTCATTTTCTGTTGTCGCGTTTGCGTTCTATTTACTTTTTAATTAATTAAAATAAAACACAAATGAATGTTATTTTTTAGATTTTTGTTGTGACACTTGCAGCCAATTTGCTTTTACATTCTATGAGCCTGTTCTCACGCGCCTTACGTTAGGCGGAGCATCGGATTAATTTTGACGTCTACAGGTAAGGTGGGAAGTGGGAAGGTGACAAGTTACGTGAGGCAGCATTTTCAAAAATTTTAAAAATTTTGCGATTCATTTTGACGTCTGTTACTTTGAAGTTTCATTGTGCCTCATTTTCCTCGTGGTTCTCTTATGTTTTAGCGCAAATAAATTTTGTTTTGCATTGGTTGGGTTTTCTGTTTGCGTTGCTGTTTAATTTAAGACTTACAAAGTAATGAATTCTCCGAAATTTAACACCACATTTATGGACTGTTCTCGGAATGCAAAATAAGGCGGGCTTAAAAAAGTCGGTAGTAAGAACACCTGACAGATGCATAGTGTCAAAATAACGCCATTACTCTGCCTTTTTTAAGGCGAGTGAGAACAGGGTCTATGCCGTTTGACACCTGTCATTGTGAGTCGAAACCTACGAGTGTGAGCGAGATGAGGCGAAATAGATTTATTTTAACATGCAGCTATATATTCTATTCGCTCTGACCACTGGGGTTATTCGGAAAAATAAAATACTGCATTAGGCTGTTGTACCGACTGTTCGCCGATGGTATTTTAAAGAGAAGGTTCGGGTAGAAACTAATAGAAAAGAGACTGAGTCGTTGCGGTGATGTGGGTTGAGCTGCTCTAACTGCTGCCATAATTATGGACACTACGGAATAGCTGGATGAGAACAGTTGGTTGTGGGAATAGTTTTGGTCAGGTCTAGAAGAAAGGTTGGCGCACACACTATCGAATTGTGATAGTTTGAGTGCCATCGTAGTGAGGGGAGAACAGTTTTACCTAGGGTGCAGAGATGAGATTAGTCTTCAAAATAAGATCCACTGATATAGGGTAATGGGAGGCACATGCGGATGCTGAAAAATAAGCGAAGCCAACAAAAATAGAACAAAAGTAGGTGGTGGTGGAAAAAATTAAGATCCACGAATATAGGGAACAGTAAACTATTCCGAAATATTCGAATAAGACTGAAAGGGGAAAAAATAAAAAAAGGAGAAAACAAGTAAGAAAAGAGTTGTACCAAGTAAGACAACGGGAAGATGTGTGTGTTAATGATGACACTTAGAATGAAGCCACTAACTAGGAGTTCTGATCGCCTGGTATGCCAGCCAAATAAAAAAAGGCTGGAAACGTCAGATTAATGGCCTTGACGGTTGGTAAGACGGGAAATTAGGCCATTGACCCCAATTACAGCAAATTAGGGCCAACTTATGTGTGTCAAGTAGTAAACAGTTTAAAAAATAAATAAACAGTTTAGACGCTAACCAAGATTAAATAAAATAGAGATGTAGGAAATAGGTAGGCAATGACCCCAGAGCGGGATTATAAGTTAGTGGTAGTGCGAAAAATTGCGTTAAGTAGATAAGCAAGTCACAAGTAGACCAACGGAAAGCTGAGGCGACGGCTCGAGATTCAGTTCAAAAACAGCCGCCGTAGCAAACTAGTCGCCAGGAAAATTAATTAAACATAGTGTTGTGAAAGTTTATAGAAATTTTTTTTTTAAAAACCAAGAAACTTGTGGTGACGGTGTCCAGGACGGAAAGTGCACTTGGCAGTTATACAAAAAAAAAAAAAAACAAATAGTGAAGGAAATCGCCCAAAAAGGATTCGTGACGAGAAGAAGTCGGAAAAGAGAAAAGGATCAGGATAACTAGTGGGTGTTTTTCTGAAGAGTTTGGAAAGTTTGTTTTAGCCTTCTATGCAAGGGACCTGGTGAGTAGTTTTTTTTAAAAAAGGTGTTTAGTGTAAAAGGGCATTATTCTAAAAAAGTTATTTCACGATTAGAACTGAAGCAGAGAGAGAGGCAATAAAAAGGACGATTGCACGAAAGGAATTTATGCACAGTGGAGCAGAGAATTTTGTGAGCAACAGCGGATATCCGGTGCTCGACGGCTGTAAAAAAGAAGAAAAAAAAAGATAAGTGCAACTATTTTTAATTTATGTCCTTGCTGATATTCGGTGTCTCTTGCATTCAATGAAAATTAAGAAATGAAAATTAAGAAATGAAAAATAAGAAATGAAAATGAAGAAATGAAAATGAAGAAATGAAGATTAAGAAATGAAGATTAAGACAAGAAGATTCAGTTAAAGAATTAAGTTAGTTTTATTCCAGGAAAAAAAATACTTCTAAAGAAATTTTAAACATTGCATGTCCAAAAAGTGAGATATCTGCGAACAAAAGAAAAATTTTAAATTATTGTCGGCCGAAAATTTTGAAATATTTGCTTTGAAGAAAATAAAAAAAAAACATAAATGTATTCCAAAGAAGAAAAAAAGGAAACAAAAATTAATTGCATATAGAAAATTTAAAATACCTACCTATTTAAAATTTAAAACGATTTAATTTCAAACAAATTAAGACCCGTAAAGTAAATAAGATGTTTTCAATATTACTGTATTCTCGAATTTAAATTTAAGTCCTTTTTTTGTGCGAGGCGATAAATGAGTTAATTTGCTTTGTAGTAAAAAAATGTCCTTCGGTATGTGTAAAGTTTGCGCCGTGTTTCTGGTAGTTATGTACTAATGTTATATAGTCAACTTCGTCCTAAGCGAGCTCCCTTAGGTAGGAATAAAGTCAAAAGTCGAAAATCAAAATATTAAATATATATATAAAAAAAAAGAAAGAAAAACCCAAAGTATTTTACCATGATCAAAAACTCATTAACTGCCCTATTAAATAAAATCTTGGATAATTGTTTTTAGATAAATTTAGTAGCCATAAATTGTGCTCTCTTTTAATACATATTTGTTTGCTTAATTTAAATATTTATTGATCTCTTAAAAATTGTCTGCATATTTTACGTATACATATATTATCTAATTTAAAAATTATTTATTAATTTATAATTGGTCATAAAGTGGTCGCTATATAATGTGAAACCATAATTACAAAATTCATAATTTTTACAGTGTATAAAAAAAGGGATTTTTTTTTGCAAGATATAGTAAATAATTACAATTTTTCAATTTTTTTATATAAACTAATGTTAACTTAAAAATACAAAAAAATTTTGTCTGGATAGATAAGTATTATTCTGAAAAGAGATAGAAAATAAGAAAGAAATTATTAAAATTGTGAATTAGGAAAAATTTGGGTTAGTTGTTTTTTTTAGAACAAACATATTAAAATAAGCTAGAAGAGAAGAAGCAACAAAGAGTTAATATGTGTAAAAATAATGTATAATTTAGGAAGTCACCGACCCGTCATTGTAAGTAATCATCTGTAAAGAAAATGAATTGAAGTTGAAAGTGTAAAGATTAAAGAATTTATTAACTACCGATTCCGTAATTAAGGTGATAATTAAATTAGATAACTGCTAAGCTGAAAAGAGAAGAATAAGGAAATTAAATTAAAACTGTTGAAATAGAGTAAGATAGTAGACAACTGTTAAGCTGAAAAAAGAAAATATATATTAGAAAAGTTATGAATAAAAATGTGAATTATTAATAAAATAATTATGGTCTGCTAAAATCATTATAAGTGGGGGGCCTGAAGACAGGGGTGGTTCTGTGAGTACGATGGTTTGGTAAGATTTCGAAGGTCATTGGTTAGGCATAAATGGGGTAATCAAAAATGGAAACTGATTGACGCTAATTGGTTACCAAGGTTGGGTGGGTACCGGGAGATAACATCCTCTCCTATTTTGGTGTGTGACGTATGGGTGAGGCGTACGAATCGGTCTGGTGGTGAGGAGTTAAGAGTTTTTGTTGTGTTTTTGTTTTTTTTCGGTATTCATTTTTTGATATTTTCACTTCCGGTGCTGACCGGAAGTTATTGTTTGCTCCCTCGGCCTGGCATGACGGGTTGAGAACAGCGCCCGTAACACTTGAGCTAGTCGGCGCAGTCATGCCAGGTTCGATACCCAGGGACATGTAACAACTGATCGTAAAGAAAGCATTTGTGCTCATAAATGCGTAGCAAGAGAAAATCATAAAGGGTATTCAGAGGAAGTCTTGTTACGGTGTTAAATTGTTGAAATTTTGCTGTACGTGTGAACACACGCAATAAAGTATTTTGATACACCTACACTTCTGTCAAAACTAGATTGTTAACTGCCATCCAGGAAATGTGAGCATTCCCGGATGTAACCAGGAAACATTCCATTGAATTTAGGAAGCATTCCCCTTCGTTGCACACTCCATTGCTTTTCTTACATTAGAGGGAAACATTCCGCTCCGCTGTGTTAAAAAGTCAAGTGGAAACTGTTATGGAGGCAAGTTCCAAAGTTAAAAACTCAACATTTTAACTGAATTCATTATTTATTAATTCAATAAATATTTAATACTAAAAATATAAGATTAAGTTAAATTATAACGCCGTCAAAAGTTATACCAGTGAGAGAGATGGCAAAATAAAGTGTGTAAGTAATATAAAAACAGATTAAGAGTTAGTAAGATAAATTGATGACAGATATGTTAAGAGTTGACACATCTTTGAATTCCTACATTCTCCCGGACTTATTTTACTTCGGTGGCACCTGGAAACGGACTGTCTGCTTTCGTGTTCTATCTGAACGCCTTACTATTGGTGTACTTATTTGCGATTCAGCATTTCCTTCAGATGCAGGCGGCGATAAACTCTTAATATCAGACCCCAGTCGAGTACGAATTACCTCTTTGGGACTGCCTGGCCCCAACTCCCAGTCGTCATTGATTCTAGTTGTCTCAATATCTGGCTGCGGTATCGATTTTTGGATCTGATTTTGATGTCGTCTTATAGGGCCACGATTAGTTGTAATGGCGTACATCATTCGACCCTTCATATGACTAATAATGCCGGAAATCCATCTGTTATTTCCAGAGAAATTCCGAGCTTGAACTTGTTGATCAACGATGAATTTAGCATTGTATTGTGTTTTTTAATGTGATTCAGGGCGAAGTGCTGAAAACAGAGTACGAGGCTGACGACCATTTAGCATTTCAGCGGGTGACTTTCCCATGAGCGGATTCGGGGCTGAGCGATACGTGACTAGATATTTGCATAAAGCCAGTTCCTTGCTGACATTTTCCTTCATTGATTTTATAAATGACTCTTTAAATGTTCTCACGAAGCGTTCCGCTAACCCATTGGATGCGGGATGAAATGGTGCGCTCGTGAGATGCTCGATAAAATTAAGCTCGCAGAACTGCTTAAACTCTCCCGATGAGAATTGGGGTCCATTGTCGCTGACAATGGCTTGTGGTAACCCCTCAATGGCAAATATTTTCTGTAGAGATGATATTGTTGCATGGTATGTTGTTGTCGACAGCTCCAGAGTGTATGGAAATTTGGAGTACGAGTTTACCACAATTAGCCACATGCTTCCGAAAAAAGGGCCCGCAAAGTTAAGATGAATACGTTCCCAAGGTTGCTAAGCCTCAGGCCATGGCAAGAATTGTCGCTTAGGGCCGCTGGACATTGATAAACAGATTGAACAGGACTTACATATTGCCTCAATAGCTTCGTCAGTCTACGGAAACCATACATATCGTCTTGCCATCTGCTTCATGCGACTTTTTCCCCAGTGAGCCTCGTGCAGCACACCAAGAATTTTCTGCTGAAAAACTTTTGGAACCACTTGTATAATCCGTATGTTAGAGTATGACCCCTCTCTGTAACGATAAAGATAAACGGCGATTAAAGTATGGTTTTAAGTTACCTTGCGCCTTTAGCAAACTCGGAGGCCAACCATCTTTAATCATTTTCTTAACAACACTAAAGTCACCGCTTTGCTCTGACTCCTTCGCGATCATAGCTGCGCTGATTGGAAAATTGCTGATGGTGGATTCATAAACTTCATTTACGTTGGACCAGGTACTCTCCTCACGATTAAACTCCAAGTCTTCACCAACTGGAAGTCGTGAGAGAGCATCAGCGTTTGCATGTTGAGTTGTGTTTTTATAATGTATGGTGTAGTTGTAGGCTTGCAGCAAGATAGACCATCTCTGCAGCCTGTATAACGTCATGACCGGCAACTTCTTTTGAGGATGAAATATGTTTGTCAGCGCCTGGTGATCTGTGGTTAATTCGAACCGTCTACCATAGAGGTACTGGTGAAAGCGCGTAACACCAAATATTATTCACAAGCTTTCTTTTTCAACTTGAGAGTAATTCAATTGGCTGTTATTTAAAGTCTTGGATGCAAAAGAAATCGGCTGTTCTGTTCCATCTGGGTATCTGTGGGAGATAACTGCACCAATCCCATATTTGGAAGCATCTGTCGCAAGGATTATTGGGAGCTTATCGTCATAATGAACAAGCTGCGCAGCTTCTACGATGTCATTCCTTAATGTCTTAAAAGCTGTGTCTTGCTTAGGACCCCACTCGAATTTAACTTGTTGACGCCTCAAAAGACTCAAAGCTGAGGCTTTTGATGAAAATTTTTTAATAAATTTGCTGTAGTAATTTATTTTTCCAATAAATGCTTCGACTTCGCGAACGTTTCTGGGTCTAGGCATCAATTTAATCGCTTCCAACCTTTAGAAAATTTGAGTCAATTATGTGGCCCACATAATCTATTTGCTCATTAGCTTCGCTCTAAGCGTTCGAAAATCTCGCGGACATTCGCTTGATGCTGTACATCATTTTCTCCAGTAATGATCACATCATCTAAATACACGGCAGCTCCGGGTACCCCAGCTACAAGCTCCTCCATAAATCTCTAAAAAATTCCTGGAGCGCTAGCAACACCAAAGGGCAATCTCTGAAACTGGAATAACCCAAAGGGTGCATTTATAACCAAAAATTTCTTTGACCCTTCTGATAATTCTATTTGAAGATATGCCTCGCTGAGGTCTATTTTTGTTAAATATTGACCTCCTTGAAGTCTATGGAAAAGTTCCTCGATTCGTGGAATAGGATATCGGTCCATTTCGATTTGTGAATTCAAACCTACTTTGAACTCAGCACACACTCGTATCGTGCCGTTGGGTTTCTTTACCACAACAATGGGTGCTGCCCACTCACTTGAGTTTATTGGCTTTAATACATTTTTACTTACAAGACGATTTATTTCAACGCGCACGACATCGTACTGCGCAAATGGTAAGTTGTAGGGCTTGCAGAACTTCGGCTTGGCATCTGGCTTAAGTGCAATAGCGGCTTTAAATGTTGTGCATCGTCCTAGAGCATTTTCAATAATGGCTGGGTACTCATTTGTAAGGTTGGCGAGCGAAGAAATCAAATTGTTGTTTGATGCCTGACCTGTCGAAGAGAAAACACTGTGATTAGAATCAAAATTTTGCGGAAACTTTATATGGAAATTGAAAATGTTGAACCAGTTCAGGCCAAGAATGTTTGAAGCATTTTCGCTTTCCACTACGATCAGTGGTAAAATTTACTCGATATCATCCCAGCAGACCTTTACCATAGCAGTTCCTTTTAATGGTAGATGATGACCTCCATAAGCTCTTAGAGTTTTATTTGCAGGAACACATAACCACATAACGGTTCTCCGAGTTGCCTATATCCAACAGCACCAACCAAAGAGCAGGAGGCGCCTGTGTCTACCTGAAAATCTAGAAGTTTTCCATTTACATTGAGTTTTACCATAATTTTCTTTTCGACAATGCCCGATGAGTGGACGACATCTACCACACTGATGTTCTCAAATAATTCGTTGCGAATTGAATTAACGTGGACATGTTTTGTTACTGCTTTGCGATTAGATATTAAATTACACACTGATGCTATATGTCCTGGCTTCGTGCATGCATTGAATTTTTTTTTCCTTTTGTAATGATAAAAATCGGTTCTTGAATGCGATACCCCGCACCCTGGGCAAGATTTAAATGAAGAATCTGGAGGCTCACGGCTTTGACTGCGCCCTCTCCATTTGCTGCTAGATCTATGCCTCACTGCTGCCGACTTATTAATTACATTCACCACGGAAGCCTCGCCATCCTTCATTACCGAACAAGTTTTTACGGTAGTCTCGTAAATAGAAGTAATTTGCAACACCTCTTCCAATGTTGGATTTGTTTTCTGCAGAGCTGCAGTACGTACTTTCTCGTGAAGTGTATGTATTACGACCATATCCCGAATTTTGCTGTCTACATATGACTCATCACAGCCCAACTTAGAACATCTAAACATACAATCGTTAGCGGCGCCGCGGAGCTCGGCTACCCAGTCGCTGTATGACTGCTCGGACTTCATTGTTGTCCGATAGAATTTAAAACGTGCCGCCAACACATGTTGCTTATCGGTGAAGTGCTCGCTTAATGTGGTTATTATTTCTTTAAATGTTTTTTCCTTTACTTTTCCATCAAAAAGCTTCTGCAAAAGTTCAAGACTCTCAGCTCCGATCCAGCTGAGTACACTCGCTCGTTTCGTCTGTTCATCCGTTACGCCGTTTGCCACGAAATACTGATCAAGTTGAAGCAGATAAGTGCTCCACTTGTCGCTGGCTTTGTTGAAGCCTCGAAAATTTGGCACTGCTGCCACTTGCCTCTCGCTGCCGATCTTTCCATCTCTAATAGCCTTTTCTAAGAACTCCCTGTTCTCCTTGACTACGCTAGCTAAGAATGCTTGATTTGCTGATTGCAGCTGTTGCAACATTAGTTTTAATATATCGGATCCATGTTGACAAAATGAGGTTATGTGTCACATTTGTTAATCTCACCAATCCTCGTCGCCAGAAAATGTTATGGAGGCAAGTTCCGCAGTTAAAAACTCAACATTTTAACTGAATTCATTATCTATTAATTCAATAAATATTTAATACTAAAAATAGAAGATTAAGTTAAATCAGCGTGCAACGCCGTCAAACGTTATACCAGTGAGAGAGATGACAAAATAAAGTGTGTAAGTAATATGAAAAGAGATTAAGAGTAAGTAAGATAAATTGATGACAGATATGTTAAGAGTTGCCACATCTTTGAATTCCTACAGAAACATTCCTCTCCGCTATCTTAATAAGTGAATTGGAAGCCCTGAGCGACAGTCAAGCGCGCTACCACTAGACTATCGAGGCCGCCCAGTAAAACATATTTTTTTTAAAACAGTAAACATGAATTCTATAAGCGGCTAGGAAACAATGATATTAATATTTTCTGTTGTCATTGCTTGACAATAAGTAAAAGTTTCCACATGCATTCTTAAAGAAGCGGTTTGGAAACAACATAAATTCAAAACTACCCTTAAGCTTCCAAAAGATACGGTGGGGAATGTTTCTTTATCACTTTTAGATGGAAGTCTTCCGATTTTTCCTGGAGGGTGTAAACAAAAGTATTCAACATTGTACCAACACTCATAACAATAGGGTCGAGGTATTGTTAGAGTGTTGAGTTGTTGAAATATGACAAGACGTGCATTTTGTTGTTGTGTTGTTGAAATAATCAACACTTCAGCAATCTAACACCGTAACAAGACTACCTCTGAATACCCTTATTATACATGAGCAACTGTCGTAAGATGTACTGCTAAATTGTTCATGGATCATGCGCAATTGATATTGAATTGAATGAACCTTTTCAGGAAAAATTAAAGATTTTTGTTATTTTATTACAAAAGCTATTTATTTCTATACATATTTTACAAATTTCTTATAAACTATAAATTTAATATATTCACAATTATTCACTTTATCAGCAATTCCATTTTAAACGTACCGGAAAAGTAAAAATCTCCGATTTTAGTCAAATTTTGCATGGAGGAAAATGATTTCACTGACGGAAATAAAAAACTTAAGGGTAGGTTCTCATCTAGAGCCCCGAAAATACTGTGATGTTCTTGGTTTTTTTTTCTTAGAAGGAAGTAAATGAACACCTTGATTTTTTTGACAGTTATTTATTTATTCTTAAAGTGTAGGAAAATATTTTTTTTTGTTGCATAACAGTGTAAATTCACGCCGTCAAAATTCACGTTGAAAAAAAGGTACCCAAAAGGTATCCTTTTTTTTATGTTTATTTAAACAAAATTCATATTATTTTACTATAAATAAACAAACAGTTAGATATTAAACTTATTATACACTGTCCCATATTCGGGCTCTCAAGTACATTAATTATTTTTATAGAAAATACAAAATTTTTTAAATTTGCTTAACATGATTATACATTATGAAGCAAAGGGTGCCCCTAACAGACAACTTAGTGGTGGTGATGAGCCTATGGAATTCAGAAAAATAAAATTAATTTCGGGTGACCTATTTAAAGTAGCACTCGAATGTGGAATGAGAGGTGAGCATTTCCAGGCATTTACTGTGGTTGCTAGCCGCTATGAAGAAATGATCTTAGCGGTCATTCTCAAAAATAAGCGTCACCAATGAACGTCTGGAGCTGTTTCAGGCAATGAAAAATAGTTCAATTCCTGTTGTAGGCGTTCAGAGTAGTGCATTGGCGACCGCTCTTTCTGTGACACAGGCGTTCTACCTTATTCCTTGCCAGCTACCTCAGCAGACAAAGCCTGTGGAGACATGGTCCTCGGTTGTGCGCAGCAAGACAGCTGGTGCAAGATCAAAGGAGGTTGTTGACGCGGTGCTTAATGAGGTTGGCCCTACTCTTGGAGTAACCGGGTGAGGCTAAATGCATAAATGCATTACCTTTCCGAAATTGCTCTTTTAGGGGATTGCCATCGACGCATTTATTGTTATCGATGGATTGTCCAATTTATAGAAGCATAGTTGATGGATTGTCCAATTTATAGAAGCATAGTTAAGTGTCAGAATTCTAGATATTAATGAGCATAAAGAGTATGCAATTAAATTGTCAGAGAGCATATGCAGTCATGTGTGAACTTGGGCAGTTATTGTTAGAAAATGGTGTTAGTTTTGTAATGATTCAGGAGCCATATGCGATCCAAGGTTGTATTAGAAGAGGCCTCCCTGCTGGCGTGCGGGTGTTTTCTGATCTCAGAGCGAACTCTGCCGTTTTTTGTGTTAGACCTTCCTATTTGGCGCTGGAGTGAAGATATCTACTAAACGTAGTGCTGCTTGTATTTTATCTTTATATCATTAATATTATATTTTGGTATAATTATAAAATCAAAACACTTTTTAAATATAAAGTATTTTCAAAAATAAAAAAAAATTCGGTTAGCCTGAAAAATCGTATATAGCAGTAAGGTGGTCTGTGGCAGGACAATGTCTGCCCGGGAATACTAGCCTTTTATGTATAGGTTTTCACTTCGGTCGGCAGTCCCCTCACTGCTATACTTTTTTCCTTTCTTTTATATAATCCAACGTAATGTCAATGTACCCAAACAGGTACAATTAGCAGCAAATGCTTCAATAAATTCTTTTATAAAATCAAACTGAAGCATGTTTGCAATCGCGAAATAGCAGTAATACAAAAAAATTAATTAAGTAAAATTTATACAAAAAAAAAAGAAAGAATATTAAATAATAAGCTCCTAATTATAATCAGACCAAAGACAGCTTTGGTCGTTATACAATTTAACCACCTGTTTCTATATTTGGTTTTTCTATATTTGGTTGCAAAAAAAAAACACTTTAGTCTTAAACATATGTTAACTCTATTAAATTCTGTACTTAAGCTAAAAATCAGCACAACTATTTTTTTATCTTATTTTTGTCATGTGTCGATGTCCTATTTACAAAGCTAATTTATATGTATGTAAAGCTATTTACATATTTAATTGTAAATATATAAATATACATTTATGTATGTACATTTATGATGCGTTATATGTATGTTGTTATGTAATTTAAATTATTACTTTACCATTATAATTAATTTTAAACTTAAATGCAATCTAATTTTTTTGAAAATGTTTTTCAAATCTTTCACTTATTATTAATATTATTTTACTGCGATAATTATTTGTACCAAAATAAATAACTAATGAGAGCGATATTTAAATAAAACTAACAAACTCAGCATTTTTAAGATTAAAAAATATTTAGAGGCAAATCAGTTCCTTTCGCCAAATAGTAAGTACGTTCCCTCACTTAAGGGAGTATTTCGGCAAACAATTTTCTGAAAATCGAATTTTTTAATAGATTATTGTTGTGCAACTGTTCAAGAACATGTAAAAAACATTTTAAATCAATCCCACTTGCAATATAGATTCTGCTGCGCCTTAAAACCAATGCTTCAGAGTACCTTTAACTAACCTTTACCTTTAACTTTAACTAACGAAGATGTTTTTAACTAACTAAATATTATACACTGCCCATATTCGGGCTCTCAAGTACATTAATTATTTTTATAGAAAATACAACATTTTTTAAATTTGCTTAACATGATTATACATTACTAGCTGAAACCCGGCGCGTTGCTGCCACTCTCCCTTGTCAAACGCCCATAAAATGTTATCAGTTCAACAGCATGTCTAAACTGAGGTCTAATACTGAATTCCGAGACTGTGCGACCTACATCCACAAAGCTATTCGATATAAAGAATTTGGGTTGTATGGGAAGTGCCACGCCCTCTTGATCACCGCTCATAGAATGTAATCAATTAAACTGCATGTGTACATGGAGGTCGAATACCGAATTCCAAAACTGTGCGACATAAAACTCCAAAACTATTCGATAGCACAAATTTGGGTTGTATGGGAGGTCCCACTCCCCTTTTACCTACGCCCATAAAATTTTATCGTTGTAACTGCATGTGTAAATTGAGGTCGAATACTGAATTCCGAGGCTGATTTACCTATAACTCCAAAGCTATTAGAAATCGCAAATTTGGGCTAAGTTGGAGGTGTCACGCCCCCTCGACAAACTCTAAAAAATTTTATCAGTAAATCTGCAAGCGTAAATTTTGGTCGAATACAGAATTCCGACGCTGTGTGATCTTGAACTCCAAAGCTATTCGATATCACAAATTTTCGTTGCATGGGAGGTGCCAGTCCTTCTTGACCAAAGCTCATAAAATGTAATCAATGAAACTGCATGTGTGCATTGAGGTCCAATACTGAATTCAAAAACTGTGCGACCTATAACCCCAAAGCTATTTGATATCTCTAATTTGGGTCAAATAGGAGTTTCACGCCCCCTTGTCGTACGCCCATAAAACGTAGTTAATGAAACTGCATGTATAAATTGAGGTAGAATACTGAATTCCGAGACTGTGCGACCTATAACTTCAATCATACTCGATATCGCAAATTTAGGTTATATGGGAGGTGCCACGCCCCTCTTACCAATGAACATAAAATTAAATCAATGAAACTGCATGTGTACACTGAGGTCGAATACTGAATTCCGGTGTTGTGCGACCTATAACTCCAAAGCTATTGGATAGCACAAAGTTGGGTTGAATGGGAAGTCCACTCCCCTTTTCCCTACGCCCATAAAATGTAAGTAATGAAAGTGCACGTATAAATTTAGGTCGAATACCGAATTCTTATGCTGTCAACCTATAACTTCAAAGCAATTCGATATCGCAAATTTGGGTTGTAAGGAAGATGCCACGCCCCCCTGTCCAACGTCCATAAAATAAAATAACTGAAACTGCATTTGTAAACTGAGGTCAAAAACTTAATTCCAAAGCTGTGCGGCCTATAACTTCAAAGCTATTCGATATCGCAAATTTGGGTTGTATGGGAGGTGCCCCTCCCCATTTCCAACTCCCATAAAATTTCATCACTGAAACGTTACGTCTAAATTGTGGTCGAATACCGAATTTCTAAGCTGTGCGACCCATACTCTAAAGCTATTCGATAACACAAAATTTTTATATATTTGTGGGAGGTAAAAGGGGTGTGGCATTTCTTCTTACACCATTTCGTACTCAAAGCAAAGCCACTTACAAAATTTGAGCTCAATCGGACGAATTGTTTCGAGAATTGTACTATTTTCTTAAAAGTAGGTGTAGATGAAGTGTGACCACGCCCGTTTTTATTAAACTTAATGACAGTTATCATACGAACTCATTTACCAAATTTTAATTTAATACGACCAAAACCGTCTAAAATATAGCATTTTTATTGATTTGTAGGCGATAAAAGAGGGTGTTCCATTATTCTTTTCCTAAACCTTTGCGTAGCAGTTACGAACGAACCCGTAGAAGGAAGTATCAAATTTGGTCCAATCGTTTTCAAGTTTTAAGCATCCGAACAAATCACGATTCATTTTTATATACACAGATATTGATTTGTGAGTGGTAAAAGTGGGCGTGAAAACATTTATGTATCGTGTAAGGAATTGCCATGACTTCGAAAAAGTGGGCGTATATATATTGCGACCACGCCCATTTTTTACAGTTACTGACAGTAACCATCTGAAGAAGATTATTAAATCTTAGTTTTTTCCGTTCTATTTTTAAAAAGGCTTAATGATCATTATCTCCATTACTGAAACACCCTGTGCCAGCACCAAAAAAAAAATTCGTCGCTAACTCAATTCGTCGCTATCTTCACGGACGTGAACAAATCAACATTGCATTTTTTGAAGATCTTTGGCGCCTCATGCAAATTGTCGAACTCCGAAAGTCTCACTTTTGTGTTGATTCTGTTGTGAAAAAGTGTTTGAATTTATTTAGAATAAAATGTCGGAGCGCCACAAATTAAGTGAAGGAGGTGGAACTCCCAATTATACGCTCTTTAAGTATTTTGCAAGATCACCGGTAACGGTGAAAAAGAAGAAAATTGCAAAATCAATAGAAACATATTCTAATAAAGAAGAAGAAAAGTTAGCGGTGGTGCAGATGGACGAAAATGAGGAGGAAATTGCTATTAAGAAACATAAACGTCGACGTATTGTTATGCATGATTCGGATGATGAAGATAACGGTGATCAAGATTATGTGCCACCCAGCAAAGATGATTCAGATAAAGAGAACAAGAAGAAGCACAATCTGGACACAAAGGTAGGTCTGATTTAGGATTTAATGAAAAATTATACCGAGATAAATATTATGTTTGAACTGCAGCTTAAGAAAAATGAGAATGAGCCAAAGAAGAAGAAACCAAAAAAAGAAGCTGACAATATGACGCTTATAGAAAAACTGCAGAACCTGCAGGAAGCACCAATTGATACAAAATCAGCTAAGAAGGCTGATGCTAAATATGAAAAATTAGTCTGCACTACTTCAACCTTGGATGAGCCAGTTATCTGGCCACATAATAAACTAGAATTTATAAAGCCGGATAAAATTAAGGTTGAGAAAGGTCGTCGTCCCAGTCATCCTGACTATGATCCTTCTACTTTGGATGTACCAAAAAGTTTTCTTGATTCACTATCGCCGGTTTGTGAGATTCTGTTGGCTGCTGAAATGATTGTGTTTATCGGTTTTGCTACTGTTTTTAGGGTGTGCTCCAGTGGTGTGTGGTTAAATCGGACAACTGGGATTGTGTGCTTTTCTTTAAAGTCGGAAAATTTTATGAACTCTACCACATGGACGCCGATGTTGGTGTAAACCAGTGTCGGGCACGTTTTAATTTCCCAAACACACGTGTTTGGAAACAAAATGCTGCTTGAGCGAAGTCGACACATGTACACTATAAGCTTCTTCGTGTGGCTTTCAATCGTATGCGTTCGGCTGTTGCTTTGTTTTGATTTTTGCTAAGCAAACCAAGTCCGTTGATGTTAAGCCTTTGTTGTAGTTAGGTCTGGCTGCTCAATTTTACAAATGCACAGATAAAAATGATGCCTGAAGAATGGGAAAATGATTTTTTTTTTATAGAAAACAACGATGGTACATCACCATTGATACGTCATAAGCATTAAACTCGCTTTCACATACTTAATAAAATTGCGCCATTAACAAGCGTCACATCGAAATCTGTTTAATATGATTTGTGTGTATCTGATTATGCACAACATGGCAACGCATGGCAATGCTCAGATAAAAACAGAAATGCATCTCTGACTACATAGATAAACATGGAAGATCTATTTCATTTTAATATCTGTGTATTCTTCTATGTATTTGACGTTTTGGCAAAACAGATGTGAAGTTGTAAAATTGTTTGATCAAGTGCGGTTAATTTATTAAAATAAAATCGTTGTATTCTTCTTTTTTATTGTTTTATTTTGACCATGTGACTATGCTTTGCATAATCACCATTTATTTAGCTGTGTGCTAGCTGCTTATCTGCGTTGCATGCGCTGCTGTGCCATGCGAGGCTAACTGGACCATTATTCTGGATTCCCAGAAGTTTCTTTCGATAAAATGTGTTCCATCCTGGTGGATAGAGGATATAAGGTAATCTTCATCGTAATCTTAATTTCAAACGACTTGTATTAAATAAATGCTTTTTTCTCACAAGGTTGCTCGCGTTGAGCAAACAGAAACACCGGACATGATGACCGAGCGCTGCAAACTTATTACACCCACCAAGTTCGACAAAGTTGTGCGTCGCGAAATCTGTCAAATCACAAACCGAGGCACGCCAGGGTTGATAAGTGACTTTTTCATTTTGGTATAAAAATTTTGAATAAATTATTATATATTATTATATTATAAAATAAAGTATAAAATAAATTTTCATTATTTAAATGTTTTAATATTTTTAACAATTCAGATCATAAACAAAAATTACAGGTTTTATTAATTTTTAATTAATAAAAAGTTTATATAAACAGTAAAAGGAGCACAAGTGGTATATAATATTCAGAGAAAGATATCATTAACGGCCGTAAAAAAGGGGAGTTTTCGGGGTTCGAACCCCCAGATGGTAAAAATTTTAATAAAAATTTTATATTGTTGCAATCGGATTAAAGATAATGCTTTTTTTACTTTTGACATTTTTTTATTTTATTTCTACACAAAAGCTCTCAAAATTTAAATTACTTCATTTTCATTGTTTTTTTATTTCTCACCATATATTTTCATAAGGTGTTTGTTTAATAATAAATATTTTAGCTTTAATATGTATAAATTTTAGAAATTTTGGTCTTGAATCAATGCAAGCACTCAAAACCTTTCCAACGATATCTTAAAAGTGAGGATTGCATTAAAAACAATGAAAATCTTTCAATTTTAGTGAAAATTAATTTAAAAAATTCAAAATAAGGCACGAGAAACAGCATTGTATTCAATGCTCTTGCAAAGCTTTAAAATTCTTTGGTGCAGATTCAAAGAGTTTTTTCCAGCTTTTAATTCTGACAGTTTGTTTTACAACCATTATACTAGTCAATATGTTTTCGAAAAACATTATTAATGGAGGTTTTGCACAATGGTTTAGCTCGCTGGCGGCTATCGTAATAGTCAATATATTTTGGGAATCGTTATAAAATAGACCAAGGCTTATTTTTAGAGGGGTACAAATGCAACTTTTTTCTAATGGAAATCGAGGCACCTTAAAAAATATACTTACATACATAATACAGAAACTTAACTAAAAAATTAAATGAAACAAGTACTTACAAATTTTAATTTTTTAATAATGAATAAAAAAATTCATCAAACCCCCCATGGGTGAATCCTGGCTACGGCTTTGATAAAATCTATTAAAAAAATCAAATAAGCATAAATTGTAGGTCTTTTTATAAAAAAAAAATGAATAAAGTAAAAAAAGCAAAAAACATTTACTACAAACGTGCGAATTTCTTATTACCTTAATATAGAAAGGTCACTAACATTTTTTTGAATCAAATCCTTTGCAGATGCCCCTTGGTCAACCACCTATCCACCCGAAATCTGACACAATCCAACCAAAAAATAGATTTTTCAAAATGTTAGGTAGTGCTTTTCTATGTTAAGGTAACGAAAGAAATTAATGGGGAAATCTTTAAGTCAAACAATTCATTAATTTCACTCAAATTTTCTGAATTTTTTTTTTTTGATATATTACTTAATTGATTATTAATGATATCAATATTGAGGCATTTTTTCACTAGATTTAAAAAACCATTGTTTTCTATAAAGAAGAAATTGTTGCAATGGTTTTTATTGAATTTTGAGTAGAAAATATTCTTTTAAATTTTGCTGACGAATGAGAAGTTGAAAGAATTCCTTGAGCAAGTTTTTATGTTTGGAGAAAATTTACTCTTTAAATTAAATTTTAATAGTTTTTACAGAGTGACAAAATTCAGAAATAAATAATTTTTTAATTATTTTAATTCTGTTTGCTCACTAAGTCGTGTATTTAGTAAAAATTTTTTGAGCAATTAAAATGTACCAAAAATGCTTTGGCAGTAGGAAAGTAGGAAAAATGTAAAATTGTACCAAAAAAGTACAATTGTACCGAAAATATCAACCCTGAGGCATTCAAGTGTTTGGTTCTCAATGTCAGATCACACCAAATCATCAACTAGAGTTGGGTAATAGCACAATTTTTTGTGTGTTGACTCACCAGCACATGTGCACCCTTGTGTGTCAGCACACTGTGATAGCACAATTGTGCCACAATCGAACGAAGCACTAATAAAAGTGTCGATAACAAATAGAGTGCTAACACCATTTTCTATTGATTTGATTACAATAATCACAAATTGCATATTGTCAATTATTGCAAGTAAACCAAAGTAAAAGCAAAATCAACTGTACTAAGCAAAAACTTATAAAATGTAAGTAATACAGTGCACAGTAGCGATAACCAATGAGTGTCAGTGAAGAAGCTTAGCACAACACTCTGCTATTCATCCCAACACAGCATACACAAGTAGCTGTAAGCGCAAAAGCTCGTCAAAGCTCTGCTCTTTGCGTGCTATTGTGCCACTATGTGAGTCAACGTAGTGTGCTAGCACACATGGCACACTACAGGGAGTCAGCACAGTGCCATAGCACAGCACTGAGTTACCCACCTCTATCATCAACCCAATTATATGCTGGCTGTAGTGGAAAAGGTTTGTTTGCAACTCAAAAATTGAATTAAACTCATTCCACACACTTTTCATAGAATAAAGGCGTAATCAGCCGCTATGGTATCCGTTTTATTGATACATCGATTGGTGATTTCTACATTGGTGAATTTGAGTACGACAAGGGTTGCTCACGTTTGCTGACTCTACTTTCCCATCACATGCCCGTCTTGGTAAAACGAAAACCATTTTTTAATCTTAAATTCCTTTATCTTAACCTCCTTTTTTAGGTTATTACTGAGAAAAACTCTTTGTCATCGCGCACTCAGCTCATCTTTCGCACATTTTTAAGTGGTGTTCTGCGTGAATCTTTACCTGCTAATGGACCGCTAAAATGTAGTGCTGAGAAAACACTGAAGCATCTAGCCAAACGTCACTTTGCTGCAGCTAGCGAAGATAACTGGCCATTAGTTATACGCTGTATGCAAAGTGAATCGGATCATTTGGGTCTTACACCCAATGATGAGCACAAGTTGGTACTAAAAGCTTTAGGCGCATGCATAACATATTTAGACAAATGCCATTTGGAGGAAAAAGTGTTGCCAATGGCACGTTTTCATATGTATGTTCCTCCTGATATGCTGGAAGATGGTGGGCCAGACAATTCAAAACTGTCTGCGCCTAGTCCTCAAACTCGTTTACGTTCGCACATGGTGCTTGATTCAATAATGCTCTCCAATTTGCGCATAACTGGTGAGGAACATTCTCTCCTCAGTACTTTAGATAATTGTTGCACTAAGTTTGGTAAGCGTTTGCTGCATCATTGGGTTTGTTCGCCAAGTTGTGATCTGACGGTAATTGAGGAACGTCAGGCGGCTATAACAGATTTTATTGAAAACTCGGATGTGTTGCAAGAGGTGCGTGCTCTGCTATCATTTGAACGACATCTGGCACAAATTCATTTGTTTGGAAATAAACAAGTTATGGAGAAGCATCCTGATGGCAGAGCCTTTATGTTCGAGGAGAAACAGTGTAATAAGAAGAAAATTCAGGTAATTTTTATATTGTAAATGAAATTCAGGCAACTCAACTATTTCTAAACAGCAATTTTACATCAAAAGAACAAATCGTTAGTGTAGAAATCACTGTGTTTAGAAACACTTATAATTTTCTTCTAAAAAATGTTTTCATGTTTAAAAAAAATTTTATTATGTTATCTTGTTTGGGCTAGTTAAGTATATTTAAATATTAATTAAATAAAAAACTTTACTACTCAGGGGTGTTGTGGAAACCGACAGTTGTCAGAATCGGATTTGAAATCGACACAGATTTAATTTTGGTGTCATAGATACCGATTATCGATTTTGTAACTGGTTGAATTTACGAAATTGGCTTTGTGTCAGTATTAGGTGTCACAGAAACTAATTTATCGGTTTGGTTGTAGGTTTTAAAACGAGCAGCTGACAGTTGGCAGAATTGGCGATAAGTTTGCCAGCTTCTGCGAATCAGCGAAAATTTTTAAAAATATAAGAAGTGAACGATTTTAATTATTTTTTTTTTAGTATATTATTTATTTTTATTTTTTATTAATGGAAAACCAAAGAACGCAGTCCAAATTGCAATTGTAACTGTTTTCATGGAGAACCACCCAGAAGAACCACCCAGAAGAACCACTGGCTAAGGGCTTCACCAAAAAAGACAAGTCACTTGTTGAATCAAGCACCACAAAAAACGCTTCCTTATTTAGTATTGGTCAACGAATCTGCATGAAAAATAAGGGCATATGTTCAAATATAGGTAAATGCTACTAAATAACTGAACACAAAAACACGAAATAAAGATTTGCCACCTGTTGACAAAATAGCTATTCGAAACAGATGTTGCCTTGCTTCAAAAAGAACAAAACCTCGACTCAAACCTCTACGTGGTGTTTTCTGGGCAACGTCGAAACTGGCAACCGCCTAGTTTGAGCGGCGGGCCTCGTAGGCAGCGCGCATAGTAAAGCATAGGAGCGTTGCGTTGCTGTGCGCAAAGCGTTTTGCTTATGAGTGCAACCGAGCAAATATTGCTTACATCTCGTTTCTTCGCATGACTTTTGCAAACGCTTTCGCGCACAGCACAGCTCATTAGCTTCACTATTTGTGCGGGACAAGTCTGAAAACAGGTTGTGCGTCGGGTTTGAAGCCCACCACTTAAAAACACATTTCAATGAAAACATTAAAAAACATGAGAAAAATTATCTCCAAATTTAATGACTACCGCAAACAAAAAACTGACCACTGTCACTGATATCTTGGAAAGATACAAAGCTGATATCACTGCTATCCAAGAAATGCCATGGAGGGGACTGGATTACATTCGGCGTGTACCCTGTGATTTTTAGTACAGCGGCCATGCGAAGAAGCACGAGTGTGGATGCGGATTTGTAGTTGGCAAGATACTACACCATCATGTCCTGCGATTCACAACTGTTGACGAACGGCTTGCCATAATCCGCATCAAGATTAAATTCTTTAATATAAGCCTAATATGTGCGCACGCTCCGACAGAAGACAAGGACGATGATACCAAGGAAATTTTCCACGAGCGCCTTGAAAATGATAATGAGCGCTGCTCCCGTCACTACGTACAAATCGTGCTTGGTTACTTAAAGGTGGGTAAGGAAAATATATTTGGTCCAACAGTCGGAAAATTCAGCCTCCACGACAACACCTCCGATAACGGAATGAGGCTGTTTGAGTTCACCGTAGCACGAAACATGGTCGTAAGTAGCACTAGATTCAAGCATCTCAATATTTACTAGGCCACCTGAATGTCCCCTGATCAAAAAACCAGAAATCAAATTGATCACGATTTGATCGACGGAAGAAGGCACTATTCCCTTGTATTGGATGTACGCGCGATCCGTGGTGCAAACATTGACTCGGATCACTATCTTGTCGCAGCCAAGATGCGTACACGTCTGTACGCAGCTAAGAATGCACGCAACCCTACACAGAGAAAGCTAGAAGTCGACAAGCTGCAATCGAAACAGGCAGCCGAAGCTTTCGCCACTCGACTCCCAATCCTGCTTCAAAGCACTCCTCCAATAGATGATATATGCGCGACACACATTACCAACTCCATGAGTGCGGTTGCTGAAGAGGTGATTGGCTACCACCGCCCTCGCCGAAACCAATGGTTCGACCAGGAGTGTTGCGACGCCACTGCAGAGAAATACGGCGCCTATACTAAGAGAAGAGGAGGGAAGAGAGACGAATTTTCAGGTAGAAAAAATAGAGACAGAAAAGCGCGAGCATGAGAAGATTGAGACCGTTCTTATACAGCTTACCTGCTGAGCTGCTAAGTACGAAGACAAAAAAAAATAAACTGGCCATTTCAGCCCTTGGAAGGACTTTGACCTAGCTTCTATTGATCAATTGTGTTGTGCGTGTTATTAAATGTTTGACCACAAATGATCGAGAACTGGACCTACGTGTTTTATGCCGACTCCGAACGGCTTATGTTCTCAAGAAGCCTTACATGGAAATTTTTACTCTCTGAGGTTTGCCATTGTCTGCAGAGAGGTGACGACAGAACAGAAAAATTAATTCAATTGAAAAAACTTTCTGTCTGAGCTGGAATTGCACCCGAGCTATCGTGGTTCTTTAGCTTAGGGGCCACGCACTCTACCCACTAGGCTACGGCCGCCACTTTTTGTTTGATTTTGTTTCTATTTTTTTTAATTTACTATTTTTCAAATTGAAGGAAAGTTCTCGTCTCTTTGGTAAATTTATCTTCGCCTATTCCCAGTGCTAGAGCCACATCTTAAAAATGTTCAAATTCAATGATAATTTTAATATGTGGCAAAATATTTTCTCAAACTCTTCTATTGCACTTTTGTAAAAAAAAAGAAGTTAGTTACGAACGATTATTCCCCGGAACGGTATCCGTAATTCTGCTTTCCAGAAGAATGGCCAAAATTAGTTTTTCCCACTATTTTGTGATAAATGAAAAACTAATTTCTCATATGGCTGGTTTAAAATATTTTGAGTTTTTCCAACACATTTGAAAAGTGTAAAGGAAGAGTTTTGATTCTTTACCCCACAATTCTTACTTCGAATAGCTATTGCTGTGTTAAGCTTACATACACTTTTTTACGTTTCAGTCCTCTTTCAACATAGTTGTAACGTCAGTTACCTTTCTATTATAAATAAATATCTTTCTATTTATTGACGAAACAGGAATTTTTCACAAAACTTCTTTCATTTGCTTTCTAACAATTTTTTTAACTTATTTGAAATACTAACCAAAACAGTTAAAATAATATATTTGTTAAAAAATTTACAACTTAAACTCCACTTTTCAACTCAAGAACGAACCCATTCTACTCTATGGTTCAAGCGTTATATGACAAACTGTGCAGTGGTTTTATAATTATGAAAGAAACTTTTTTTTACTCTCAAAAGTACCGTTAGTGAAATATGAAGTCGAGTTGAGGGGATTTTTCAATTAAGTGTTCATTTGAGTAGAATATTATCCCGAGAAACAATTTCATATTTTGTGCCAATGAAGTAGCTGATATATGTCCGGTGCCTGTGTGGGTGAATATCCGCCCTCTGCACTGAAAAAAGTGCTAGTTCTGGAACACCTTGGGCAGGCTTAGTGTACGAACGAAGGGCGAATTTGGCACCTGCCAGTTAATTGTGCCCGAATATAGTCGCTCGTTTTTGAACACTTTATTGACATAATACAGACTTACTACGGTACTTACTTCGGTGACTTTCATACATATCAGCTACTTATTGGTACAATATATGAATTTTTTTTCTCGGTTCCTGTTCGCTTAAGCTCGTTTGCATTTGGCTTATATCAATTTGCGATTAATTTTTTTCCATAAACTTCGCAGTTTTTCGTTACTACTCGTAGGTTTTTAAATATAAAATTGAGTCTGATACTCGGGACTTTTGTGCTTGAGTAATTTGGTACGGACACAAATTGCTTTTCGGATATGATACCCTACAGTCAGTCGTTTAGGAGATATCAACAAATCTTCGGTGGTTTTATACAAATGTAACGCACCTTAAAATGCTTCAGATATTTAATTTTTATCTCTTGCTTCTAATATTTGTACTAAATTTTCATTTTAAATTAAAAAAAAGTTAAAAACCAACGACCTTGAATAAAAAATGCTTTCAAATTATTTCAATCATAAATGTCATCTGGACATTTTATCATACAAAAAGATTTATTTTTCAATGCAATAATGTATATCCACCATAGCAGTTAAAATAACGCGAAATATAAGAATTTTTATAGATGTGCAATTTAATATACACTTTTTGTTAATATTGTAGAAGATGTGTTCATCAAAAATATTGCTAATTAGCGAATAAAACTTTTTTCGCTCCCCTAAAAACTTGTGTTTTTGTAGATTGACAGTTTTGAATATAAGCTCTCGATATGTAAAGCAAAAAAGAGTACATTAAGGCTGTTCACAGCTTGTATAAGCAGATCTGTTGTTTTTACGATTTGTTATTTTAACGCCAACTTACGAAAGCGTATTTCGCTTCGTTGTTGTTTTGCATGCAAACGCAAATACGCAAACACGCGTAAATAAGAGCAGCAATTGGATGCTGTTGTGTATGCAGCAGAAGAGAAAACAAGGTAGCAAGAAAAATTATGTTATTTATGAAACTAGAAAAAACCAGTATATGTAACTGCACTTTTTTATGTATTTAAATTTGCTTATGTATTTTGTCGTATGGGGTACTTGATTCTTTAGCTTTGAAAATTTTTTTTTTCTGCCGAATCAAGCCCGAGGAGTAACATCAAATAATAAACACTACGATTTGATATTAAAATGAACTTCGTTTGTTATTAAATCTCCGGATGCGGCAGGAAAGCAACATTTTTATTATTTGATTTGAATTGGAATTTAATTTGGTCTACGATCGCATGTTTAATGTTCTATGTGAATTCGTGCTTTGCTAGTTATTGTTGCAGTGTTGTTGCGAGCCGTTAGCCAGTTGTGCAGTTAGTTTTTAGCACAAATAACTCGCAGACTATTGAAAAGCAAGCATATGAAATTTGTTAATAAAGAAAATTGAATGTTAGCTTGCCAGCCATAGAGATATTCTCCGAACACAGTAAGTTTATGGCAAGTACTGAGGAGTTCGCCAGAAGAATTAGCCAAAGAACCAACAAAGGTATTGCACCTGCTAGGTTTGATTCTTACAGTCTCGAGATGCCTCTGGAACATTCACTGAAGTCTTCAAAGACAGCCACATCATCAGAAAATCCAGAAATCTTTAATCAAACAGCAGCAAATACGCCGACGCAGACAGAACCAAGTCATCGTCAGATGCAGGGAAGTGTAGGATCTGCAGCCGCCACTTCAACTGCACCGAACCAGCCGACGCCGACATCCGAACCACCAGGTCATCGTCAAACGCAGGATAATATAAGAACCACCACTGCCACCACTCCAACTGCACCGAACCAGCCGACGCCGACAGCCCAGCAATTAAGTCATCGTTATGTGCAAGATCCAGGGAGGATTCCCAGTTTAGAAAAGGTAACTAATGAATTCAATAGACGTATTTTAGATCTGAAAAATGAATTTGGGCGTCAAATGCACGCCATGCAAGAACTTATGATAAACAACAGCGAAAGAATGCAGACTACAATTAGCGCGCTGTGCCAACAAAGTCGTCAAAGTGAAGTCACAGCCGCGCAGCCCATATCCAATGTTATGCCTACGCAGTTATCAACCTCCGCGCAGCCTGCACAAAATTGTATGCCTGTCCAATTTGCGAATTCAACGTCCGCCTCTGCTCAAATGCCCTATAGTCTGTATCGTGCTTCAGCAGAGTCAATCAACGGCAGCCAGCAGTCAGCAGCGCACAAACAAAAAAAGATTTGCCCATTACCAAAGTTTACCGGCCTGCCAGAGGAGTGGCAAACTTTTTATGAGTCCTACGAGAGCACCACGCAAGAGTTTGAGTACTCGAGTCTACACAATATTATGCGCCTTAGGGAGGCTATCCAAGGCAATGCGCTCGAAACAGTAGAGTCACTTTTAGGCAGCGCTAGGAACGTTGAAACCATAATTTCTACGCTAAAAGAGACCTACGGACGTCCGGAGCAGCTCATAAAGTCGCAGATAGAGAAGGTGCGTGCTTTGCCATTCGTCAATGACAACAACTTACCAGCATTGGTCGCATTTGCAAACCAAATCAACAACATGGCAACGTTTATCGAGTCTGTTAATGGGATGCAACACCTTGCCAACCCTATGTTGCTCAGCGAGCTTATTGCCAAATTGCCGCCCTCACGACAGATGCAGTGGGCTGAAAAGTGCTTGCAGCTCGAAGCTGCGCCAACGGTTCTTGACTTCAGCAAGTGGTTGTGTGGCATTAGAAAACTGGCCAACGTGGTCGCTGACTCACTGCCGTCAGCAGCAATTATGCCCTCTGCGCCACATAGTAGAAGACATCAGCCTTTGGTTTCAAGCGACAACAAAGGACGTAAATTTGCGTGCGTCAGTATTTCTAAAAAATGTCAAATGTGTGACGGTGAGTGTCTGTCATTGGTTAATTGCAGTGCATTTGTAGCTCTTTCTATAGATGAGAGATGGAAAAAGGTAAAGGCAATCCATGCCTGCTTTTCCTGCCTGAAGCGTGGTCACCAGGCGAACAAATGTTTCAGCAAGCGCAGATGCGGCACCTCTGGATGTTCACACTTTCATCACCGTCTATTGCATAATACCACTAGTGAGCGCGTTGAACCTTCTGTTTCAGTAGCTGCTCCCATTCAACCAGTTAGCGATCGACGAAGCTGCCATGCTGAATCAAATCGTGAAAATGGCACTGTCCTGTTCCAAATAATTCCGGTGAGATTGTATTACAAAGAGAAGGTAGTTCAGATTCACGCATTCATCGACGATGGCGCCAATGCCACAATGCTTGATGCCGATGTGGCGCGTGAGCTTGAAGTCCATGGACAGAAAGATATTTTAGAGTTGCAGTGGTTGAACAAACAGACATCGAGAGAAGCCGTTGAAATAGTTGAACTATCTATTAGTGGTGTTGAAAGTAACGCTGACATTTTCCAAATGACGAAAGTGTTCATATCCAAGAACTTAGCGCTACCAGATCAGGAATTTAATTACAAAAATCTTGTTAGCCAAAATAATAATGTTTACCTCGCAGGGTTGCCAATATCAAGCTATGGAATAACTCAGCCGAAAATGGTCATCAGTCTCACCCATGCGTTTCTAACAGTGCCTGTCGAAGTTCCAAGGTCATGGCCACGACCTGGTCCAATCGCAATTAAAACCAGACTTGGCTGGTTAGTATATGGACCAATCGAAATTAAAAATAATCGCAAAACGGGAAAATCGTGCCAATTTCGACAAGTACAACAGGAAAAAGATAGCTTGGATGCAATTGAAGAGCTGATGCGTAATTATTTTGATATGGAATCTTTTGGGATTCGAATTGACGTAAAGCCGCTACGCTCCGAAAGTGAGAAAAGAGCCATAAGCATCTCAGAAGAAACCACAAAGCGTAATGGAGAGCGCTACGAGTCCGGACTTCTCTGGCGCAACGAAAATGTCTCTTTTCCCGAAAGCTTTAATATGGCTTTAAGTCGCTTGGAAAACTTAGAGAGAAAACTGGAACGCGATCCAGAGCTTGCAATAGCGTATAACGCTAAAATTAAAGAATACGTGGAAAAGGGATATGCTAGACGCCTGAGTGATAAAGAATCGCAAGTTCGAACAGCGCGAACATTATATTTGCCGCATTTTGCGGTCAAGAACCAGAATAAAAAAGGCATAAGGCTGGTATTCGACGCTGCCGCTGAAATTAAAGGAGTTTCACTTAACACGAATTTGTTGCCAGGTCCCGATCTGAACTAGCCGTTATTATCCATTTTATTCAAATTTCGACAAGCTCCGATAGCGATATGTGGTGACATTCGAGAAATGTTCCACCAGGTTCGAATTCTCAAAGCTGACCAAGACGCGCAAAGATTTCTGTGGAGAAGTGGAAACGCAACGCAGGAACCGGAGACATTTGTAATGGAAAGAATGGTTTTTGGCGTGACGTGCTCTCCGACGACTGCACAATATGTCAAGAATTTAAATGCTGAACAGTTCGCGGTAAAACACGCACGTGCTGTCGAAGGAATTGTGGATCGTCATTATGTAGATGATTACGTCGATTGTTTTCAATCCGAATCAGCAGCTATACAGGTAGTCAAAGACGTCATTATGATACACCAAAAAGCCGGTTTTGAAATGAGGAATATTGTATCAAATTCAGAAGCTGTGATGCGTGAGGTTGGCAACGCTAAGACTGCTGAGTGCATGAGCGTTGAAGGTGGCAAAATTGAAAGAATCTTGGGCATGCATTGGCTACCAGATAAAGATGAGTTTTCATTTGTTTTTAAATTTAATAAGGTTTCGCCAGATATATTATCAATGAAACGGAAGCCCACGAAGAGAGAAATGCTGTCACTGACTATGTCAGTCTTTGACCCATTTGGTCTGTTGCAGAATTTCACCGTTTGCAGCAAAATTTTAATGCAAACTGTTTGGAAATCGGGAATCCAATGGGACGAACAACTGCCCGACACGATTTTCGAAAAATGGAAAAGTTGGTTGCGTGAATTACCGAACGTTGAAAAATTCAGAATACAGCGGTGTTATTTTTCTACATTTGAAAAGGAGACAGTTGACCTACACATTTTCTGCGACGCGAGTGAAGACGCAGTGGCTGCTGTGGCTTACTGGCGATATAGGAGTTATCATGGTGTGCATTTGGTCTTCGTGGCTGCGAAAACGTCTTGCGCGCCTACCAGATTCCATTCGATCCCGAAGCTTGAGCTGCAGGCAGCAGTGGTGGCAGTACGGCTGAAAGACACGATCCTGAAATATCACAAGGCGAATGTTTAACATTGTAAGTTTTGGACAGACTCATAAACAGTAATACGATGGATACGCTCCGATCATCGTGCGTACAAACAGTACGTAGCCAACCGAGTAGCCGAAATTTTGGAAAGTTCAAAGGTAGAAGACTGGCGCTGGTGCTCCGGTGAATTAAACCCAGCTGACGAAGCAACCCGAGCAAGGTTTCCTGTGAGGTTTGATCCGGAAAGTAGGTGGAAGAATGGCCCGAATTTTCTTCTGCTGTTCGAAAACGAATGGCCAGCTGAAGTGAAATCGAATTTAATCGATTGCAGCGCAGACGAAATCAAATCTAAATACGTTGCAGCTCTCGCAAGGCAAGTAAGAAAAATTGTGCCAAATATTAATCGCTTCTCTTCATTTAGCCGACTCAGAAGGACAATGACATGGGTCCTTAGATATGTCAACAATCTTGCAAGGCGAACGAAAAAGCAGCCAACGATACTTAGCGAGCTCTCAAGCAAAGAAGAAAGTGAAGCAGAATATCATCTCTGGCGCTGGGTACAACGTCAAGCATTTTTTAGTGAAATCTTGGATATTGGAAAATCAGGAGCAGTGTCAAATAGCAGCAATCTAAAGTCTCTTAATCCGCTGATGGACGAAAAAGGTGTGCTTCGTGTCAAGGGAAGGCTAGAAAATGCTGAATTTATGCCACTATCAGCACGCCGACCGATTATTCTTACCAGGAATCACCAGTTGACGAGATTATTGGTAGAAAGTTTTCATCAGAAGCTGCGTCATATCAACACGGATACGGTTATCTGCGAGATCCGGCAAAAGTATTGGATTCCATCTATTCGGTCCCTGGTTCGCAGCGTAGAAGCAAGCTGCAACTTCTGTAAAATACGAAAAGCCAAACCGATTACGCCACAAATGGGAAACCTCCCTCCTGATCGAGTGACACCTTATATCCGCCCCTTCACTTACACGGGGTTAGACTATTTCGGACCCGTCAACATTTCCATAGGCAGACGTCGTGAAAAACGGTGGGTGGCACTGTTTACCTGCCTCACCGTAAGAGCAGTGCACTTGGAGATAGCGGCCGATTTGTCTAGCGACGCATGCCTAACTTGTATAAGGAATTTCATGAACAGGCGGGGAGTACCTCTGCAGATCAGGAGCGATAATGGAACAAATTTTGTAGGCATACCGAAAGAATTAAAAGGTGCTAAGGATTTTATGGACAACGAAAATATTGTGGCAGGTCTCTCACTGCTCGGAATACAATGGAAGTACAACACTCCTTCGAACCCAAGTGCAGGTGGTGCATGGGAGCGATTGGTGCGATCAGTAAAAAACGCAATTTCGATCATGCTCACCGAACACGCCCCACGACTGGAAACCCTTCACAGTTTCTTAATTGAAGCGAAAAACATTGTCAACTCTAGGCCGCTGACACATCTACCGGTCACACCAGACGAACCCGAGCCATTGACTCCAAACCACTTTTTATTAGGTTATACTAACTCGACGCAAGTTCTTGCACCATTCGAGCCAAAATTGTTATGTCTTAGAAAACAGTGGCGCCTCCTACAAAACCTTAAGAACGGTTTCTGGAGGCAATGGATTCGAATGTATCTGCCAGAGCTTACAAGAAGAACAAAGTGGTGTTTGCCAAAAAATCCAATAGCTGTCGGTAGTCTAGTGTTGGTGTGCGACGATAATGCACCTCGGTCTCAATGGAAACGCGGCCGAATCTTGAAGCTTTATCTCGACAACGAAGGAGTAGCCAGGTCAGCCGACGTTAAGTCCGGTACAGGAGCGATGAAAAGACCCTTATCAAAATTGGCCATCTTGGATGTAGAGCAATCATCGAAATCGTCATGCAGCGAAAATGGTGGTGAGTCACCCCCTCCTGGGTCAACTCACGGGGGCCGGGATGTTGTGTATGCAGCAGAAGAGAAAACAAGGTAGCAAGAAAAATTATGTTATTTATGAAACTAAAAAAAACCAGTATATGTAACTGCACTTTTTTATGTATTTAAATTTGCTTATGTATTTTGTCGTATGGGGTACTTGATTCTTTAGCTTTGAAAATTTTTTTTTTCTGCCGAATCAAGCCCGAGGAGTAACATCAAATAATAAACACTACGATTTGATATTAAAATGAACTTCGTTTGTTATTAAATCTCCGGATGCGGCAGGAAAGCAACAGATGTGTTTTTTTTTTACCCCGTATTTTTGTGTTCTGTCTAAAGTCGCATAAATTCATACATCACAGGGTTACATAATTATTGAATACGACAGTCACATGGCGGGGTGCTCACAGTTTCAACAATAACAAATGCTATAAATACGATTTGTTAAAAGCACGCTTAAACTGTGAATAGCCCTATTGCTTACGATGATGTTATTGTTGTACGATTGGACGTTAAATTTTAAATTACTTTTAACAGCAAAGAGCAAAAACAACATCAATTTGTATTTAAATCATAGAAAATTAACACATCGTAATTTATTTTTAACCTTAATCGGTTCTTTGTGTAAATTTTACAAACTTCTCAACTTCAAGCTGATATTTCTTAAGGGCCTCCGGGAGTTTAAAAAAAACAAGACACTTTTTTAAAGTTTTTTTTAGTAAATTTTGTTTATAAGTCTTAACATAGATTGCATTCCAATTATGGTTACATTTTTAATGTCCACTTCAAAATAACTGTGATTCCAGAAAAAGCTGCCTTTTGCTAGTTTAATTGCGTGGAAGAAATTCTTTTATTTTATGTCTTAAAATTCCTGATATTTTTTTTTTGTTTTTTTCAGAACTTTATAGCTATTCTAAAGGGCTTTGAAGCTTTGACAAAAATACCTGATATGTGTAAAAACTGCGATTCTCCTCTAATTAAACGTCTCATAATAACAAATGAAGATGGTGGCAAATTTCCATGCTTATCGGAACTTTTGATATTCTTCAAGGTTTGTCTCGCATTTTTATTTTCCTACATTCTAATCTTAACAATTCACTTAATTTGAAAGAATGCATTCGATCATGAGGAGTCCGCTAAAAGCGGTGTAATTGCGCCCGAAAAAGGTGTCGATGCCGATTATGATGCTACAGAGAGAAAAATTGCAGAAATCAATGAGGAGCTGGTTCGATATTTGAAAACTCCAGAGAAGTTTTTTGGTTGTCGCGTTGTTTACTTTAGTGCCGATAAGAAACGTTTTCAACTGGAAGTACCAGAAAGTAATGCACGCAAGGCAGGCAAACAATATTCCTTGGAAGGTCAGAAAAAAGGCACTAAACCAGTGCGTCGTTACTCGACAAATGAGACCAAAGTATGTTTATACTATTTTGCACAAACAAAATTTTTTATTAGTTTTTATTTTAATTTTTGCATGCCAGAATCTTCTTAAGCAAATGCAACAGGCCGAAGTTGAACGCAATCATGTTCTCAAAGACTTGTCGCGTCGCATATTTGAAAAATTCTCAAACCATTATGAAATTTGGAAGCAGTGCATCAATTGTGTTTCCACTTTAGATGTTCTTGGATCATTGGCGGAATATGCGTGCACACAGCAAACAGTTTGTGTACCGGAATTAAGCGCAGCTAGCAGTGAAACACAGGGTCAGCCTTTTATTGATATTGCGGAGGGTTATCATCCATGCGTTTCGGCAGATACTTATATACCAAATGGTTTAATATTGGGAGCATCTGGTACTGCTCCAGATTCTATATTAACTGGACCAAATATGGGTGGTAAGAGCACTCTTATGCGTCAAGTGGGCTTGCTCGTGATCATTATTATCCTAATTATTATCCTAATTAAAATCGTGTCAAGCTAACTAAATATCTTTAAAGATAATAAGTTCAAATTCAATGCCATTTAGTTATTTTTAACAAATTTAAAAAAACTTTAAGTAAACTATTACAGTTAATCTTAAAATTATGCGTATACTCATGAAAGCCAAATAGAACTACAATAGTTATCATACATAGCACTGCAAGTAAGTAGAGAAATATCTACCGATATATTATGAATTAGAATCTGAATATTTCGAAACTGTTCGTAAAGACGCGTGTTAATGTTTTTATTTGTGTTTTAAATTATGTGTAATAATTCATCGCTGCTTAAATGTTTCATACAACATGTTTATCTGTATATATTTGTTCACATTTTGTTTTCGTTACTTTGTTCCATAAACAATACTTATAATTGATTTATGAAATAAAAATTTTTAATAAAATATGCAACATTAAAAAAAGTAATTAGATTATTTTGAATTGATTAAGTACAATTAATTTCTGTTTGGCTCAGTAATCACAAATTATCAAATTACAAATTATACAAGTAATTACAAATAATCAAATAATAATTACGAATAGCTAAAACCCAGCGCGTTTCTGCCACGCCTCATGTCCAACGCCCATAAAATGTTATCAGTAAAGCAGCGTTTGTAAATTGAAATCGAATACTGAATTCTTGTACAACGCCCATAAAATGTTATCAGTGAGACTGCATGTGTGAATTGAGGTCGAATACTGAATTCCGAGGCTGTCCGACCTATAACTCCTAGTCATCCTTGTAAAACGCCCATAAAATTTTATCATTGAAACTGCATTTGCAAATTGAGGTCGAATACTGAATTCCGAGGCTGTGCGACCTATAACTTCAAAGCTATTCGATATCCCACATTTGGGTTGTATGGGAGGTGCCACGCCCCCTTGTACAATGCTCAGAAACTGTTATCATTTCATTTCATTTCATTTATTAATGTAATATAAAAGCCTTTTTGGCCAAAAATATAATATTACAGGTTATACATTATATTGGAGTTCTTAAAACTATTATTTTAAATACCATTACCTAAAATACTAAAAATCTAATTTTCTATGTATATGACCCTAGGATATACGGCTTCCCTAATAACACAACGAAACATTAAGCGCATGAATTCAATTAATATTGATCCCATAAAATCAGTGACAAAGACGACATATTAAAGATCATTAGATTCCAAGTATTGAATGAGTTTTCTTTTAAAAGAATGTGGTTGTATTGAAAAAAAACGTAAATCAATTGGCAATTTATTCCAACAGCGAGCTATTCACATTTATTCCAACAGCGATCATTGAAACATTAAAGCCTTAATTTTAATAGATCACCTTAATCATAAATATATTGGGTTCAATTTCAGAAATTTTTAATAATTGCAACTTTTTGCTTCTCAAAATTGTCACAGCATAAAATATTAATGTCAAAATTATTTTATTTTGTTTTTGTGTTGGCATTACTAGAGAGTAGAATTCAAGACCGTCGAATTTCACAGGTCAGAAAATTCTGCATTTGTTATACTTTTGCGGTCAACATTTTCGAGAAAAGAACACGCTTTATTTTTAGGTCAACATTTGTTTTTAGAAAAGAACAGAAAAACTGCAGAACTCTTGAAGATAATTTTTTCCAGAAAAGAATGCGCTATAAGAGTGCCAATCTTCAATCAAAATCTAATAAATTTGCATGTAAACTCGGTACAAGACCACCATTTGTTAACACGATCTTATAAAAAAAGTATGCATATTGGAAAAAGAATGTGGCACCTCACTTAAAATTCGAATCGTTAACATGGCTTGGCTCTCGAACTACATACAGCTGTGTGAAAAATAATAGTAATGCTCTTATATTCAGACATGTTTGGATATATAATACTAGTTTACAAATTTCGGTTCCGGTAAATCCATTACCATTCCTATATGTACTTTCAACACCAGTTCCAAATCTGTACTCAGTTTCACCCTATATTGTAATTTATTTATTTATTTATTTATTTGCGCCTATTTATTGGCCAAACAAGGCAATGCAATTTACTTATTCTAACTTATTCTAACAGGTTTTGCTTACTTATTACTAAGTTTAGATTACTAAGTTTTTTGTTTTTCTTCTCCCCTTTCCTTGTTTTTATTTTATTTTTTATTTGGTGCTCTTAGTGGGCATACTCCGCCCACCGGATTGACATGATTTCAAAAACCATGTCAAAACTAAGAGAAGAGGAGGAAAACAAGAGAGACTATATACACACTTAAGATACGATGTATATATATTATTCTTAAAGACTATAAGGACAAAAGGACGTAAATGGGAGATTTGGAGAAATGTTTATACATATAAATCCATACATGTATGTAGTCTATCTGAGGCCTGGGTTAATTCTGATTCCTGAGTGATTTATATAGGGTTTGTTTGAAAGAGGATTTGGACATAGAAGGTGAGTAGTATATAGAGATATTATTAAATTCTCTGCAACAACGATTGATGGGTTCATTATTTGCATATGTAGTTTGGTGCTGATATTCAGTTAACAATCGAGTATGCCTAGTGCGCCTAATTGGATCGTTAAAGGAAATCATATTAGAAATATATTCGCTGTGAATAGCACCATTAATTACATCAAATGTGAAGCATGAGCCCAATAACGATCTTCTTGTTGATAGTGGCATCAAATTTAAAAGGCAGAGTCTATGTTCATATGATGGAAGGCTACAATAATCATGGGGGTTGTACATATCTCTAAGCGCGTATAGTAAGAACTGCTTTTGAATAGACTCAATTCTTTCTCTATGGGAATCGAAAGATGGATTCCAAATTATGCATGCATATTCAAGTATTGGGCGCACTAATGCACGGTACAAGGATGTAGTGACCCATATATTCTTGAATTCAATTGCACGTCTTTTTATAAAACCGAGCTGTTTGCTGGCCCTGGACACAATTTTATCATAGTGCAGATTAAAGCGCATCTTGCAATCTAAGACAACTCCAAGATCCACTATATGGTTGACACTTTTTAGTTCGGTACTATTGAGGTGGTAGGTATGTAATGTTACGTTGTTTTTACGAGAAAAGCTAATAACATTGCATTTATTGACATTAAGATGTAGTTTATTTTGAAAACACCATTGCTCAAGAGACAACAATTTTGATTGCAAAAAATTTACATCTACATCTGATTGAATTGAATAGTACATTTTTAAATCATCTGCATACATAAGATGTGGGATATCGTTAAGAACTTCTGACAGATCGGATATGAATATGTTGAAAAGATATATTTTCGAAACACAGGGGCGGTCTTACGTTTTTGGCAAGTGCCTAGTATTATTAATCCAGAATCCAAACTACTCACCATAAAATAAAAAATAGTATTTTGTATATATATCATACAATATATACTGTTGTGTCATGTTCTGCAGCGGAGCTAAAATTTTTAGATTATCCAATGAAATATCAACAAGTTTTGTATCTTTAATTATAGCGGAGCTGTAGTCGTCTTTGACTTAAAAAAGTGGCTTTAAAAAGGTTGAAAATCGGGCCACATCATAGCTTGGCTCCAGATCGTCTAAAAACAAAAATGAATTCGAAAACAGACCCTTGAATGCATATCTTTTACCAAAATAGAATAAAAATATAGAAAATTATGAAGCGTAGAAAAATGTTGAAAAATTTTCGTTATTGTTGCGTTTAAAAACTAGACCAATTTTCGAGAGACGCTTATTTTGGTAAAAGATGTGTAAAACTGCATTATAAACAGATTAAAAAACAAAATTTGAAATTGGTCGATTAGTTTATTTGCAGTAGTCTTTAGAGAAAAACGAGTTTAAAGTTACTCTGGTTAGTTAAAGGCACTCTGAAGCATTGGTTTTAAGGCGCAGCAGAATCTGTATTACAAGTGGGATTGATTTAAAATGTTTTTTACATGTTCTTGAACAGTTGCACAACAATAATCTATTAAAAAAAATTCGATTTTCAGAAAATGGTTTGCCGAAATACTCCCTTAAGTGAGGGAACGTACTTACTATTTGGCGAAAGGAACTGATTTGCCTCTAAATATTTTTTAATCTTAAAAATGCTGAGTTTGTTAGTTTTATTTAAATATCGCTCTCATTAGTTATTTATTTTGGTACAAATAATTATCGCAGTAAAATAATATTAATAATAAGTGAAAGATTTGAAAAACATATTCAAAAAAATTAGATTGCATTTAAGTTTAAAATTAATTATAATGGTAAAGTAATAATTTAAATTACATAACAACATACATATAACGCATCATAAATGTATATACATAAATGTATATTTATATATTTACAATTAAATATGTAAATAGCTTTACATACATATAAATTAGCTTTGTAAATAGGACATCGACACATGACAAAAATAAGATAAAAAAATAGTTGTGCTGATTTTTAGCTTAAGTACAGAATTTAATAGAGTTAACATATGTTTAAGACTAAAGTGTTTTTTTTGCAACCAAATATAGAAAAACCAAATATAGAAACAGGTGGTTAAATTGTATAACGACCAAAGCTGTCTTTGGTCTGATTATAATTAGGAGCTTATTATTTAATATTCTTTCTTTTTTTTTTTGTATAAATTTTACTTAATTAATTTTTTTGTATTACTGCTATTTCGCGATTGCAAACATGCTTCAGTTTGATTTTATAAAAGAATTTATTGAAGCATTTGCTGCTAATTGTACCTGTTTGGGTACATTGACATTACGTTGGATTATATAAAAGAAAGGAAAAAAGTATAGCAGTGAGGGGACTGCCGACCGAAGTGAAAACCTATACATAAAAGGCTAGTATTCCCGGGCAGACATTGTCCTGCCACAGACCGCCTTACTGCTATATACGATTTTTCAGGCTAACCGAATTTTTTTTTATTTTTAAAAATACTTTATATTTAGAAAGTGTTTTGATTTTATAATTATACCAAAATATAATATTAATGATATAAAGATAAAATACAAGCAGCACTACGTTTAGTAGATATCTTCACTCCAGCGCCAAATAGGAAGGTCTAACACAAAAAACGGCAGAGTTCGCTCTGAGATCAGAAAACACCCGCACGCCAGCAGGGAGGCCTCTTCTAATACAACCTTGGATCGCATATGGCTCCTGAATCATTACAAAACTAACACCATTTTCTAACAATAACTGCCCAAGTTCACACATGACTGCATATGCTCTCTGACAATTTAATTGCATACTCTTTATGCTCATTAATATCTAGAATTCTGACACTTAACTATGCTTCTATAAATTGGACAATCCATCAACTATGCTTCTATAAATTGGACAATCCATCGATAACAATAAATGCGTCGATGGCAATCCCCTAAAAGAGCAATTTCGGAAAGGTAATGCATTTATGCATTTAGCCTCACCCGGTTACTCCAAGAGTAGGGCCAACCTCCTTAAGAACCGCGTCAACAACCTCCTTTGATCTTGCACCAGCTGTCTTGCTGCGCACAACCATGTCTCCACAGGCTTTGTCTGCTGAGGTAGCTGGCAAGGAATAAGGTAGAACGCCTGTGTCACAGGAAGAGCGGTCGCCAATGCACTACTCTGAACGCCTACAACAGGAATTGAACTATTTTTCATTGCCTGAAACAGCTCCAGACGTTCATTGGTGACGCTTATTTTTGAGAATGACCGCTAAGATCATTTCTTCATAGCGGCTAGCAACCACAGTAAATGCCTGGAAATGCTCACCTCTCATTCCACATTCGAGTGCTACTTTAAATAGGTCACCCGAAATTAATTTTATTTTTCTGAATTCCATAGGCTCATCACCACCACTAAGTTGTCTGTTAGGGGCACCCTTTGCTTCATAATGTATAATCATGTTAAGCAAATTTAAAAAATTTTGTATTTTCTATAAAAATAATTAATGTACTTGAGAGCCCGAATATGGGACAGTGTATAATAAGTTTAATATCTAACTGTTTGTTTATTTATAGTAAAATAATATGAATTTTGTTTAAATAAACATAAAAAAAAGGATACCTTTTGGGTACCTTTTTTTCAACGTGAATTTTGACGGCGTGAATTTACACTGTTATGCAACAAAAAAAAATATTTTCCTACACTTTAAGAATAAATAAATAACTGTCAAAAAAATCAAGGTGTTCATTTACTTCCTTCTAAGAAAAAAAAACCAAGAACATCACAGTATTTTCGGGGCTCTAGATGAGAACCTACCCTTAAGTTTTTTATTTCCGTCAGTGAAATCATTTTCCTCCATGCAAAATTTGACTAAAATCGGAGATTTTTACTTTTCCGGTACGTTTAAAATGGAATTGCTGATAAAGTGAATAATTGTGAATATATTAAATTTATAGTTTATAAGAAATTTGTAAAATATGTATAGAAATAAATAGCTTTTGTAATAAAATAACAAAAATCTTTAATTTTTCCTGAAAAGGTTCATTCAATTCAATATCAATTGCGCATGATCCATGAACAATTTAGCAGTACATCTTACGACAGTTGCTCATGTATAATAAGGGTATTCAGAGGTAGTCTTGTTACGGTGTTAGATTGCTGAAGTGTTGATTATTTCAACAACACAACAACAAAATGCACGTCTTGTCATATTTCAACAACTCAACACTCTAACAATACCTCGACCCTATTGTTATGAGTGTTGGTACAATGTTGAATACTTTTGTTTACACCCTCCAGGAAAAATCGGAAGACTTCCATCTAAAAGTGATAAAGAAACATTCCCCACCGTATCTTTTGGAAGCTTAAGGGTAGTTTTGAATTTATGTTGTTTCCAAACCGCTTCTTTAAGAATGCATGTGGAAACTTTTACTTATTGTCAAGCAATGACAACAGAAAATATTAATATCATTGTTTCCTAGCCGCTTATAGAATTCATGTTTACTGTTTTAAAAAAAATATGTTTTACTGGGCGGCCTCGATAGTCTAGTGGTAGCGCGCTTGACTGTCGCTCAGGGCTTCCAATTCACTTATTAGGAATTGTAGGATGTGTTTCTGTAGGAATTCAAAGATGTGGCAACTCTTAACATATCTGTCATCAATTTATCTTACTTACTCTTAATCTCTTTTCATATTACTTACACACTTTATTTTGTCATCTCTCTCACTGGTATAACGTTTGACGGCGTTGCACGCTGATTTAACTTAATCTTCTATTTTTAGTATTAAATATTTATTGAATTAATAGATAATGAATTCAGTTAAAATGTTGAGTTTTTAACTGCGGAACTTGCCTCCATAACATTTTCTGGCGACGAGGATTGGTGAGATTAACAAATGTGACACATAACCTCATTTTGTCAACATGGATCCGATATATTAAAACTAATGTTGCAACAGCTGCAATCAGCAAATCAAGCATTCTTAGCTAGCGTAGTCAAGGAGAACAGGGAGTTCTTAGAAAAGGCTATTAGAGATGGAAAGATCGGCAGCGAGAGGCAAGTGGCAGCAGTGCCAAATTTTCGAGGCTTCAACAAAGCCAGCGACAAGTAGAGCACTTATCTGCTTCAACTTGATCAGTATTTCGTGGCAAACGGCGTAACGGATGAACAGACGAAACGAGCGAGTGTACTCAGCTGGATCGGAGCTGAGAGTCTTGAACTTTTGCAGAAGCTTTTTGATGGAAAAGTAAAGGAAAAAACATTTAAAGAAATAATAACCACATTAAGCGAGCACTTCACCGATAAGCAACATGTGTTGGCGGCACGTTTTAAATTCTATCGGACAACAATGAAGTCCGAGCAGTCATACAGCGACTGGGTAGCCGAGCTAAGCGGCGCCGCTAACGATTGTATGTTTAGATGTTCTAAGTTGGGCTGTGATGAGTCATATGTAGACAGCAAAATTCGGGATATGGTCGTAATACATACACTTCACGAGAAAGTACGTACTGCAGCTCTGCAGAAAACAAATCCAACATTGGAAGAGGTGTTGCAAATTACTTCTATTTACGAGACTACCGTAAAAACTTGTTCGGTAATGAAGGATGGCGAGGCTTCCGTGGTGAATGTAATTAATAAGTCGGCAGCAGTGAGGCATAGATCTAGCAGCAAATGGAGAGGGCGCAGTCAAAGCCGTGGGCCTCCAGATTCTTCATTTAAATCTTGCCCAGGGTGCGGGGTATCGCATTCAAGAACCGATTTTTATCATTACAAAAGGAAAAAAAAATTCAATGCATGCACGAAGCCAGGACATATAGCATCAGTGTGTAATTTAATATCAAATCGCAAAGCAGTAACAAAACATGTCCACGTTAATTCAATTCGCAACGAATTATTTGAGAACATCAGTGTGGTAGATGTCGTCCACTCATCGGGCATTGTCGAAAAGAAAATTATGGTAAAACTCAATGTAAATGGAAAACTTCTAGATTTTCAGGTAGACACAGGCGCCTCCTGCTCTTTGGTTGGTGCTGTTGGATATAGGCAACTCGGAGAACCGTTATGTGGTTATGTGTTCCTGCAAATAAAACTCTAAGAGCTTATGGAGGTCATCATCTACCATTAAAAGGAACTGCTATGGTAAAGGTCTGCTGGGATGATATCGAGTAAATTTTACCACTGATCGTAGTGGAAAGCGAAAATGCTTCAAACATTCTTGGCCTGAACTGGTTCAACATTTTTAATTTCCATATAAAGTTTCCGCAAAATTTTGATTCTAATCAGTGTTTTCTCTTCGACAGGTCAGGCATCAAACAACAATTTGATTTCTTCGCTCGCCAACCTTACAAATGAGTACCCAGCCATTTTTGAAAATGCTCTAGGACGATGCACAACGTTTAAAGCCGCTATTGCACTTAAGCCAGATGCCAAGCCGAAGTTCTGCAAGCCCTACAGCTTACCATTTGCGCAGTACGATGTCGTGCGCGTAGAAATAAATCGTCTTGTAAGTAAAAATGTATTAAAGCCAATAAACTCAAGTGAGTGGGCAGCACCCATTATTGTGGTAAAGAAACCCAACGGCACGATACGAGTGTGTACTGATTTCAAAGTAGGTTTGAATTCACAAATCGAAATTGACCGATATCCTATTCCACGATTCGAGGAGCTTTTCCATAGACTTCAAGGAGGTCAATATTTTACAAAAATAGACCTCAGCGAGGCATATCTTCAAATAGAATTATCAGAAGGGTCAAAGAAATTTTTGGTTATAAATGCACCCTTTGGGTTATTCCAGTTTCAGAGATTGCCCTTTGGTGTTGCTAGCGCTCCAGGAATTTTTTAGAGATTTATGGAGGAGCTTGTAGCTGGGGAACCCGGAGCTGCCGTGTATTTAGATGATGTGATCATTACTGGAGAAAATGATGTACAGCATCAAACGAATGTCCGCGAGATTTTCGAGCGCTTAGAGCGCAGCTAATGAGCAAATAGAGTATGTGGGCCACATAATTGACTCAAAAGGTATAAAACCATCTACAAAAAGGTTGGAAGCGATTAAATTGATGCCTAGACCCAGAAACGTTCGCGAAGTCGAAGCATTTATTGGAAAAATAAATTACTACAGCAAATTTATTAAAAAATTTTTATCAAAAGCCTCAGCTTTGAGTCTTTTGAGGCGTCAACAAGTTAAATTCGAGTGGGGTCCTAAGCAAGACACAGCTTTTAAGACATTAAGGAATGACATCGTAGAAGCTGCGCAGCTTGTTCATTATGACGATAAGCTCCCAATAATCCTTGCGACAGATGCTTCCAAATATGGGATTGGTGCAGTTATCTCCCACAGATACCCAGATGGAACAGAACAGCCGATTTCTTTTCCATCCAAGACTTTAAATAACAGCCAATTGAATTACTCTCAAGTTGAAAAAGAAGGCTTGTGAATAATATTTGGTGTTACGCGCTTTCACCAGTACCTCTATGGTAGACGGTTCGAACTAACCACAGATCACCAGGCGCTGACAACCATATTTCATCCTCAAAAGAAGTTGCCGGTCATGACGTTACACAGGCTGCAGAGATGGGCTATCTTGCTGCAAGCCTACAACTACACCATACATTATAAAAACACAACTCAACATGCAAACGCTGATGCTCTCTCACGACTTCCAGTTGGTAAAGACTTGGAGTTTGATCGTGAGGAGAGTACCTGGTCCAACGTAAACGAAGTTTATGAATCCACCATCAGCAATTTTTCAATCAGCGCAGCTATGATCGCGAAGGAGACAGAGCAAAGCGGTGACCTTAGTGTTGTTAAGAAAATGATTGAAGATGGTTGGCCTCCGAGTTTGCTAAAGGCGCAAGGTAACTTAAAACCATACTTTGATCGCCGTTTATCTTTATCGTTACAGAGTGGGGTCATACTCTTACATACGGATTATACAAGTGGTTCCAAAAGTTTTTCAGCAGAAAATTCTTAGTATGCTGCACGAGGCTCACTGGGGCAAAAGTCGCATGAAGCAGATGGCAAGACGATATGTATGGTTTCCGTAGACTGACGAAGCTATTGAGGCAATATGTAAGTCCTGTTCAATCTGTTTATCAATGTCCAGCGGCCCTAAGCGACAATTCTCGCCATGGCCTGAGGCTAAGCAACCTTGGGAACGTATACATCTCGACTTTGCGGGCCCTTTTTTCGGAAGCATGTGGCTAATTGTGGTAGACTCGTACTCCAAATTTCCATACACTCTGGAGATGACGACAACAACATCCCATGCAACAATATCATCTCTACAGAAAATATTTGCCATTGAGGGGCTACCACAAACCATTGTCAGCGACACTGGACCCCAATTCTCATCGGGAGAGTTTAAGCAGTTCTGCGAGCTTAATCTTATCGAGCATCTACGAGCGCACCATTTCATCCCGCATCCAATGGGTTAGCGGAACGCTTCGTGAGAACATTTACAGAGTCATTTATAAAATCAATGAAGGAAAATGTCAGCAAGGAACTGGCATTATGCAAATATCTAGTCACGTATCGCTCAATCCCGAATGCGCTCATGGGAAAGTCACCCGCTGAAATGCTACATGGTCGTCAGCCTCGTACTCTGTTTTCAGCACTTCGCCCTGAATCACATTCAAAAACGCAATACAATGCTAAATACATCGTTGGTCAACAAGTTCAAGCTCGGAATTTCTCTGGAAATAACAGATGGATTTCCGGCGTTATTAGTCATATGAAGGGTCGAATGATGTACGCCATTACAACTAATCGTGGCCCTATAAGACGACATCAAAATCTGATCCGAAAATCGGTACCGCAGTCAGATATTGAGACAACTAGAATCAATGACGACTGGGAGTTGGGGCCAGACAGTCCCAAAGAGGTAATTCGTACTCGACTGGGGTCTGATATTAAGAGTTTACCGCCGCCTGCAGCTGAAGGAAATGCTAAATCGCATATAAGTACACCAATAGTAAGGCGTTCAGATAGACCACGAAAGCAGACAGTCCGTTTCCAGGTGCCACCGAAGTAAAATAAGTCCGGGAGAATGTAGGAATTCAAAGATGTGTCAACTCTTAACATATCTGTCATAAATTTATCTAACTTACTCTTAATTTCTTTTTATATTACTTACACACTTTTTTTTGCCATCTCTCTCACTGGTATAACTTTTGACGGCGTTGCACGCTGATTTAACTTACAGCCCTATTCTGGCAAATTAACAAATTGTTAACCAGTATTTTGAATATTTCTACGTGTTTATTGTAATTTTTTGATTTCAAAACAAAATTTTAAGCTCAATAATAAACAATTTTGGTAAAAATTGTCAACTGCTTTTCAGTTATTGACAATTTCGTTAACAAATTTTGATTTTTGAGCTTTAAATTTTGTTTTGAAAACATCAAACACATAGAAATATTCAAAATACTGGTTAACAATTTGTTAATTTGCCAGAATAGGGCTGTAAATCTTATATTTTTAGTATTAAATATTTATTGAATTAATAAATAATGAATTCAGTTAAAATGTTGAGTTTTTAACTTCGGAACTTGCCTCCATAACAGTTTCCACTTGACTTTTTAACACAGCGGAGCGGAATGTTTCCCTCTAATGTAAGAAAAGCAATGGAGTGTGCAACGAAGGGGAATGCTTCCTAAATTCCATGGAATGTTTCCTGGTTACATCTGGGAATGCTCACATTTCCTGGATGGCAGTTAACAATCTAGTTTTGACAGAAGTGTAGGTGTAGCAAAATATTTTATTGCGTGTGTTCACACGTACATCAAAATTTCAACAATTTAACACCGTAACAAGACTTCCTCTGAATACCCTTTATGATTTTCTCTTGCTACGCATTTATGAGCACAAATGCTTTCTTTACGATCAGTTGCTCATAGTTGATTAGCTAGTGCTATTAGCGCAAAAGCAATGAGCTGCCGTTCCATTCAGAAAATTTGTTATCGCGATTATATTAAGGCAAAAGTGCCTTTCCGCGTTCCGCAGCTATTGGGCAAATTGTTCAAGCTGTCAAGTTGAATATGCTTTAGAAATTCGTTTGCTTCAATTTATTTCATTAAATACTCTCAAAACATTCGTTCTTAGTTATAATTTTTGAAAAATTTCGATGGCTTCGTAAGCACACCATTTTGTTTATTCATTAAGGTAAAAAAGATGATTAAATTTCTTTGACTTCTAAACTTAGAATGAGTTTTTTCCCCAGTGTATTTTCTTCTCACACTCATGTCAAGCTGTGCCGCTGTCTTCTTCATAATATGAGTTTGATGATATGAACCCTTATTTCACTCTGTTGCCTTTGATGCTTGTTTATATAGGTTTGGTGCACAAAAGGAGCAAGGAACTCACGAACAATCCGTTGAATTTAGCTTAAACTACCAGCTTAATGCAATGCGTAGGATTGCATGGGAAAGGTATAAAATAAAAACACTCCAAGCACTTCTACACTCAAGTACCAAAAATTTCTTTACACTGTACCACATTGAATATCTGGCACAAGTTTTGAATATTTTCATATGATTTAAGATTAGGTCGTTGGTTTTTTATTTCGCTATTTAGAAATTGAAGAGGATTCTTCTTATGCCCTCAAGCGTACTGCGAATCTGGAATAATTACTTATTTACTATTTTTGTAACGCTTACTACAGAGGGGAGGCAGTTATGATAAGACTATATTGGGGGTTGGAATTAATTTTAAAGGTTTTTTTTCGGTTTTTGAGCATTTATTTAGAAACAACGGTACTATACATTTTATTCAAAGTATTGTCCATCGTTAGCTACAACATTTTCCCATCTTTCTGGCAGCATATGGATTCCGCGCCGGAAGAACGATTCGTCTTTTGAGGCAATCCACGAATCGACCCATTTTTTGGTATCCTCGTAAGAAGTGAAGCGCTGCTCAGCCAAGCCATGCGTCATCGATCTGAATAGGTGGTAGTCGGAAGGGGCTATGTCTGGGCTATAAGGCGGGTGGGGTAGCACATCCCAATTCAGCGCCTCCAACGTTTCCTTCACGGTTCTTGCAACATGTGGCCGTGCGTTGTCATGTTGAAAAACCACTTTGTCGTGTCTTTTGGCATATTCCGGCCGTTTAACCTTTAATGCTCGGCTCAATTGCATCAATTGTTGTTGGTAGCGTTCCCCAGTGATGGTTTCGTTAGGTTTTAGCAGCTCATACTACACGACACCCTTCTGATCCCACCAAATACACAGCATAAGCTTGGCGCCATGAATATTCGGCTTGGCCCTCGATGTTGATGCATGGCCGGGTGGTCCCCACGATTTTTTTCGCTTAGGATTATCGTAATGGATCCACTTTTCATCGCCAGTGACAATACTATGCAAAAAACTCTTCCTTTTATGCCGTTGAAGCAGTTGTTCGCACATGCAAAATCGCCGTTCAACGTCTCTCGGCTTCAACTGGTACGGCACCAAATTTCCTTGCTTTTGAATCATTCCCATGGCCTTCAAGCGTTTGCCGACCGTTGATAAGTCGACTCCCAATGATTCTGACAATTCTTGAAGGGTTTGACACGGGTCTTCATCGAGCAAAGCCTCCAATTCCTCATCTTCAAACTTTTTCGGTTGTCCCGGACGCTCTTTGTCTTCCGTATCAAAATCACCACTTTTAAACCGACGGAACCAGTACTCACAAGTAGAAATCGATGGAGCATAGTCCCCGTAAGCCTCAGTAAGCGTGCGTTGTGCTTCAACCGCTTTTTTCTTCAAATGGAAGCACAAAAGTAAACCTTCCCGCAAATTGCGTTTTGTTGGAACGAAAGTCGACATGTTCACAGAGAAAAAAATATATGTTGTTTACACTTCAGTGGAATGACACATACTGAAAAATGAAGCTTAGACAATGTGCTTTGAAATGAATATAGTCACAGGTGTGCCCGATGCGATCTATTGATAGTTACGCCATCTCTTAGAAAACCTTTAAAACTAATTCCAACCTCCATTTGGAATAAATTAACCTTTATTCCAAAATTAGTTAAATTTAGAGTTCTTATTTACTTTTCACTAAAATATTATTCCAGAAAAAGGGAGAAATAAATAAATACGGAAATGTGCGTGTATGTGTCTGGAAAAAATGCTTCTTAAACAATTCTTTAATTTCAATTTAAAAAAGTACAATTTGTCTATTTTTAAAAACACAAAAATTTCTCAAATTGAAAATGTGTGTCTTTGATAATTTACTTTACCTCTCCCCCCCAAGATTTTTTCCAGATACGCCGCTGTTCCGACCATAGTAAAACTAGAGAAGGTAGCAGCATTTCGGAGAGACAGCCTGCCTTAACTGTCTTAACGAAGTTGACAGCTTATAGAAAATATGAAACCGATGGAAAGCGAAAATTGGCCGTATTCAGCAAAGTCAACTGCTGTGAACTGTTATGGTAGCGATACCGTAGAAACGTTGACAATTATTTAATTAAATTATTAGAATTATTTAATTATTATAATTATTTAATTATGTAAATAATTTCTGTGGGCACAAGGAATAATGACTAAACTCAAAATATCGTAAAAAAGCAATATGGAATTTACTTTATTGCCAATTTTTGGATGTATGCAGATATCCATTTTTTGCCTAGAATTGATCATCACTTATGTCTGCACTTATTTTGTTTGCAACGGCTCATATATTTTAAAAAATGGGTCATAGTTCGTGCAATTAAAATATCGTTTTTTACGATGCTTTGAGTTTAGTCGTTATTCCTTGTGACCACAGATTTAATTTCAAAGGTTTCTCACTCAAATTTGCAGCGTTCTTGCAGTGTTTCAGCGAATTTTAACACAACAGCCAGTTACCAACTGTTGACTCCGCTGAATGGGACCATTGATTTCCTTTTTTTTCTCATTCGCAAAAAGCTGACTTGGACAATTTTGGCTATGAGAAAGAGCACGCAGTCTGAAATGCATCTACCTTCTCTAGTTCTGCCATGCTTTCAACATTTAAAAAAAAGAATTTAATATATTTTTGAAAAGGGTGAAAACAAATAAAAACGGCAAATCGGTGTGCTCGACCATATTTAAAAATTCTGGAAAAATTATCAAAAATTAAGCTGTCGATACTGGAAATGGCATTTTTCATTTCCTTGCTAATTTATTTTGCAAGTTAGGGGGGTTCAAAAATGAAAATATGATGAAAAAAATTAAAAATATGCACATTTTCGATGAATTATTTCTTGGAAACGAATAGAGATAAAATCTTTCAACTTTTTTTATTTCAATATAAAAATATAATATTTTTACATGTGTATCCAAACTTTTTCAAAAATGTGACAGTTTTGCGAAAAACTCTATTGAACATAGATTTTTTTTTTCATCAATTTCATAGTTTTCATCCCTGATTTTTTCGAAAGGTGATTCAAAAATAAAAAAACTTTTTTTACAATTTCAAGGTTCTGTTTGAGTTTGTCTAGAATATGTAAAGAGTTTTGCATTTTTGTGGTCTTAAATTAGTTTTATTTGCTCTCAAAGTTGAGTCGAACAACAGAAAAAGCACTTTTTAACACCCTGTATCTTCCTTTTCGCATGCATTTAAAAATCTGAAAATTAAGCAGATGATGTATTTAACTGAGTTTAGTAATACCTATTAGTTTCATCATGGAGACTTCAATAGTTTCTACGGTATAGATTTTTAAATTTCACCATTTTTTTATACAAAAACAATATTTTTTTTATTCAAATTACGATTTCATTACTAATAAATCATTCTATATATATAAAATAGGATGTGTGTATGTATGTAACGTATGGACTCCAAAACGGCTGGGCCGATTTTGATGAAATTTTCAGGTAATGTTCATCTTGGTACGGTGGGTAACATAGGCTATATTTGGACCCGATAGGTGGCGCTGGGGTGGACTTATATCGAAAATTTGAATTTATGGACCAATTTAACTGAAATTCAGAATGTATGTTTGTTTGATCATAAGAAAATAATTTGTGTATAAATGGACACGGTAGGTGGCGCTGGGGTGGACTTATTTCGAAAATTCGATGGCGTGAAAAATATATAAATACTTTTAATTTTATTTTATAACGAGGGGAGTAGCGAAGCACACCGGGTTCAGCTAGTAATTAAATATAATTAAACATCAAGAAAGTAAACATATTGGGAAAATGAGTGAATGCTTTATGGAATGCTATACAATTTTAAATGATTTCGAAAACGCCGATTTAGATATCGTTTTGTATCCTAATGTTGTTTCGCTTATTGGGACAAATTTGTGATGTTGACGAATTTCTGGACATCGTTTCGCATTTATGTACCGTGCATTCAATTCATCTTCCCTTTCTTTAAGTTTTTCTGAATCCACATAAATAATTTTGATTCCTGGAATGTTTTGAGTGCAAAACTGGTACATTGTTTGTGGAGTGAGAATGTGATCGCGCGTTGTTCTTTGCAAACTCGCTTTATGCACAAGACGTTTTACAGTTTCACCTACTCCATCACATATGCTTTTTCCGTGGGAAGTTGCAAAAAAAATTCGACTCCACCGATATTCCAAAATCTTGCTAATGCAAACATAAATTAACTTAATTTTTAAAATTTTTATATTGGCTTCCAGCGCCGTCCGAAAAGTAGTGTATTTTTTTGAGATTTGGCAAAAGAGCTTTCAAATACTTAATTAATTGGCATTGAAACACGTAAACAGTATTTGCATTGTGCTTTAAGTGATCAATTGTGATGCACATACTCTTAATTTGCAGTTGTTCCGAATCATTTATTTTAAAATAAATTGTGTATGGATGTAATGTTGCTTGGGTATTAACCCAATGATAACTTCGAATTTCATCTTGTACTGCGAACGTAAAATTATCAGCAAAATCTCCTAAAACAATGCACTCTTGACTATTTAAAGATTGTTTTATTTCAGAAAGGTATGATGACTGTTGTTTGGAAATGTAATGGTGTTTTTTTAAATTTAATTAAATTTTCACAAAAAGTTTCATAAAATTCAAAATTTGATTTAGTTATATTAACTAAAGCAGCTCGGTCTGTAGTTATCCACTGGCTATATGAAAATTCTTCAATTTCGCATTTTTTCTCAATGTTCTTTATAAAATAATTTGGACCTGGACATTTATTGCAAAAGTTAAACATACAATTTTCATTGTTCATATCACAAACAATTTTGTTAAATACTTAGGACAAGCCAATATTTAATTTCAACGCGTCCAGCACTAATTTCATATTTTGATGCAAAACACATACACAAACCGTGTGAGTACCACTAGCACCCGCGAGAATACACCACTTTGGTCGCAATTCAGAGAATTTTGAAAATCCAATTTTATCTGAAGGGTTTTCTTTTTTCAAACTTAGATATAATTCTTTTAAATTACATAATATTAATCGTTTTTGTTTCAAAATTTTTTACCATTCAAGTCTTTTAATGACACAAAATCTTTTATTCCAGGATAAACTCTACTGTACTCATCATTTTCATAAAATTGATACACTTTATTTATAATGTGGAGATCAATTGAAGGTCCATGTTTTTTTGGTAGTGATATCAGGCAGAACCCCATGTACTGCCACCAATTCTTAAATTTTTTTCACTAAAAATTTTGTAACACCAAACTCTTCACAAATCCTTGAAACAGACCATGATTGTGGTAACAGACTTAAAATTTGTATTTTTTGATCAGCTCGAAGTTCGTGTGTAAACTTATTTTTTAAGTTTTTAATTAAATTTTGATATTCATCAGATTCAAAAGTGGAAACATTATTTTTTGCGGATATATTATTAGAGTTGGATTCATGTTGGTTTGAGTCAAGAAGTTTAGATTTAATTATATTACTAAATTCTTTTGCTTTATTTAAAACAGCATTTGATCTTCTAGTTAACGGCAATCTCGATAAAATTATTGGAAATAAACCTAAAACATTGCATGCTATATTTATGGATTTAATATTGTCCTCCAGAAACTGGTATCCGTTATCTTCTGTTTTAATATTTATTTCGTAAGATAGATATTTCATACACGTTTTGCAAATTGATTTTCCCGGAATTAACTTAAAAGCTGGATAGTCAATAATGGTTTTATATTTTATTTCATTTAGTCCTCTTTTGACAGTTTTCTTATGCACATTAAAAATGTTACAGCAAACTCTTCCGTACAAATGGAAAAAATTTGTAAAATATAGTTTATAATGCTTTTCACAAGTACTTATTAAGTTTGCACATTTTGATCTTAAAGATATAACTTTTTTGTCATCATCACTTAAAGTATCAAAATGATTGTTATTTATTGCTTCACATTTTACTTTTTCTAATTTGCCAATAGAACACTGCATTTTTAATTATATTTGTTTATTACACAACTATCTATTATATCGGTACAACTACTTATATGTGATAATATAATTTGATATTAATAGTTAAGTCTATGAGCACGGCTAAAAATCTGTATATCATATGAGTCCCAAAAATACTGTCTGAGAAAAAAATCTTGATAAGGTATGAAAAATGTTATTGTCAATACTTGAAAAACTAAAAATGGTTGATTTTAAAAATCTATACCGTAGAAACTATTAAAGTCTCCATGATGTAACTAATAGGTATTACTAAACTCAGTTAAATACATTTTCTGCCAAATTTTTCGATTTTTAAATGCATGCGAAAAAGAAGATACAGGGTGTTAAAAAGTGCTTTTTCCGTTGTTCGACTCAACTTTGAGAGCAAATGAAACTTACATATTCTAAACAAACTTAAACAGAACCTTGAAGTTGTAAAAAAAGTTTTTTATTTTTGAATCACCTTTCGAAAAAATCAGGGTTGAAAACTATAAAATTGATAAAAAAATCTATGTTCAATAGAGTTTTTTGGCAAAACTGTCACATTTTTGAAAAAGTTTGGATACACATGTAAAAAAATTATATTTTTATATTGAAATAAAAAAAGTTGAAAGATTTTATCTCTATTCGTTTCCAAGAAATAAATCATCAAAAATGTGCATATTTTTAATTTTTTTCATCATATTTTCATTTTTTAACACCCCTAACTTGCAAAATAAATTAGCAAGGAAATAAAAAATGCCATTTCCAGTATCTACAGACCCAACTAAATTTGATAATTTTTTCAGAATTTTAAAAATGGTCGAGCACACCGATTTGCCGTTTTGTTTTGTTTTCACCCAAAAGGAATTTTAAAACTCTAGTAATTTGTGGCGAAAGCTTAGAAGAGAATTAATGTGGCGTCCATTAAATTTATTGAAAATAGCCTCAAGTCTTTTTATAATTTTGAAACTTGACTGACTCAAGTCCAGATAGGTCCTTGGAGCTCGAACGCCTCTAACTTAAGTTTTATTTAATGTTATTATGGCTGCGTATTGCGCAGAGCCTATTATAAGGCAGCTTTACAAACTACCGAACCACTGCAACATCTTCCAGGCGAAAGTATTCGCCAGAAGGAGGGCCGCGGAGATAGCAATCGGCATGGACACACACCGCTCTTATATCAAGATTTTCGTCGACAGCCAAGTGGCTATCAAATCCATGCGCTCCGCTACCATCAAGTCCAAAAGCGTCCTGGCTGGCAGAGATGCACTCTCTTTGAAGAGAGTGCGCATCTTCTGGGTCCCTACCCACCAAGGCATTGAGAGGAAATATATTATTTTTTATTTTATGGTGGGTAGTTTGTAATCTAGATCAATAATATTAAACACGTGCTAAAAACATAAAACACCCTGTATATGGAAAATTTTACAATGTAGGAGGAAACTGAGTACAGATTTCGAAGCAGCGTTGAAAGTACAAATAGGAATGATAATGTGTTTACCGGATCCGAAATTTGTAGACAAGTATTATTTGTACAAACATGTCTTTATATAAGAGTACTGCTATTATTTTGACCACAGCTGTATATATAAGTGTTGTGCTGCTCCTACTTTTACCCCCACAAATCAGCTATATATCAGACGGTTTTACTGCAGAAGACTAAAATTTAGTAATATATTTCATTTGGTTTCACAACACATACCAAGAATAGTTTTTCTATTGGAAAAGGGGGCGTGATACCTCCCATAACAGCCAAATGTTCGATGAAGAATAGCTTTAGAGTCATACGTCTCACAGCCTTGGAATTCAGTATTAAACCTCAATTTACACATGCAGCTTCACTGATAGCATTTTATTGGCGTTTAACAAGGGGGCGTGGAACCTCTCATACAACCCAATTTTGCTATATCGAATAGCTTTAGAGTTCAAGGTCGCACAGCCTTGGAATTCAGTATTGGACCTCAATTTACAAATGTAGTCTTACTGATAACGTTAAATGGGCATTGGACAATGGGCGTGGCTCCTCCCATACATCCCAAATTTGCGACATCGAATAGCTTTGGAGTTCAAAGTCACACAGTCTCAGAATTCAGTATTATACCTCAATTTACACATGCGGTTTCAATGATGGCATTTTCAATTACATTTCGGACATAGCCGCTTAAACACTGATGACATCTGCCTTACACAGTAAGTGACGCTGGGAGTAGGTATGCACAATATAGGAAAGAACAAAAAATGATGCACAAAACTGGAGAGAACACAAATAAATTGAACGAAAATCCTCTCTACGCCAAAAACACAACGAAAACGAAAAACACACCGAAAAGAAGCAAACAAAAGCAAATGACGCCACAAATTATTTTCACAATAATTTTTGCAATTTAATAAACCAATTTAGTACCTTATATCGAGTGTTTCAGAATTTATATTTAATAACATTTAGTTATTTTATACATAAAACTTTGTTCTGATTTAAACATATAGATTAATCATCAGGTATCACGAACACACTTCACTGCAAAATTTAATGCTAGAAAACATGATGTATCTTTATAGACGAATAATGTCAAACTGTTGCTTGAACAATGAAAAGAAAATAATTTGAGCACAAACAAGACTTTGTCACGCCCCGCTTATAATTCTGCTTTACAATGTCATCACCGACAAATTTTTACAAGCGGGATATTAGGTCTATTCCCGTACTTACTTCAAGTAATTGTAATAAAATAGAGAGTAAGATTTTGCATGTTATTCTTCTCTCTCGAGCTTCAAAAATTTGTAAAATAACGCTTTTAAGCATCTTCAAGTTACTTGAATCGACCTATTATAAAGGATTTTCACAACAAAAAATGGATTTCGCCACATCCCGCTTACAGTTCCGCATTACAATCTCATCACAAAGAAATTTTTACAAACGGGAATTTATGCGTGAAAAATCATAGACTCTTCAGAATCATTCTCTCTTTTCTAATCTTAAGCTTTAGACCTAAATTAAAAAAAAAACATTTTTTGGTATTTTAACACTGAAGTGACAATTTACCTTAATAAAAAGATAGCATTTTTAGAGAAAATATAAGCAAATAATATTTATCAAAATCATTCTACAAAGATAACAAAAAGAATTTCTTTTGTACCGAAATAATGGCAAATATTACGTTTTTTGGAACTAACTTACATAAGTGAAAATTGTTACATGTTAGCACATAGGTTGATTTTTGAGCTTCAGGATTTCTTGAACACGACTTTGATGCAGTGTGACTAGTTTTCGTGGTGGTTGTTGAGCTAAGAAGCGAGTGACTCCCAAAAGTTGCTTGTGTTGTTTTGTACAGCTTTAATTATTTTTACTAATAACAACACATACATGCACAATTCACAACTCCTTATTTTGGATTTTTTTGTGATTTTGGTTCAAACACAATTTGAACTCGTAATAACTCAATAGCTTGATTTGATTGACGGCCAAATTCTTTTTTCTTAAACTTTATTTATAGTTTTCATATAAATGTATTGTATTTTTATATGTTTGCATGTGTGTGTGCAGCACTTGATGAGTAGGTGTGTTTGTGTGTGTGTGTATTGAATAAAATATCAAAAATATATTTTTGACAGTCTTGCAACATGATGGAGCAGCACAGGAAAGGACATACGCACGAACACAAGATTCCTTGGCAGGTTTAATATTTATTAATCGATACAAAAGGTGACAAAGTTTAACTTTTCCATTTAGAAATATTTTCACTACGTATCATTTTATATTTTCCAACGATTGTAAAAGGACGAAATTTTTCTTGTCTTTATCGGCTATCTTGTTTATTTTTGTCATGTATTTTGCATCTTTTTTACGATACAAATTTTATGATTTATCTGAAGCAATTTTTACTTTTACACTAAGTTAGTTTTTTTTTTTTGCACATGTATGCATGTATTTATAGAGGTATATAGTCTTTGTTTTTGTTATTTTTTAACTTTATTTCAATTAATTAATCCTAACACTTCTTGTCAATAATGTGGCGATGTTTCACGTAACTTCGTAACTGATTTCTCTGTGGGCTGCTCTTATAACTCAGGCTCGCGGAAAATGAAAAATCGCCATAAAGCAAACAGCTGGATCCGGCAAAAAGCGAGAGACACATGGGCGACGACGAGTCCTTGCTTCCTTGCTGGCTTGCTTAAACGCTGGGTGGTGAAGTTTGCATGGGGTGGTTGCACAGAATTAACTGCCATAAAAAGAGAGCATGAATGTTATAAAAGCGAGAGGGAGAGAGAGAGAAAGAGAGCAAAAAGACAGAGAAAATAAGTGAGCACTTTAAATAAGTTCACACAGTGCTGGGGCATGATACAAAGAACTACAGATAAAGTATTCCCGGCGCAACGAACGACATTTACTGCGCACCTCGTCATTGGTGCTCGTCAAATGTGACACTTGATGAATACATTCAAAAGAAAATGTCGAAAAGTGACGAAGATAGCAAAATGAAAATGAACAAACAGTCAAAATTCTGTAAATCGGTAAAAAGGGGGAAAACACCCCTACAAAATATGCAAATTTTTTTCACAAACAGAACTAAAAAATATATTTACTCTATTTTGGACATGTGCTTTATTTAATAATAATTATTTCATTTCAGTTAAACAAGTTTTCATAAGAAAATTTAGGCATTTTAAAATCTTTATACCGTATGAATAAATTGTGACTACGTTGCAACCAATGAGCACCTTGCACGTCACAGCAAAGATGGCGGACATGCGCAATAATTTATCTGTAGTTCTTTGTATCATGGTGCTGGGGTGTGTTTTTCTATTACTCCAGCACAATATTCCTAAATTCCCATATTTACACTGTCACCCATCATAAAGTTCGTTAGTTTTATTTCACTCAATATTTTTAACATGGCACTTTTATATAAAACTAGCTGAATGGTACCCAGCGTTGTCTGAGTGTTGCTTTTATTGGTAAAATTTTTTTAAATAACACTATGCGCCACCATTTTTGTGATCGGTATACAAATTTCTACCGGGAATTTCTAGAAAGTTCCTATGGATGCGAATTAAAAAATTATTAAAATTTAAATTTTTTTTTTGGTAGCAAATGTTGGCGACCCAGTAGAAATTTGAAAAATTGTAACAATTTGTCTGAAATGTTTTGTTAAACAAATTTCATATACATATTCAAGTCATGAATAAGGTGAATGTGTATATTTTTTGCTATTTTAAACAAAACTAATTTTAAAGCAATAAACAAATATATCAACAAAATGCATATTAATTATTCCTTTAAAGTTCTTCATTGTCTGATTTGGCTAGGGGGGGAAACGGTTGTAGTAGGGGGGCATTGCCCCCTTGCCCCACCCTGGCTACAGGCCTGGTCCAATTCGAGTGTATATTTATCCTAAAACTATGACAAAAATACACAGAAAAAGAAATGGAGCGATTACGTTACAGAACCTAGCCGCTATGCAATTTTAGCAAACAGTGAAATTTTGCAAAATTATCAAGTTTTGGTATTTATAAAAAAACATTCCCAAATATCCTAATGGTCATGTATTGCTAGCCTTAAGTTTGGTTTCTCACAACTTTTCGAAACAGTGTTTGTATATTGAAAATTGTAAAAGTGCACATATATTAAAAATTCATCTTACGAGCTTCTGAATAGGAGCCGACAGACAATATAGTTTTTGATGCATTATATTTTATAAACAAACTTCGACCTTAGTCCATACATAATGATAAACTGACTCACTGCAGTTTTTAATAGAATTAAGGAATTTATTTGCGGAGTAGATTTCTCAAATTTTCCTGCTATAGTCTCTCATATTGTCCAAACGGACACTTTGATAAATAAGAAGGTAGACCATTCACGAATAGTTTTATCTTTTATTCGAACATTACATCATTCTAGTTTTATTGCGATAAAAATTTATATGCTAGGAACTAAATTGAAAAATTATAACTAAACTATAAACTATAATAATTTTTAAGCTTAATAATTTCTAAAGAAGTAATATATTCTTTAAGTTTTTGATTTTATTGCAATCTCTAGCTACAGGATGCCTGATTAAATTTTAATCCCATACATTTTTCTTTCAGAATAATATAAGCAATTAGTTGACCATTCAGAACTGCAAAACTTTCCATTGCATTGTCCCGATGATGCAATGAATTCCTCAAGCTTTTTCTCAAAATAACAATAATAATAAAAAACCAGGGGTATATAATTTTTACAAATTTTGCTTAAGTCAAAAAATGCGGTATTTTTCATTAGGAACATTAATACATATATGTGGATATCATATTATGTCATAAATGTCCACAAATGAATATATAAAAAATTAATTCAAATGCCAAAATTTATATATGCATAAACAAAAAAAAAAAAAACGATTGTAAAATGTTTAAGCAATAAGATTGATTAAATTAAAGTTTTCTAAAAAAGATTTACTGTTGAAGATGTTATCAATCTTAATATACATAATTATGCAATACATATTTCAATTACAAATGGTTTTTTTAAAAAAAAACAACAAAATAAAATGGAAGAAATGAAAAGTTGGATGTCAGAAAATTCAATATTTTTCAATATGTATATTATATATACATATATGTGGATATCATATTGTAAAATGCTATAAACAAATTAATAAAAAACAATTAAAATTCCCAAATATATATAAATATAAGCAAGAAACTACCAATATAAAATATTTAATTTATAAGATTAATTAAATTAAATTTTTCTAAAAATATTTCCTGTTTTAGATGTTATCAATTTAATATATAAATACTATTATGTAGTATTTATAAAATGTATGTAATAAAAAAATAAACCAAAGAATTGAAATTTTTTATTGAAAGCAAATTTCATATAAAAATTTTTAAGATAATTTTAATAGGTAAATAGATACATATAATATAAATATATTTAATATATAACAAAAAATATGTGGTGAGTTTTTTGCCTGTTTTGCTTAAAATTGAAAATTGAATTAGAAAAATATAAATATATAGTAGGTAATATACCTACTATTTTATTTATAGTAAATTTTTGTAATTAAGTATGAGCTTCTCTTTGATTTTACATTATTTTAATTTACAGGTATATAAATAGAATACAGAAGTAAGTATAGAGTATAAAGAATCTAAGTACCTATTATATAAAATACTAGCTGAACCCGGTGTGCTTCGCTACCCCCCTCGTACCAGGATTGCATTTCAAAATTGTGGCAATACCAAAATCACTTTTCACGCCATTGAATTTTCGAAATAAGTCCACCCCAGCGCCACCTACCGTGTCCATTTATACACAAATTATTTTCTTATGATTAAACAAACATACATTCTGAATTTCAGTTAAATTGGTCCATAAATTCAAATTTTCGATATAAGTCCACCCCAGCGCCACCTATCGGGTCCATTTATACACAAATTATTTTCTTATGATTAAACAAACATACATTCTGAATTTCAGTTAAATTGGTCCATAAATTCAAATTTTCGATATAAGTCCACCCCAGCGCCACCTATCGGGTCCATTTATACACAAATTATTTTCTTATGATTAAACAAACATACATTCTGAATTTCAGTTAAATTGGTCCATAAATTCAAATTTTCGATATAAGTCCACCCCAACGCCACCTATCGGACTTTCCCGGAGGGTTTTTCCATTTTTATATATATAGATTTTTCATATTGAATTAATTTGTTTAGCCAAAACGACACTCACTTATTTCATATTTGGGAAAGTAAAGAAAAATCACAAATCGAAAATTTATTTCATTTCAGCTCTGCGTATCCAAACAAGAAGAATTTGAAACACGATCAAAAGCATAAAATAGAGCATAACAACGACGTCAAGTAAAGAATAAACTAAATTCTGCATAGACACACAAACATAAAATAAAATTGGTAGGTTTTTGGGGTAGTTCTAATATTTCTTACCTTAAAACCAGGGTCTGATATGTTAGTAGTAATGGAACTCCAAAATTTCTTCTAACTAAAATCAGAAAATTTATTTTTATATTGTTGAAGCCATTTTCAATAAAAAACATATTTATATCAATTTTTTATGAACTTTTTTGTGTTCGAAATGCCAAAAAAAGGCACTTCGAGCATTTTTGAAAAAAAGTCAAGTTTCAACAGCTATAACTTTTGATTCTTATTTGAATTTTCGTTTTTGTAATTTTCTGCATGAAATAGCATAAGACTATGCTTTAGCCAACCGTGAATTTTTTAAAATTTACATTTTTAAATTTTTTAAATTTTTTTATAAAAGTACTCCAACTCAAAATTTACAAAATGTTACACTTCTAGTAAAAAATTTAATAACGACCAAGTTCTTGAACGTAATTACATAATTTGTTTGTATTTTTATTAAATGCTGTTTCAGAAAACATTTCAATAGCAATTTATAGCAATTTTTTCAAATTTGAATTTTTAAGATTTTTTTTACTAAATAAGAAAAAAATTAAATTATTTCGAAAATTAAAATATCACAACTCTGGTATTTTTTATTCTATTTTTATGTTTTATAGCTCATCTGTAGGTACGATTCGATAACAAACGAAGTGCATACCAATTTTATGCACAAAATAAGGCGTTATGTGCAAAAAATAGAGAAATGTGTAAGAAGTCCAAAAATTTTCAAATGTTTTTCAATTTAAAACAAAAAGATCAACTCGCGGTCACGTTTTTAAAAGGTCATAATTTTCATTTTCGAAAAATTTTAATTTTTCATACAAATGCATGGCCTGAAGATTGTAGATAAATTAGAATTTTACAAAACATGGAGAAAATATGTATAGATAAAATATTAAAATATATACATTGAAAGATAAAATATATAACATAAGTATAAATAAATGAAATATATATTCGCTATTTCACGCATTGAAATAATTTGTTAAGCCATAACGACATTCACTTGTTTCATATTTGTCTTAGTTAAGAAACAGCACAAAGTGGCCAATATCTTTTATTTCAGCTCAGCCAAACAAAAAAAATATCGGAAACACGATCAAAAGCAAAAAAAAGAGAGCATAACAACAACGTCAAGCAAAGAACAAAACAAATTCTGCATAAACACACAAACATACCAATAAGTAGCAGTACAAAATGTTTATTCATAAAATTCAATTGGAGTATTTGTTTTGTTTTTTTGTTGTTGCTTGTCTCGCATTTGGTAGCGGTTTTTTCTTTTCGTCGCCTCTGCTGGCAGAGTCTGTGTTGCTGGCAGCACACGCTGCCCACCAGGAAATGTGAGCATTCCCAGATGTTACCAGGAAACATTCCATGGAATGTAGGAAGCATTCCCCTTTGTTGCACACTCCATGGCTTTTTTAACATAGCATGTCATTAGAGGGAAACATTCCTCCCCGCTGTGTTAAAAAGCCATGTGGAAACATTCCTCTCCGCTGTCCTCAAAAGTGAATTGGAAGCAGTCCTCTCCCCTGTTTTAAGAATTAATGTGGAAACATTCCTCTACCTTGTTATGAAGATGAATTCGGCCAGGATTCGATCCCGGGACCCCTGAGCGAGAGTCGAGCGCGCTACCACTAGACTATCGAATTCTACAATAAGTGGCTAGAAAACAATGATATTAATATTTTCTATTGTCATTGCTTGACAATAAATAAAAGTTTCCACATGCATTCTTAAAGAAGCGGTTTGGAAACAATATAAATACAAAACTACCCTTAAGCTTCCAAAAAATGCGGTGGGGAAACAATATAAATACAAAACTACCCTTAAGCTTTCAAAAGATACGGTGGGGAATGTTTCTTTATCACTTTAAGATGGAAGCATTCCGATTTTTCCTGGAGGGTGGCAACCAATTGTTCGAACCGTATTAATATTCGGATCGTTGGATTTATGTTAACGTTCTGTTAATGTTTCTATGACTTCTCTCGTTTATATATTCTCTCTGCCTTATTCAATACAAACTTAATTTAATGTATTAATTAATTTAATTATTATGGTGAAATACTTCAAGTGGTAATATATACAAAACTTATGAATTTATTCAATGTTAACAAAAATATAAATGCAAGTGGTAGCGGCCCACATGTGTGGTCAAAATTAAACGGATTTTGTCCTTCACAACACAGTAATAGAAAAATTCTGTTTTTTTTCGTTTATATTTTTCAAAACGAAAAAAAACGAAAAAAATATATTTAAATTACACTAAAGGACCTAAAAAAACTAAAAATGCTCTAAAAATTAAAAATGTCCAAAAATGACAATAAAAAATTTCAAAATTGCTAAAAACTACCAAAAAATGCCCTAAACCTAGAAATTACCAGAAAATTAAAACCGATAAAAAACGATGAAAAGTGACGAAAAAATTACCTAAAACCTTTTCATTTATGGAATTTAGGAAACATAAATAAATGTTCTAAGCAACCATGAAATGTCTTAAAAGCAGCAAAAAAAAATTTGACATGTCATCGAAAAACTGAATAGGTTATCCCTTTACTATCAAAATGTAAGGGGATTACGCTCTAAGACACGAGACATATTTTTAATGTCTCAGAATTTCTCTGAGGATATAATCGCACTGACAGAAACTTGGTTAAACGGAAGCATTACTGACTTAGAATTGTTTGATAACAGTTTTGAAGTTTATAGAAGAGATAGACACGCTGACAATACTTCTGCTGTCGGTGGAGGTGTCTTATTAGCTGTAAGGAACTCCTTCGTTAGTTCCATTATTGTTATTCCCTGCTCTGCTAACATCGAACTTATATGCGTTAAGGTTGTACATTGCAATTCTAATGTATATCTTATTAATGCATACGTTCCTCCTAAGAGCAGTGTAGAAGTTTATGCAAGCCTTGCGGATTGCATAGAATATGTCATAAGCATAATTGACGTTATTGACGACATTTTATTGTTAGGTGATTTTATTCTGCCTGGCTTGATATGGGAATCTTCTGACGATGATACATATTTTTGTGCATCTAATTCGAAGACTCGCCAAGAGCATATATTTGTTGATAATATATGTTCTGACTTACAACAAGTGAGTTGTATTTATAATAGTCCTGAAAGACTTCTTGACCTGGTCTTAACTACAGACAGTAAGAATGTGATTGTTGAGAAGGCCCCTCATGCTTTGACTGCTGTTGATGAATACCATCCACTATTGAGCATATGGTACAAATCAGACAGGGATAATATAGTAAAGTCTAACTCAATAGATAAAGTTTATGAATTCGATTTTAAAAAAGCTGACTTTTTGAAGTTGAATCATTTACTTCAAAGTAAACTTCATGCTATTTTAGAATATGTTAATAATAACACTCTTGATGATTCAATTAATTTTTTTATATGGAAATCTTTGCTGTGCTTTCTCTGTCCGTGCCATATAGCCTCAAATTTACGAAAAATTGTGCTTACCCCTGGAACATAAAGGAGTTAAAGATTCTTCGCAGCAGCAGGAATAGGGCATGGAAAAAATATGTCTGTAGCTTAGACCTTATATCAAAATTATTTAGACAGTATTAAGCTGAGAATATTGTCTGATCCGAAGAAATTCTGGGGTTTCATAAACACCAAAAAAAAATCTGATGGATTCCCTTCATCATTTAAAACCTCTGACGGATTTACTGACGATCCTGTCGTAATTTGTGGTATATTTGCCAATCTCTTTAAAGAGTCGTTTTGTTCAGACTCTTTCAATCCTGATGAAGAGTACTTTGAATATATGAACTCTACACCCGGGGTTTCGTTGGATTCTATATCCTTTACTTCAGAGGATATTTTAAAGTATATTGGATTAATCGAGGAGGATTTTAATGCTGGACCTGACGGAATTCCTGCCGCAGTGTAAACACGATGTGGTTCCGTTCTAAGTCAACCACTGTCCATGTTATTCAATAAATCAATTAGCGAAAGTATTTTTCCACTTTTTTGGAAAAAATCTTTTATAAGTCCTATTTATAAAAAAGGTTGTAAGAACGATATATACAACTACAGGCCTATCGCGAAACTCTCGTCGATTCCAAAACTTTTTGTGCTCCTCGTGTATGATCGTGTGAAAATTTGCTGTGGGAAGGTCATGACAACTCGTCAGCATGGGTTTGTTACTGGCAGATCCACTGTGTCTAATCTCCTCGATTTTACAACGTTTTGCTTAAATTCATTTTATTCAGGTAACCAGGTCGACTGTTTTTACACTGATTTTAGTAAAGCATTTGATAAACTGCCACACAACTTAATTCTATTTAAACTAAAGTTAATGGGTTTTCCACAATTTTTTGTAAGCTGGATTCAATCGTATCTGACAGAGCGATATTATCAAATACGATTTCGAGGCGTATTGTCAGCTGAATTTATTGCTGAATCGGGTGTTCCTCAAGGTAGCCACCTTGGTCCACTTCTGTTTATTTTAGCCATTAATGATGTAACCCACATCACCAAACACACTCATCTACTTATCTATGCAGATGACATGAAAATATACAGAACAATAAATGCTAAAGACAATTCAGATCTGCTCCAGTCTAATTTGAAATCCTTTGAAATTTGGTGTTCTAAAAATAATATGTTTCTAAATCCAGATAAATGCCAAACTATGACCTTTTCGCGAAAAAGGAATAATTTAATTTTTGATTATAAGATAAAAGATACTGCTTTAAGTCGTGTAGATGCTGTCAAAGATCTTGGTATATGCATGGATTCTAAGCTATCGTTTAACGTTCATATTGATTACATTTGTAAAAAAGCATCTTCTATGCTCGCGTTTATGAAACGCTGTGCCAAAGAATTTAAATGTATGATCACAACTACAACGCTGTATAATGCAATTGTGCGACCTCACTTAGAGTATGCAAGTCAAGTTTGGTCCCCAAGTTACAATATACATGTTGAACGTATAGAGAGAATCCAAAAACGTTTTGTTCGGTTTGTTCCAAGGGGCTTAAGTGCAACGGAAACTTTAAACCTTCCTCCTTATGAGGATCGTTTAAAACTATTAAAAATGCAATCTTTGAACGAGAGAAGGAAGTCTGCAGATATCGTCTATTTACACCAACTCATAACTTGTGTATTCGATTCACCAGAACTCCTAACTCTTATAAATTTTAACACTAACCGTAGAAGCAGTAGAAATGCTAACAATTTAATTTACTTACCTTTTAGTAGAACAAATTATATGGCTACTGCTCCTTTACATCGCAAGAGTACCTTTGTTAACAACTGTAGCTTTTTTGATGTTAACTTATCGAAAGGTCAACTCAAAAGTAGATTGAAAACTAATGTATGATTAGATCTATGTAAACGCATGGTTAATTGTTATGTCTTGTGTTGTCCCTGAGCCCAACCCATATTATGGTGGATAATTTTTTTTCACTTTAGATTATTTTGAACCACTCTTATCGATATCATTAAGGCTATTCACAGTTTGAGCGTACTTTTAACAAATCGTATTTATAGCATTTGTTTTATTGTCAAACTGTGAGCACCTCGCCATGTGACTGTCGTATAAAAAAATTGTGCAACCCTGTGATGTATGTGATAATGCGGCTGTAGACAGAGCATAAAAATACGAGGTACAAAAAACACGTCCAAGGGCTGCTTTTATTTACGCGTGCCTGCGTATTTGCGTTTGTATGCAAAACAACAACAAAGCAAAATACGTTTTCGTAAATTGGCGTGCAAATAGCAAATCGTACAAATGGCAGACCAGCGTATTCCAGCGCTGTGAATGGCCTTATTGAGATGATTTAATGTTATTTGGGCTGGTTCTTAAGATGATCTAATGCGGAGAAAGTGCGAAAAAGCTGTAGTAGCTGAACTCTATTGTTTTTGCATGAAATCCTAGCCCTGCTAATGACGAATATAAACCTCACAGAGCGATACAGACCATTTTTCAAACAGTGCAAACAAATAACTCAATAAATATATAATAACTCGTAAATAACTCAAACAAAACAATTGACTTGAACAAAAGTTGTTGCTTTATCAAAGATCTGCATGCATACAAAATCTTATCAAAATCAGTGATAAGAGGTGTTTTATACGAAAATGGCGTGATATAATTTTTTTAAAAAATAAATTTAATAAATATCTAAGTTTTTGTCTAAATGACCTTGTTATTTATTATGTTGATTTTATATGATTTAAATACAAATTTTAAATGTTTGAAAGCGTAAATCATACTTGATTTTAAATACAAATTCTAGTTTTTTGATAGTTTAATATCATTTATATAGCTTTTAGGTCAAAGTTAGAACAATTAATTGTTCTAACGAATCTTTCCAAAGAAACAAGAAAAACAACAACAACGTTTTTCAATATGAAAAGAAAAAAAATCACTAGCTGATTTTATTGCAATTTTGGCCCTGCCAAAGGCTTCATCAGAAATCTTTGTGATACGCCGTGCGTAAGCGCGCACTAGTGCACTGTACCACAGAGGCGATGTGATTTTAAGTGTCAATTTCTCAGTTTTTCTCCCATTTCATATTTTCACATTTGTTGTTGTATTTTTGTTTAGTTTGATTTAACATTAAGAATTTGTATTTAAATCATATAAAATCAACTTTAACAAATATCTTTAAAAAATCTTTAAAATATCTTTAAAATTTTATTGCTCATTCAATTAAACTTTTAAAATTAAAAAATTAAAAAAATCAGCTCAGTTGAATCATTAGTTTATGAGCTACAAGCTCTCAAAAGTCACGCAAAGTAACTGCAATGTTACTGCAATATTACTGCAAATACTTTGTGTTCGGAGAACAAAAGAAGCGCATTTTTTTTTGTGCAGTAGTTACGCTTTGTGTCTTTTTTTTGTTGCTTGTAAATGACCATACTTTCCATTGCATACCAGAAGTTGAAAAGACCCTAAGCAGGTTATCAAACCAACAACTCGAACATGCATTATTCGGTCTTACGACACGCTCATACACAGTTGGCTTCAATGTTGCAAGTATGTTCGACACAACAATTGCAGCGCTTGTGTAGGGCGGTCATGTTGTCATTGTATTTGTTGAGGGTAGATTGCAAGTAGCGAAAATGCCATCGCTTGCAGATCTCTGGTGTGTAGATCTCTCGACCGAGAGGTGCGAGTTCGATTCTGACTGCTGACTTAAAAAAAATATTTTTAATTTTACATACTCTTGTTGTAATATGTTGTAATTGTATGAATATGTCATATATGAAATGATCGATCTTTTCACGAAAACCGTTTTCCTTTATTCGATACTTTTCATACGGTGAATTGGAATTTTACACGGAGGTAATTATTTTGCTTGAATGTTTTGCTTAAAAGCAAATCAGCAAAACTTTGCTCAATCACGGTGTGATTTTAGAAAAAGATTGCTAAATTGAAATCACTCCTAATGCATTTATTCACTCGAGCATTAATTAAAAAACAGCTGTGCAAAGTGCGTTTGTATTTTATTTTCATAAATTTGTTTCAATTTCACCAATTTTTCAGTCATCTTTCACAAATTTTTATTAAAAATTCAAAATGCACAAATTAAATAAATAAATAACACTCGATTGCCAACAGATCAGCTGATTCAGACGAGTTGAGCAACTCGTTTCATTTTGGGTTAAATCCTTAAACATCCGTAACGAGTGCAGACGTTCGTCTATTTGCTATCGTCTCGTTTCGTCTATTTTGGTTGGGACTTTATACTTATAGATTCCCTTAACCTCTTTATATTCTGTGTAAAAAAAGGATTCAAAATACTATTGCATATTTCCATTCAAAATAAAAATTATTCCAAATAATTCAATGGAATTCAAAAATTTTTTAAATTTTAGTGAAACTTTATATGTAGGTGCTATGGGTCAACGTTGTGGTCACTATATATATAAATGCTACCAAGCCGACTTTTACCACCCATAAATCAAGTAAAATGCTATATCAGACCAGATAAGGTGTTGATCGTTACGCATTTAAGTTTCAAATGGAAACGTCTGGACTGGTTTGCTCGAATGGCTATTTGCTTACACACTTCCAAACTTCTCACAAGTTCACAAAAAGATCACAAACACATTCAATGAATTCAGGAAAAAAAATCTGTCGGGCCCTCTAGTATTCCTATAAATAAAAATAAATATAATAAACTACGGTGTGCAAATAAGCGTCTTTCTATTTCGTTTATACAACAACTAGCAACCCTCCACTGCTTTGCTAGTTGCTTTCATTTTTATATAATAATATAGATATCCACAATTTTTTGAGGCAAATGGATAAAAAAGATTCAACACAAGAAAGCTACAGATTCGTGTTTTGGCCATATTACACAATAAGAATCCTTTTATATTTTATCAACCTTAGTAGTTTCGCCTGCTCTATGGTTTTATTAAAAGTGTTTTTTTATCTGTCCTTAAATTGGTGTACATATTTAGATTAAAAGCATATGCAGTCCTTTAAAGATAAACGTTGTTAGACCTTCAATTTACGAAACAAATTTAATACTCAAGTTCCTTTTCTGAATACGTGATGAGTACGATAATAAATATTCGGTAAATCAATCCCCATGGTAAATGTAAAGAGCTAAGAGCAATAACCAAATTTAATCAAGTTTTTATCGTTTTTCTTTCACTTCCTTTATTTCGTCATTCGCATACAATCCAACATACTTATATGCTTTAGATTTATTTTGTTAATATTCTGCTGTTTATTCACCAAATAAACCAACAATAATCATGAAGTCAGCCCATATTTTCACGATATCATATTGCCACAACAAATCATTCGTTTATTTTATTAATACAGTCAAACTTTCCTAACTCGAAACACCACAATAAAAAAAAAGTTCGACTGATGGATATTTGAGTTATAGTCATTTTATAAAAGCTAGCAAAATTATTGAAAGACGCAAAAATTATAACTATATTTATTAAATTAAACCATTAAATAATAAGTAGAAGAAGTAATAGATCTGTTGGATGAAATAATTTAGAGATGCACAACTCGGCTGAAATCAGTGATAAGGACTGCAGCGAGTATTTTTGGGGACTGCGCGAGTAATATCCGATACACGTTAGGTCTGTTCGCGTAGTCTATTGCATGATACAATTATTTTACAAGGTAGCCGTGACAGCTTTTTTTCGATTGGTAGTTGTCAAAAACAGCTAAAGAATGTTGTAGTTTGCTGCTGTTGACTAGCTATGTGCTTATTTTTAACTTACCTTTGATTCATTAAATTTATTCGCGAAGTTGATTGAAATGTTTTTAGTTTGTTGCGGTTGACTACCTATGCTTAATTCGTCGCTTATTTTTTCACTTTTCTTTGATTAATTGCATAAACAGCTAATTTTGACAACTACCCATCGCCGCTCGTGAGAAAAAAGCCAGTCTACGCGGCTACCTTGTTAAATAATTGTATCATGGTCGATTGCAAAGTCCCTGAAAAGCGTTTGTTTACTGAGAAAATTGTGTAATAGAGAGGATATGACATTTTTTTTCGTTCAAGTTTTTTAAAGTTCTTACAAGAAGAATTTCATGTTCTAAAAAGGTGAAAATTGTCAAATGGTAGCTGAGTGTGTGTAGCAGCTGATTATTTTTAAGATTTTCTTATGTTTAATTGACGTATTTGACATTTTTCATTATTTTACCAGAAAAGCGTTCGTTTACTTTTATACGCTTTTATTTAACTTACTTCATTCGTATGTATGTATGTATGTATGTATGTATGTATGTATGTATAGATGTATGTTTGTATGTATGTATGTATGTTTGTTTTTTTTATTTTATTCGCGAAGGGGGAACCTTCAAAAGGCCCCACCGTGCAGGTGGGAGTGTACGATTTTTACGCACTAAGCCTACATGATACCTCGCAGTATCATAACCTCCGCATTGAATCTTCGACCCTGGAGAACCCCGTGGGACTGCCGTAAAGCATAACTTCTCAGGGCTTGGAAACAGCACTAGACTGGAAACTGTTTGGCTACTGCCGGGTTCTACTGTGGAATGGTCGTCGGGTTAACAACCTTTACCTCATCTGTCTTGCGCGCACTCAACTCTTCGCAGCTCTTCGGTTATTTTTCTAGGGTGCTAACCATCGACCAGTTCTCTTCGCTCTTTAGCATAAGAGAAACCATATTTTGCTGTGTTAATGTTTCGCCGAGACAGGCCGAAGCCTCAAGTCTGGCGTTATGGAACATGGGGCACACAAAAAGAACATGCACCGCGTCTTGCAGCATGTTTCCTGTGCAATCAGTGCAGTAGGGATCGATCGCGTGTTTATATTTGTGAAAGAATGTCCTGAAGCAACCATGTCCGCTCAAGATCTGTGTAAGGTAGAAGTTCACTGAGCCGTGGCTTCTGCCATACCACTCGTTAAGGCTGGGGATGAGCTGGTGCGTCCACCGACCCTTCTCTGAACTATCCCAGCGGTCTTGCCATTTTTGCAAGCTTCTCTCTCTAGCGAGTTTTTATTAGCTGTAGTGCTTTCGCTACCAGCTGTGAGTAGCGCTTCTTCCACGAGAAGGTCAATAGGGATCGCGCTAGCTAGAACCAGTGCTGCATCTCCGGATACCGTTCTGAAGCTGCAGCAGACCCTGAGTGCGCCAAGTCTGTAAACTGACTCTACTCCGTGTCGGTAGGATTTCGTTTTCATCGCTGTGGACCATACAGTCGCACCATACATCATAGTAGATCGCACTACGTTGAGGAGCAGTGTTCGTCGTGCTTGTTTGGGGCCTCTTGTGTTCGGCATTATTCTAGATAGCGCCAGACATGCTTCGGATGCTTTCCTGTGTGCGTACTGCATATGTTGCTTAAATGACAGTCTGGAATCTATCATTACACCGAGATATTTAATGAACGGCTTCGATTCAATTACTGTTCCACGAATACTGATGCTGGCGGTTTCTAGTTTTTTCCGACTACTAATAAGTACCACCTCAGTCTTATGTTCAGCTAGACTAAGTCCCGCTCCTCGCAGCTAATCGTATGTATGTATGTATATATGTATGTATGTTTTTTTTTTTTATTCGCGAAGGGGGAACCTTCAAAAAGCCCCACCGTGCAGGTGGGAGTGTACGATTTTTACGCACTAAACCTACATGATACCTCGCGGTATCATAACCTCCGCATTGAATCTTCGACCCTATAGGACCCCGCGGGACCGCCGTAAAGCATAACTTCGCGGGGCTTGGGAACAGCACTAGGCTGGAAACTGTTTGGCTACTGCCGGGATCTACTGTGGGATGGTCGTCGGGTCAACAACCTTTACCTCATCTATCTTGTGCGCGCTCAACTCTTCGCAGCTCTTCGGTTATTTTTCTAGCCAGGGTGCTAACCATCGACCAGTTCTCTTCGCTGTTTAGCATAAGAGAAACCATATTTTGCTGTGTTAACGTTTCGCCGAGACAGGCCGAGGCCTCAAGTCTGGCGTTATGGAACATGGGTCACACAAAAAGAACGTGCGCTGCGTCTTGCAGCGTGTTTCCTGTGCAATTAGTGCAGTAAGGATCGATCGCGTGTTTATACTTGTGAAGGTATGCCCTGAAGCAACCATGTCCGCTCAGTATCTGTGTAAGGTAGAAGTTCACTGAGCCGTGGCTTCTGCCATACCACTCGGTTAGGCTAGGGATGAGCTGGTGCGTCCACCGACCCTTCTCTGAACTATCCCAGCGGTCTTGCCATTTTTGCAAGCTTCTCTCTCTAGCGAGTTTTTTATTAGCTGTTGTGCTTTCACTACCAGCTGTGAGAAGCGCTTCTTGCACGAGAAGGTCAATAGGGATCGCGCTAGCTAGAACCAGTGCTGCATCTCCGGATACCGTTCTGAAGCTGCAGCAGACACTGAGTGCGCCAAGTCTGTAAACTGACTCTACTCCGTGTCGGTAGGACTTCGTTTTCATCGCTGTGTATTATACAGTCACACCATACATCATAGTAGATTGCACTACGTTGAGGAGCAGTGTTCGTCGTGCTTGTTTGGGGCCTCTTGTGTTCGGCATTATTCTAGATAGCGCCAAACATACTTCGGATGCTTTCCTGTGTGCGTACTGCATATGTTGCTTAAATGACAGTCTGGAATCGATCATTACACCGAGATATTTAATGAACGGCTTCGATTCAATTACTGTTCCACGAATACTGATGCTAGCGGTTTCTAGTTTTTTCCGACTACTTATAAGTACCATCTCAGTCTTATGTTCAGCTAGACTAAGTCCCGCTCTTCGCAGCCAATCGCAAATCATAGCGATAGTTACACTACTGAGGGCCTCAGCTTCTTCACGGTGTTTTGCTGTCACCACAACTGCAAGGTCGTCGGCAAAGCCAACAATCTTGACGTCTGCTGGCACCTCAAGCCTGAGAACCCCATCGTACATGACGTTCCATAGCAGGGGGCCAAGAACCGACCCCTGTGGGACTCCACTGGAGACATTGTACGTCTTCGTGCCTTCTTCTGTGTCGTAGAGCAGGACTCTTTCACTGAAATAGTGTGAGACGATCTTCGTGAGGTATCGTGGTACTCCAAAGTTCCTGAGGGCTGTCATAATCAGACTCGAGTTAGCTGAGTTGAAAGCGTTCCTTACGTCGAGTGTTGCCACCAAACAGTACTGCTTTGCTCCCCTCACTCCCTCAATTGCTTCCTGCGCGGTACTTGTAACTAGCTTAATAGCGTCCGTCGTTGATTGGGCCTTTCGAAACCCAAATTGTCGAGCCGAAAGTCCTCCTCGTGCTTGGATCGCGTTTTCCAGGCGGTTGCACACCACACGCTCAAAGACTTTGCCTATTGTGTCGAGTAGGCAAATCGGCCTGTAGTCTGAGGGGGCGTCCGTGGAGCAACTGCTTCGGTATGAGCACTAACTTCTGGGTTTTCCACTGCGCTGGGAAAATGCCCTCTAGAAGGCACGCGTTGAAAAGCTGGGCAAACTGATGCGGCTGCGACATAATCGCAATCTTCAGTGCGCGGTTCGGAATACCATCAGGACCTGGCGCCTTGTCTTTTTTTATGTTTTTTACTACATTAACAATCTCCTCTATAGTTACAGCCAATATGGTCCGTAGCTCGATGTGTTCCTCGACCGGCTGGGCCGCTGGCTGCTGTGGAAAGAGTGTTCTAACTATAGCACTTAGTACCTGCGGGTCCGTACGTGCTGGTCGCCTGAACGACTTCAGTTTTTTCATAACTAATCTGTATGCAGTACCCCATGGATTGGTTTCTGCCTCATCACATAGCTGTAGGAAGCATTGGCGCTTACTCGTACGGATTGCTATTTTCAGGCCTTTCTTGAGCATTCGATAGGTTTCGCGGAGATCGTTGAAGCTGTATGAACCTCTTGCGCGGTAGTACATCCTCCTTGCTTCAAGGCATTTCCTGCATGCTTCAGCAATTTCCACCGTCCACCAGTAGACCGGGTCTTGCTTGCGCTTGCTAGACCGCCTCGAGATCATCGCTGCATCGCAAGCTCTTCTTGTTTGGTCCAGGGTCTGCTTTGCCATATCATTTGGCGTGCCAGACAGATGCATATCGGCCATTATTACTTTCAAAATGTCCTCGTCTAGTGTTTCGACTCTGTACGAACATTTATTTCCCGTATTTATGCTGTGTCGGCTACGCGGTCGACCATTGAGCTTATAAATGATAGCTTGGTGGTCGCTGTGCGTGTACAGATTGCTAACATGCCACTCTGCTTGCCTAGTTAACTCGCTACTGGCGAAAGTCAGGTCGATGATGGAGCTTCCACCCGCACGGCTGAATGTTGCTTGGGATCCATTATTGAGCAGCACCACGTCTAGTAGAGCAAACGCTTCAAGGAGAATAAAGCCACGTTGGTTTGTTTTTTGACTTCCCCAGTCAACTGCCCACGCGTTAAAGTCACCAGCGATAAGGAGTGGTTTCAGGCCTCTCGTTTCGCTGACTATCGTGTCTAGAATCTCCGTGTATTCCTGGATCGACAGACTTGGCGCTAGGTAGCAACTCACGACATGTATGCCATCTACTTCCGCGCGGACGAAACCGTTTGCACGTGTATGAAGCCTTAGATAGAAGGGAGCCCTTCCACAAGACCATAGGGCGGCTTTCCCGGTAATGTCCGAGGCCCATGCTCCTACGGATTTTTCGGCGTAAGGTTCACTCAATATAGCCAGGTCGATGGCCTGGTCTCTGACGGTTTGCCCGAGGAGGTCCTGTGCTGCGCCACAGTTGTTGAGGTTCAACTGCAGTACTCTCATCTGCGTCTCCGTTGGCTGGCTCCTTGAACGGACTGGCATTTCAGACTTCCGGCGCGGTGGTTGGATATGTATGTATGTATGTATAAATGTATGTATGTATGTATGTTCATCAAAATTTGCAAACCATTTTTTGCAATTTTGCAAACTTGTTGGTATCTGATTAAGCTGAAATTTAACATACATATGTACATGTCCGGTGACAATGCAATATAATAAAAAAAATGCTATATCTCCATACGTTTTTAAAATAAAAGATGTTAATACAAACCTTTGAGCATAGTACTCTGTTCAGTTTCATGTGAAATTCTACTCAAATCTCCATACAAAAAGTGACAGCTGCAAAACAAGCGTGGAAATTTTCACAACATGTTCCGCTGCGTGAAATTATCGCAACATGTTTCTGAGCAACATTTTTTCACGACAATTTAATTGTACTGCCTACAGAGACTAAATACATATAGACCTTGCAACTGAAAGGCCGGGAATGAAATGAAAAATTTGTACGTACGTCTCGTACAAGCAGAGACTATTAATATATATAGAACATGCAACCGAAAGGTCCGGTATGGAATGAAAAATTTGTACGTACAAGACAAGAGACCCGCCGAGTAACAAACCTATCGAGTAATCGCTTGCAGCAATTTGTGTTGCTAGCACCACATGTTATGTTTCAGAAAACTCCTTCCAACTTATTGTTATGTTGCTAGATTGCGTTGCTAGATTTTATAAAAGAACAGCAGTGATGAGGAAAACCACTGCTTATACATAAATTTTTTAGATTTCGGAGCAGAGCAGCGTGACTTTGTCTAAATTTTTTTTATACAGGGGTATTTCACCAGCTTGTGCTGCAAAAAGTCAATGTTATGAAACACAATTTGATCAAAAAAAAATATTTTTTTTAGTGTTGAATATGTCCCAATGGTCGTACAGTGTTTAAATCAAATAACAGACTAAAATAGAAACTATTTTCCGAATAAAATAATTTTGGCTGTTTAAATCGCACCCGAATGTGTGCTGCTAAACGAACTTTTTTGCAATGTTTTATAGTGTTTAAAATGTCCTAATGGTCGTACAGGATTAAAATCAAAAAGTAGATTGGAATAGAAACTATTTACCTTATAAAATAATTTTGGCTGCCTAAATCAGTCAAATACCCCAATGTGCACTGCTTAACGAATATGTTTGCAAAGCTGAATAGTGCTGAATATGGCCCAATGATAGTACAGGGTTAAAATCAAATAATTTATTTTATTTATTGAATTATGACCCTTAGTCTTTTTTAGTACTTCATTGGAGTGTAACAATTCGGCATTTCATAAACTTTAACTTAAAACTAACGTTTGTTTAGAAATAGTAAAAATAACAATATCAAAAAACGAATACAATACGAAATGATAAATTATATGAAATATAAGAGATAATTAGAACTAGGAATTAAATGACTTAATTAAATTATTAATTAAATTAGAAAAAAATTTGAAGTAAGTTAAAGATAATAAATTATACGGTATAGAGAAGTTATACAGTATAGAGAAGTAAATAATATATAGAGAAGTAAGGCACAGATAAAGAAGAAAGAATAAAACAGCCATAATTTGTTGATTTAAGGATTTGAAGTAGTTGAAGATGGATTGTTTGAAGTTGGTTCGTGAAGTAATTTGTTTTAAAAACATAGGTAATGCATTCCAAAGTTTAATGGTACTGATGAAAGAAAATCTTCCACTGTTAAGGTAATTACACCTAGGAACAACAAAGTTTGTTGACCTTTGAGATTGGAAAAACTGCAGTTTTGTATAAAGGTATGGCTTTGGGTGCGAATAATATTGTGAAGAAATAAAATGTTGCGGATGTTCAAATACTCAACCAGTCCATAGCCAAGAATGCCTTTACTTCTCAGAGAAATATGATCATAACGATTGACTCCATATACATATCTAGCAGCACTATTCAATGCCACAAGCAGTTTGTTCTGGGATTGTGAGTCAAGCTGACTTTAAACCAGAGATAAAGAGATGGAAAACTCGGTTAGAGAGGAACAGCACTATGTCTGATTTCTGTCAAATTTTAGCCAATACAATCACAAAATGTATAATTGTGGTAGTAAAATCTCGAGGAAACTCACCCGAGCGGTAATATTTTATATGTTAACTCACCCAGCCCGTAATATTTTTCTGGATATGTTGAACATGAAATTCTCAAGAAAAGCTGTTTCTTTTTAACTGCTTCAAACGATTTCACCTCAGAAGAATTCGCAGACAGCTTAAGATAAGTTTCTGAAATTTTTCTTAAGCTTTTTGAATGAATAATAATTTATTAGTTTTTCTTAAAACTTAATTAAATTTCAAATAATTTACAGTTCATTCCGTTGAATTTTATCTCCTAAACCATAAGAGACCGATCATTGCATTTAGGAGGCGATATGAAAAAAGAGATATGAAAAAAAATTAAAAATATACAAAAAAAGGAGGCGTGGGCGCTAAAGATAAATAATTTTGTTTAGATAAATATTTGTAGTTTTTCTAATATTTTATTACGGAAAAAACAAGGGCATACTTTTCAAGGGCAAAATGGGTATTAAAAGAAAGACTATTCTATTACCTATACAATAAGCTTTTAACCATAAAATTTCATCAAGTACTTTCTAAGATATAACTCTTTTTATGTACCAACTATTTTGCATCAAAATTTTAGATGCATTTCAGATTCAAATAAAAACTACAAAAATTAATTCCATGAATTCGAATGTAAAAACGACATAAACTAATTCCATTAATTTGAATGTAAAAATTTAAGGATAATTTAAAAGACAAGAAAAATCGCCGCGATTTTTAACAACAATTTTTCGCCTGCGGTGCTTTCTTTAACCATCGTCAATGTTACTATATAATTTACTATGTAAATATTTATTAACACCTGCGGCGCTTTGTTTATTCACCGTTTATATAACAGTTCCTAAATATTTCAAAAATTCTTAAAAATTAATATTTCATGGTTTTAACTGTATAATTTACTCTGTAAATGTTTTAAAAATTTCTCGAGTGTGGCCCTTTTTTCCTCAATCGTTCTTATAACTATTTAACTTACTTCGTAAATATTCCTCTTTCATAAATGTTACATCGTATATGTAACTAGTTATACCTTAGTTACTTAAATTGCAATTATTCCTTTTTTAATATAACTAGGACTTTCAGCTTAATAGCGTTTTGCCCTTGTACGGAATATTATTTTTAACACTACAAAACGAAGTTCAAAAAATGAAATTGCAGTGCAAGTGATGAATGACGAATGAGCAGCTGAATGACTGCAGCAACTTTATATATTTTTGTTTAGTTGCTCACTACATTTTTAATTAATTCTTTATGCAGAGAAAACATAGATATTGAATGAAATTCTTATATGGTCGTTACATACAAAATCTAAAATCTTATAGCCAAGATGAACAAAAAGATGAGTTCTTCAATCTTAACTTTTGATTAAATATAGTTTTTTTTTTACATAGCGATATCAAAGTTAATAAAAAAATTATTGACTAAGAATTGTATTTTATATACATTATAATAGTATTTTAAGCATATAAATAAACCCTGAATATAATGAATATTTTTTAATGCAGACAAAAATATATAAGCTATTTTGAAATTATAATATAGCTTGTTATAAAGTAAAAGTAAAACCAAGTAAGAAATAAATAAAAACAAGATTTATAATGATTAATAACTCTTGTGAGCTTTAAAAGATGCAGCCTGGCTCCGGTGAAGTTTTTAAATTTTCTGGTTAGATCTAAACACGTTATTTAGTCTTACTTTTTTTTTTTCTCTAATCGCAATACCTTTACTCACGAATTTAGAGCATTGGACATATATTAATCATCGAGCGCAAAATTTGACAACTGCAAATGCTGCAAGTTATTGCGCGCCTCAAAGTATCCCGTATCGGTTGGAATGTCTGGAGTAGGCACAAATGGCGGCTCCTGTAACTGTCAAAGATATTGGCAAAAAATAAAAAGTTTGCTAAAGCTAATAAAATATTGTATCTGAAAAAAAAATTATTGAAAATAAATGGAAGGAATAAACAAAAAATTGGATTTTAGGACATGTAAAAAATTTAATAATTTTAAAATTTTTTAACTTTGAAAACAGATACCTTTATAACTATTAAATACAATGAATTTTTGTTAACAGTTGTAGTTAGGCCTAGTATTTTTTAATCAAACCTATTAAGGACAATTAAAATCGGCTAATGCATTAAAAAGATATAGTTCCGTTATCAGAAACTTAAATGTTTTTAATTTTGCCAATACCTCCTAAACTCGACCTGATAGAGGTAAACAGACTGCGGATTTGAACTCAGCGCGCGAAAATACATGTAGCATCACTTTCATTTTCTCTGGTCCAAAAGTTGACCCTTATTTGTAAACCTGTGTTATTATTGTGGCTATGAAATAATGGATTTCAAATAATAATAGACATAGATGAATACATAAAATTTGTATTCAATCGTTTTCCTTGAATATATGTTTGGAAGGTATCTAGTAAAGAGCTGCAAGAATACAATCGAAAAATTATGGGGAACTAAGTATCCGATTTACTTCTACTCCCTCTACTCCGTTCGTTCACAACAGAACGAATAAAATAGAATATGTTCTTATAAAAAATAGTTACTCGACTACATTCGTTTATTCTAATTATTTGCTTGTTCTCACTAGAGTTTTTGAAAAATCCATTTACTTGTTTTGTTCAAAGGAGTAAATCGAATAAAATGAGTAGTATTCGAAAAACAATTACTTATTGAATTATTTTATGAAAAAATAAATTGAAAGGATTTTTAATTTTTTGTTTTTCATCCCACATATCAATTGAAAAATCAAAAGAAAGAACATTTTCCGCTGCTAGTAATTTAATTTCAGAAAAGAGAACATTAATTGGCAAAACTTCTGCAACAGTTGACCAAATAATGTTCTTACACTCAAACATTTCTAAAGAGGACATTTCATTAGAATTGCAAAGAGATAAGCAATTAATTTTGTTATTTTTTGACTCTTTTGCGCGAAATGATCGTATGTTGCAAAAACCAAATTTTACAGTAGTGTTTTTTTCTACTTTTCTGTGCTTTAGCTTGAAATATCAAAACCAAATTTTCATGTGCTACAATATTTTACCAGGTGATGCCTTGTGGAGTGTATAACAAATGGCACACACGATAATTTCGCGCAAGTGTCGATTTATCCAACACATTATTTTTTAATCTTCTTTAAAATTGGCCTTGTCCAGGTCCCTTTTCCTGTGGAATGTTACATAATATTCCAGCAAAATGTTTTTATAATTTTGTAAGGCCTTTACTTAATATTCGCTAATTTAATGCATTACATAATATTTAAAGCCCAAAAAGCTATTTTGTTTAAAGTAATGCAGACTGTAATGCCTCATAATAACATTTGGTTATTTTTATTTTCTTTGTTCTTTGTAAGAATCAAGTAATGCCAAGAGTAAAGTATATGCTTCTTTAATAAGTTCTCTGTACCAATTATAAAATGACTTACGCATAAGATATTATTTATCCGCCTCCAGTATGCATAAGTGCTTCTCTGGTATAAGAAATTGCAATCGCCCACCGCCAATGACATGCCTATGTTAAAGTAATGCATTCTGTAAGCCTGAAGGTAAGTGATTATTGACGTTTTCTAGATTATTTTAGGCATTACTTGTAAGCGAAATTTTTGCTGGGATGTAGTAATAATAAACATACTGAAATATATATACCTATTTAATTTAATTTATTGGTAATTTATTTAAATTGTAATGTTTCAATTATTTTAGTACAAATAATTTTCTTTATGTAGAATATATCCTATTCTATTATGTAATAAATATATCCTAAAAAATATCCGAAATACTCTTTTCGGTCATTTCGATTCTTTCAAGTATAGTTACATCTGCTTGTTTTACCGAAGTTCTCATTTTACTTGTTTTCGTTTTACTCTTTAATCAATTTACTCTGTATTCGTTTTACGCAATATATTCGTTTTACTCTTATTTGTTTTACTCTTATTCGTTTTACTCTATAATCGATTTACTCTGTATTCGTTTTACTCTTTTCAAAATTAATTTTCAAAACATTGTTATTCGATATAAGAGTAGAATAGAATAAGCATTTGAACATCAAACTAATGCTATAAATACAATTGGGGCTACGGGCGTGTGACGTGTAAGTTCCACTGGCGTGTAGAACTATTGCTGACATGTGGAATACAATCTTTGGCTATGTTCAGACGACAATCAAATGATTAAGCTAATCCCTTCTTTTTTTCTTTTTTACTATATTTGACTAATTGATTCAGGTCTTGAGCGTCATTAAAATTTTGATTATGTTTGAAGTTAGCTTTCACTCTCGCATAGTTCATTTTTTTAGCTGGAAAAACAAACCACAAATTTGGATTAAATCAATCATTTGATTCTCGTCTGAGCAGAGCTTTTTTATTTGTTTTTCCAATACACGCCTGTCAAATTAGAAAATAAAAATGTTTCGGCTGCAGCTTTTTCTGTAGCCGCACGACAAGCTCAGCGTGTGATGTGGATTGTTTTTTGAACATAAGAAATACATTGTTCTATATTGACAGACTACACGCCATCCGCCGTATTGTGTTTATAACATAATGTTGTAGTTCGATATGAGAGTAGAATAGAAAAAGCATTTGAACATCAAACGAATGTCTTACAAATACATCCGTGCAGCTCTTTACTGTCTAGTCTGCTGTGTGTTTAACTTCATACAGAGCTATTTTTGTTGTTGTTGGTGTTGGTGTTGATTTCTTTCATGAATTACTTGACCTAAAGCTCAAAATTATAACCTTGTAGAAATAATGAAATTTCTTTAATTCAAAAATTACCTTAAACACAGCAGGGCACAGTGAACACCTGTATATTCGTTCCTCTGTATGTACCATCTTGTGATGACACCTCACAGCGTGGAGATTGTTGAAAGATTTAAGACATTCCAGCCAAGCGTACATCTTTGATTTCGATATTTTATTGACGCAGCCATCGTACACGATTATTACATCACTTTTTGGAGTGTTAACGCTGCCATGAGTCCCTTCGGCCCAATCTTGCATAACATTAGTTTTATCTTCTGTACTGCTGCCCACTTGGTCTACAGATGTAATTTGACCATTGGGACCAACGACAATGCTTATAGCAGTTGCAGCCACCTAATCATCAAACCGAGAAAGTTTATTTTCAGAATGTCTGATGCTGTGAGAAACAGTTTTTGTTGGAAAAGTTTTGCAAACAATCATGGCATTCGTAGATTTAATTTTTATGGGTTTCTATGTGCTGTAAAAAAGCTTGTTGTTGGGGAAATACGTCTTAACAGTATTCACATATAAAATATTTTTTTTTGGTGAGCATACATTTTCGCTATCTTTATTGGATTCAACCTCAATGTTTTCACTGAGATCTTCAATAGCGATTGTGGGCAGATCTGCGATAGAATGTGAAGTGATGAGCGTGCAAGAGTCAATTGCATTATCTAGCTTGTCTGGTAGAGGTCGATCTAGAATGATAAATAAGTCATGAAATATAAATATTTTGTTTCATTAGCTTTCAATACCATTACAGAGCGATTTTGAGAAAGCTTTCATCTGAATTTCTTCCAGCAAACGTTGTGGTCTACGACGTAGTCGTTTGCTGTGTGACACCAACTACTCAGTTTGTTGCTCAATGCAATCAGCTTTCTGATCTTTATTGTCTGTTTTACAGTATTTTTTGCATATGGTCTCAGCTTTTATTTCAATCTCGTGTAAGTTTTATGCATCTTCAGTACTCTGAGCTTGTGTTATAAATGAACCAGTCTCTATGAACTCCTCTTTAATCTTTGTCATGATTACAATCAGTCACTTATTCCATCAACTTTACTTGCCCGTTTTTTACTAGTTGAACAAAGTCCTCTATTCTCGCAGCCTCCGTTAGGCATCTGCTACATAGCCAATTGGCTAGCTCGCCATTGTTCCTAAACTGTAAAACAAGGTTATTGTAGCGAATTAAAACATTTTAAAACATTTAAAACTAAAACAATGTCCAGCAATGTTATCAGATGCTCTTCACCAAGTTATCCATCTCCTCGCTGCCTTCTGCAAATAGTACACAACCAATTTCCTGTTTTGCAGAGCAAAGCCGACATATTTTTCCGATGCTTGAATTTAATTCATCTTCGTTTATAAATTTTTTGTACATTGTTTACAAAATCGAATAATTATAAAAGTTTCACGATCTGATGCAAATATCATAAACACTTATTCGCAAATGGCTGACTTTGGATTAAACACTTGACAGATCTGAGGTGAACTCACGTACACAATACATGAGTTTCACCAAAGTAGAGAAAAACGCAAAAACAAAATGAAATCATATGTTTTGACGTCACAAAATTTAAGTTTCCTATCTCTTTATCTCTGCTTTAAACGACATCAAAGTATGTAATATGTGGCATAGTTAATTGCACAACAAGTCTGCGACGAGTTTCAATAGGCGTGAAGTCCGAAGAAGTTCGTAAGTAACGCAAAGTTCCGTATATTTTTCCTATGGTGTTATTTATGTGGTCAACACAAGTCAGTTCTGAATTAATTAGAAATCCCACGTTTTTACTTTAAGCACAAATTAAAGTTGCTCATCTCCAATAAACAGGGGAGGAATATCATTAAAGCAGGAGTCATTCCTCGCAATGGGAAGAACTTTAGATTTTAGGGGATTAATTAGAAGTAGGTTAGTAACAGCCCATTTGTTAAAGGAGGTCAAATCATAGTTCAGTCTGTAAGTCAAGTCTTCTAGCAGTCCAGTTGGTCGAGAGAGGTATAGTTGAATGTCATGTGCGCTGCTAAACGAATTTTTTTAGAAACGAGACCTAGGTAGATCGCTTTTCGCCCCAGTAAATCCCTATACTGAAAATTTCATCAAAATTGCTTGGGCCTTTTTCGAGAATTCATTTACAAACAAAAAATAAACAAATCAAAGCATATTAACCAGGTAGGCTCGATACGGAAAGACTTTAAAAAGTACACCTTATATTCTGTGTTTGTTCTGATTCCTTTTCGACAATACCTACAATTCTGTCAAAATCATGTCAAACGAAAAAACTTGAGCTTACACCCATAGTTGTCAGATATAGTACCATTGTAGTTATACTTTAGTACTTAAATATGCATACTTCTACATTACTATTTTGTATCATATACACATTAGGGCGTATCGAATTACAATTTTTTTCAAATTTCGCATTCTAAGAGGTCTCAAAACTTGCATTGGAAAAAAATAAATCTCCCGCAAGGACAAAGTTGTTTTTTGAGAAAAACAGTAGAAAATCACGATCTGGAAATGCTTTAATTTTTGAAAGAAAAACTACATATGTCTTAAAGAAAAAGTAAATGTAGACCTAAACTAACAATATTTTGGCAAGCACGATGCCGCTCTTGGTTTTTACCCACAGTGTCGAGATAGCACAGAGCTTTTAATTTTTATCTGATTGTCTAAATTTTGGTGATATTGATTAGAGTGTTAACGTTTTCCTTAAATTTGGCAAATTAATAGTCTGCATATTTTTTGCATATACATTTTCCCGCTTTGGAGAAACGTATACTTGAATGCAATTTTTTAACTTTTTCAAACCAATGAATATAAAGTTTTATATCTCGGGCATTAAATGTGGTACCGAACATAATTTTCTTAATTCGGATTCTGCAAATTGTTTTGAACGAAACCCTGTCTAAAAATATTTATTTCAAAATAGCAGGAAAAGGCCACGATTTTTTTCCCTATTTTGATATTTGAAAAAAGTTACTTCAAGCATGGAATGTAACAATTTTGTTCATGTCTCCTTTACGGTTAGTATTTTATTTAAACACTTATTAACAACAATTGCTAAGTCAATTGAGCAGTAGCGTAACTATATTTTGTGCTCCCGCCCGCAGGTTTTTTAAAGGCCCCTGCTATTTACTTTTAGAGTAAAAATGTGTTATTAGTAGGTAACTAGAAGTGAAGGAGAAAACAATATATATTATATTTTAAAAATATCTTATATTATAAATAAATTTATATTTTGTTTTAATAGAAATTGTTAAAAAAAGCAATAATGTAAAAAATCCTTTTTACAATACCAAATATAATAACATTTATAATAAATTAGTTAATTAATTTGTGATCTATTAAATTGTGATCAAGTAAATTCTTTAAGAAGGCAACAACAGCTAAGTAATTGACTGTATACAGAGTTGTTGTTGTTGTTGCCTTTTTAAAAAAATTACTTGATCTAAATCTCGTAATTAAATTCATGTAATTTATAATAAATATTATAAGATTTTATCACAAAATAGATAAAAAGAAAACATATATTAATTATTTAAAAAAATTAAACAAATTTAAAGTTTGAATAAATGAGATCAATAATTTTTTTATTGGTAAAATGATAAGTTTAAGATGTTAAGTTTAAATATTTTGTATTTGACGTTGCCTGTTAACTAAAGAATTTTCTAACGTCACAAAATATGACTAACTGACAGACAAACGTCGCACAGTGTAAAGTCCCCATTCTTGGCCAAAAATGGAAGGAGTGATCGTAGAGCTATAAAAATGGACACGAATATCTTTCTCGACAGAATTAAGAAATATTGAAAAAGTTATACAAGTCCGGTCTTTGCCACACCCACCACCCATATAAACGAAACCCATTTTTGCCTGAAACTTCATTAAGTCTTATCTCAAAACAACAAAATTTACTACATCAATTTTTTTTGTGATAATAAATAAATGGAAAATATTATTGGCGAATGCCACGCCCATTAATTATATTTTAGTAACTCACCCTTGGAAAATACTACCAACAGAAGTTAACTACGTTTTTGTTTATATTTGTAAGCTTTTTTGATTACAGCCAGGAAACTTTAAAAACTGAGTTATTTTGTGTTTGTAAATAAGTCGAAATTTTGAAAAGTTATCAGCTGCCATGCATCAAATATATCTCACATTTTAACTAAATAGGTCACTATAAAAACTCTATATCTTCCACATTAGCAAGACATTTTTTTTGTTTTGTTGTATCGAAGTTCTAATGATATTTTCGTGAAAAACTTATAGTCAATCTTTCTCAAAATTCTGTTTTAAACACTTTTAAAAATTTAATATTTAAAAATTTATATCGCGCTTTTAGCGTTTACTTTTATGATAAGCCTAAAATCATATGTTCATAATGTAATCAAAAATAGTAATGTTATCAAACAGAAGAAATGTTACACTTTATTTTGATACATAAAAAAATTAAATAAAATGTGAATAACAAAAAAAAATTGTATTTTTAAAAAATGCATCTTTGACGGCTTGTCATATCGAAACGGTTGCTATTATTAAAAAATTCATTTTGATTTTTTCACCTAGGATACTTTCTATTGAAAGCTATAAAAATTTTGGGAAAATTCAAACATCGATGTATTAGATTTTTGGCAGCTTATTTTACACTGTGCATCGTTCTCCACTTCATTTATCATTTTCATCAAGGGACTTGAGGGCGCCCCTGGATTAGTTGCGCCCGCCCGCAATGCGGGCCCGCTTTTTAAGCCACTGCAATTGAGACCCATCGAATGGCAAACTAAGAAACTCAAAATTTTAATATAACATTTTTGTGAATGCTGAGTTGAGGTGTTTTAACGAAATAATAAAATTCATACTATGAAGGAAAATTTTTTAAAAAATCGAAATCGAAAAAAAAATCGTGGTCTTAACCTGGTGTTGTTAATTGATACTCTTGGACAGGGTGTTGTTCAAAAATATTTGAAGAATCTAAATTAAGGAAATTATCTTCGGTACCACTTCTGGTGCCCGAGATATAAAACTTTATATTCATTTTTTTGAAAAAGTAAAAAAATCGCATTCAAGTATAGTTAGTTAGTTAGTTAGTTGGCGCTACAACCGTATGTCGGTCTTGGCCTCATCTAAGAATTTGCGCCAGCCATTTCTGTCTTTCGCTTGCTGGCGCCAGTTGGAAATTCCAAGCTTCGTCAGGTTGTCCTCTACTTGATCTTTCCAACGAAGATGCGGTCGTCCTCTTCTGCGTTGACCGCCGCTGGGTACCGAATCGAATGTTTTCTTCACTGGAGCATCGTCTTTCATGCGCTGAACATGACCAAGCCAGCGAAGCCGCTCGATTTTAATGCGCTTGACTATGTCGATGTCAGCGTACAGCTCATACAGTTCATCATTCCACCGTATTCGGTACTCGCCATTGACGCAGATTGGTCCGTAGATCTTACGAAGAATCTTTCTCTCGAATGCTCCTAAAGTCTTTTCATCTAAACTGCTCAGCGTCCAGGTTTGTGATGCATAAAGTAGGACGGGCATGATGAGCGATTTATAGAGCGTGATTTTCGTTCGTCGAGAGAGGGCTCTGCTTCTCAATTGCCTACTGAGCCCAAAATAACACCTGTTGGCAAGAGTTATTCTTCGTTTGATCTCAATGCTGATGTCGTTGGTTGAATTAATGCTGGATCCCAGATAAACGAAGTTCTTCACAACCTCGAAGGAGGTATTGTCAACGGTAACGTGGGTTCCAAGACGCTGGGACTGTTTGTTTGTTGACACTAAGTATTTCGTCTTATCTGCATTCACTGACAGACCCATTCGACTTGACTCTCTTTCTAATCTGGAAAATGCTGCACTGACTTCGCGCGTATTATGGCCAATGATATCTATGTCATCAGCATACGCAAGCAGCATAACATTTTTGTAGAATATTGTGCCACTACGTCTCAGATCAGCAGCTCGGATGATCTTTTCCATCATTAGGTTGAAAAAGTCGCACGATAAGGAATCACCTTGTCTGAAACCTCGTTTGGTAATAAATGGTGGGGAGAGGTCCTTCCCGATTTTAACTGCGCTGCTGGTGTTGCTCAGTGTCATCCTGCAAAGTCGTATTAGTTTTGCAGGAATACCAAATTCAGACATGGTGGAGTACAGGTGCTTCCTTATTGGGCTGTCGAAGGCGGCTTTGTAGTCGACAAAAAGATGGTGGGTGTCGACTTGTTTTTCTTGAGTCTTCTCCAATATTTGTCGTAGCGTGAAAATCTGGTCGATGGTGGACTTTCCAGGTCTGAAGCCACACTGATAAGGTCCGATCAGTTTGTTTACAATAGGCTTCAATCTTTCAGATATAACGCTCGACAGGACCTTATATGCGATATTAAGAAGGCTTATTCCACGGTAATTGGCACAGATAGTGGGATCGCCTTTCTTGTGGATTGGGCAGAGCACACTGAGATTCCAATCATTCGGAATGCATTCTTCCGACCATATTCTGCATAGAAGCTCGTGAATGCATTTAAGTAGAGCTTCGCCTCCGTTCTTAAACAGCTCAGCAGGTAAGCCATCAGCTCCCGCGGCTTTGTTGTTTTTAAGCCGAGCTATAGCTGTCAGAACTTCATCATAGTCGGGCAGCGGAACCTCGACGCTGTCATCCGCAATTGGGGTTTCCGGAATATCATCTCTATTGGCGGGATTGTTGTCAGCGTCGCCATTTAGAAGCTTAGAGAAGTGTTCCCTCCATAACGTCAGTGTACTCTGGACATCTGTTACTAGATTCCCGTTTTCATCCTTGCAGAAAGAGGCCCCGGTTTTAAAACCATCGGCAAGGCGTCTTATTTTTTCGAAAAATTTTCGGGCCTCATTCCTCTCACCATACATCTCAATCTTCTCCTGCTCGCGCTTTTCTGCCTCTCTTTTTTTCCGCCTGAAAATATGTCTCTCTTCCCTCCTCTTTTCTTTGTATCGCTCCTTAGCAGCGCGCGTTATAACCGACTTTGCAACCTTACAACCGACGGTGGCTTTGTAGGCGGCGTCTTTCTCTGCAGTGGCGTCGCGACACTCCTGGTCGTACCACTGGTTTCGGCGAGGGCGTTGGTAGCCAATCACCTCTTCAGCAGCCGCACGCATGGAGTTGGAAATGTGTGTCCACTGCGCGCATATATCATCGATTGGAGGAGTGCTTTGAAGCAGGAGTGAGAGTCGAGTGGCGAAAGCATCGGCTGTCTGTTTCGATTGCAGCTGTCGACGTCTAGCTTTCTCTGTGTAGGGTTGCGTGTATTCTTAGCTGCGCACAGACGTGTACGGATCTTGGCTGCAACAAGATAGTGATCCGAGTCAATGTTTGCACCACGGATCGTGCGTACATCAAAACGTGATCAATTTGATTTTTTGTTTTTTGATCAGGGGACATCCAGGTGGCTTTATGAATATTGAGATGCTTGAATCTAGTGCTACTTACGACCATGTTTCGTGCTGCGGCGAAGTCAATCAGCCTCATTCCGTTATCGAAGGTGTTGTCGTGGAGGCTGAACTTTCCGACTGTTGGACCAAAAATATTTTCCTTGCCCACCTTAGCGTTGAAGTCACCAAGCACGATTTTTACGTCGTGGCGGGGGCAGCGCTCGTAAGCATTTTCAAGGCGCTCGTAGAAAATTTCCTTGATCTCATCGTCCTTGTCTTCTGTCGGAGCGTGCGCACATATTAGGCTTATATTGAAAAATCTAACCTTGATGCGGATTATGGCAAGTCGTTCGTTCACAGGTGTGAATCGCAGGACGTGGGGCCGTAGTCTCTTGCCAACTACAAATCCGCATCCAAACTCGTGCTTCTCCGCATGGCCGCTTTAGTAGATATCACAGGGTGCATGCCGAATGCAACCCTCCACAGAACTCCACTTCTGTGGAATTCTGTGGATTCATAATCTATGAAATTTATTTCTTTTACCCTCAAACCATTCGAAAAAATAACTTCGGACTGTGAAGGTACGGAAAGCCTAACAGAGAGAATATATAAACGAGAGAAGTCATAGAAACATTAACAGAACGTTAACATAAATCCAACGATCCGAATATTAATACGGTTCGAACAATTGGTTGCCAGCGTGCGCTGCCAGCAACCAGAGAGTATGTTTTTGTTTTTGAGAGTAAAATTGTTTTATGTTAATATTGTTAATACAAATTAAATGAAACATAATAGTTTTGTAAATAATATATAATAAATAGATTTATACAAAGTAGTATAATATTCAAAATATTATATTTTGTATATATTTTCCATTACAAAATTAGTATAGTATTGAAAATATTGTAAAATAAATAATTATTAATATTAATGCATATAATGTATATTAAATACATAAGCAAAAAAAATCTTGTTAATATTATATTTTGCATACCTTTTTCTTACGCAGTTAATATAATAATGTAAATATTGTAGATACTATTGCAAATATATTAGATAATAAATAAACGATAAACGTAATATTACATTTTGCATTTTTTTGTGTGTTTTTCGTAAAAATACCCAAACTCTACAAATTAAATATTACCCTTCCAATACAAAATTTCATAAATACCTAAATAAATGCAGTTAAATTTATCCTAAACAATAAGCCCTTAACAAATAAAAATACAAATCAGAAAACTATCTGCAAGTTAAACATTTTGCCAATGTGAAATATTGACCTTGATGCATTGAAAGATTTTGCTTTGTTTTGCTTCATTTCATTCATATTTCTTTCGAGCGGCAAAATCTAGCAGAACAAAATGTAAACATTGAGATCCCTTTAAAGGTCTTTCTTATAGGAAAAAAAAAACATAACTCAAAAAAAGAAAGCTATTCCTAGCTCACTTTGTCACATGCAATTTTCTTTTCATTCTCCTTCACTACAAGACAACAAGAGAAGATCTAACCAAGTTAAGATCTAACCTATTTCTACCTCCCTTCATCACACGCTTACTGTTGCGTATTCCTCTTTCATACGCTCCTATGGCTAAATGTCAGTACTGCCACGGCAGCAACGCCGGCAGAGGAAGATTTCATTTCCAAAAGTTCCACCGGACACACGGGAACTGTAATTTAAGTTCCAAAATGTGTCTGAGAGTTTTGAGACCTCTATCTGTATACATACTCTCTGCAGCAACACAGACTCTGCCAGCAGAAGAAAAAAAACCACCACCAAATGCGAGACAAGCAACAACGAAAAACAAAACAAATACTCCAATTGAATTTTATGAATGAATTGGAAACAAATTAATAAACACTATTTGTACTGCTACTTATTGGTATGTTTGTGTGTTTATTCAGATTTTGTTTTGTTCTTTGCTTGACGTTGTTGTTATGCTCTATTTTATGCTTTTGATCGTATTTCCGATATTTTTCTTGTTTGGCTGAGATAAAATAAAATAAATGGACCAATTTGTGCTGTTTCTTAACTAAGCCAAATATGAAACAAGTGAATGTCGTTATGGCTTAACAAATTATTTCAATGCGCGAAATAGCGAATATATATTTTATTTATCTATACTGATGTTATATATTTTATCTTTCAATGTATATATTTTAATATTTTATCTATATATGTATATTTTATCCATGTTTTGTAAAATTCTAATGTATATACAATAGGGCGGGCCAAATTTTTTGTCGATTAAAGCCACCCCCTGGGATGATTCTATAGACAATTCTAAGCAACTTTGGTGAAGAAACCATAGGTCTATCTCGATTTTCGAGTCTCCCACTTTTCAAAAAATGATTTTTCCCCTATAACATCATTGATTCAAAATTCGATTTTTTATTCATCGTTATATTATCTTTTTTATGTGTATATGGGGGGTTTTTGGGGTCGAGAAATTCATTTCTGATCTTTATTTTTACCTATGACCACCGCCAGAGGGCGTTTCATGCATATTTTAACTATTTTTCGTCTATTTTCTGAGAAAAATTTAAATTTTTTTCGGTAATATTGATCTTTATTTTATTTTTTGTCAACAGAAATTCAACCTAAAAACTAAGAACATGTGCAAAAAAAACAAAAAAATTAATTTAGTGGAAGAAAAGCGAAATAAGTTATTTTTGGAAGTCTTTCTTGCTTTCCAGTCTGGGGTATTTTGCACGGCTTTCTGATGTAACTGCCATAACACTGTGTCGATTTTTTTGTAAAACACGTTTAGAAACGCTAGCCAGCAACTGAACATGTCTTTCCGTTGCTTGTATGTGTACCGGAATTCTTGGATCAGGCAATGGTGGATCATCGTATTCTATATATTGTTCCAAATGATCATACGGAATGGTATGCGTAAACGGTGGTTCGAATAAGACATCATCTTTATTTAAATCAATCATATTCGTATAATCTGTACAATTGAAGTTTATCAAAGGTTTTTGATAAACTCTAAGATGTGCCGGGTCGTACAGATTTCTTCGGTAGTGTAAAATTTTCTTGATTGCGATGTTTCGTGTCTCTTTTTTATCATCAAATAACATCGCTAACAGAATATTTTCGAAATGTGCGTAATATGAATTGTCTTTAATGACATTATTCACAACTTGGCGTAGATTTGTATCCAAATATTGTGTCCAACGAATGAATTTGTGAAATAATACACTACCGAAGACCACCGAATTATAGTACTTGATGTTGAAGTGCATCGGCACATACACTTTCATTATGTATGTTGCCAGAATTTTCAAATTCCTTGATGGATTTTCAGTTGACACATACAACCGCAACAATCTATTCGCCTTGGTGAGCCAACGTGAATGTGCTATTGGTCCTGGTTTAATGTGAGACAAATCCGCAGGAACAACACCATTCGAAATTGCATTGGCCATTTTGTATAGGTACTTTGAATCGGTGGATAATTCAAATGGATCTAAATCAGGTGGCATGTTCTCTAGCACGATTATCTCGAATTCATCTATAAGCTGAAAAAAAAAGAAATTAGATGAATTAAATGCAATTTTACCATTTAATAATGGAAAAAATCGATGTGAAAAATGATACATACCGGAAGATTTTCACACGTTTCAATTTGTTTGCCCAACGTTCCGGTTGTTGTTCGTGGTCCAGTGGTCGATGATTTGTCCAAAGTGTTAAACAAATGACGAAATGGCAGCTGAAGTGCAGAAGGCATACAAACCAATGCAGCGGTTTATTTAAATGCAATTCAAATCGACGCGAAATCCCATTTCTTACGCCAGTATTTGTTGGCTCACCATCACAGCATATGCCGATTAATGCATCGAGAGCAATTTCTTTTTCGACGAAGAATCCATTCAATGTCATCAATTTGTGTTCAGCATCTTCATTTTCGACTTTTGTGTAGCTTATCAATCGAGAATTTGGTTCCTTCAAAACAACTAGATGTGGTTCTTTCACCATCCTTGGATGCAACTTCTCATCGATTTTTTCCATTGTTAAAGCATCATTTTTCGGCCGTCGAATGAAAATGCTATCAAATTGGATGCATCATACTGCTTACGAAGCAATTCTTCTCTGCATTTGGCTTTTTCTCGACGCACTTTATTTTTATCCATGATGATCGGATTGCCATGTGCATCTTTTACGTCAATGTCTTGCATAAGGGATGTTGCGAGTGCTGCTGCTATTCTATCTGACACACCAAATCGATCACACATCGCAGCGAAGTTCGAAGCATCGTATCTGGGAGTATACGGTCCTCGTATCAGTGGCGGAACATCTTGTGGATTTGAACTTGGCTCATCTGCATCAGTACTTGGTTCATATGCTAAATGGGTCTCTTCAACGCTTGTTGGTATTATTGTTGACGTTGGTGCTGGCTCTTCAACTTCTGGCACGAATTCCGGTATCGTCAATCTTCTGACATTATTTTGATCTCGCATAAACTCTTTCAAATGATCTGGAATCAATCCACATGAGCATAATGCTGCCTTCAATTCACATTGACATTTGCCGATGTAAAATAACTCTTTTGTAGATTGCACGAACGTTCTGAATGTGGCGATTTTTGGATGCTTAGTTTCGATTTGATACTTGTCAATCAATGTACCCAATTTTCTACCAACACTTTTTTTTGTTATAATTTCAACATTAAGTTGACTCCAAATTTCAATCAATTTGTCTGTTACGTGCGGTACGAATGTTTTATTCGAAAACATTTTGTTTTCGAGTTTAGCACGTTCGGCCAAGAAAAAAAAACATCTTAAAATATCCTGTTTCGTTGGCAGATTGAGTCCACTCAAATCATAAGATGCACCAAAAACAGCAACATCGTGCGAAGGCAAATGCTTCAAATGAGTTTCGTTACTTGTTGATGTTGTTGCGGTTTGCGATGTAGACGGCAATGCATTTAGATCCATTGCATACATAAGACTTAAAAAATAACTGAAATTAGTATATTTTAAAACATTTGGTTCGAATATATTTTTTCCACCTGCAAATTGGTAAAAACGCAATGGTAAAAATGATGAGAATTTTATTTATATTAGTTACGTTTCTTGTTAGAACGTATTAGTTTTTACACACTATGTGGGTGTTACTGGTGTTGCCTGGTTTCTCCTGGGTGCGTTGGTAGTCGGTGGGGATGATGTTGCTGCTGGTGGCGGAGCCTTGTGTCGTTAATTGCTGCGGCTGTCTGGTGATGTGCCGTCTGGTGGTGCTGTTGGTATGCCGGGTAATGCACTCTGGAGTATGCGAAAAAACTGACGCGTTTAAACAATTATAAATACGAACACAATTTCTGTACTTAATTTACTTTAATTTTATTTATTTAAAACCAACTAAATTCCATACGCAAAAAAACGAACCAACGCGGTTAAAGGAATGCGAGAGAAAAGCCAAAACGGGAGAAAAATCACTAAACATATGACAGCAAGTGTCAAAAGGCCGCACTGAACATCAACAACACAAACCCATCGCCGACCGTCAATACACATCAATGCAGTTTGCGGTGGGCGACGAGTTTGTTCAGTGCGGATATAAACAATTGACTTACTTAAAATTAAGAACAATAAATGTCAGAGATAAAAAGTCCGCAAAGCAGCAGAAATAATTTTGGTTAAAATAGGCATGAAACGCCCTCTGGCGGTGGTCATAGGTAAAAATAAAGATCAGAAATGAATTTTTCTACCCCAAAAACCCCCCATATACACATAAAAAAGATAATATAACGATGAATAAAAAATCGAATTTTGAATCAATGATGTTATAGGGGAAAAATCATTTTTTGAAAAGTGGGAGACTCGAAAATCGAGATAGACCTATGGTTCCTTCACCAAAGTTGCTTAGAATTGTCCATAGAATCATCCCAGGGGGTGGCTTTAATCGAATTTTTCGGCTCCATACAAATTGACCCGGCCTAATATACAATCTTCTGGCATTTGTATGAAATATTAAATTTTTTCGAAAATTAAAATTATGACTTTTTAAAAACGTGACTTTACAATAAAAACCAGCATGTATTCATATGAGTTCGATAGGAGTGCGCTAAATTACCGCGGGTTGATCTTTTTGTTGTAAATTGAAAAACATATGAAAATGTTTGGACTTTTTGCACATTTCTCTATTTTTTGCACATAACGCCTTATTTTGTGCATAAAATTGGTATGCACTTCGTTTGTTATTGAATTGTCTCTAAAGATGAGCTATATGACATAAAAATCGGATAAAAATTATCAGAGTTTTGATATTTTAATTTTTGAAATAATTTCATTTTTTTCTTATTTAGTAAATATAAATCTAAAAAATTCAATTTTGATTAAATTGCAATAAACTGCTATTGAAATGTTTTCTGAAACAGCTTTTCATAAAAACACAAACAAATTATGTGATTACGTTGAATAACTTGGTCGTTATTAAATTTTTTACTAGAAGTGTAACATTTTGTAAATTTCGAGTTGGAGTATTTTTACCAAAAAAATTTCAAATATACAAAATTTAAAAAATTCACGGTTGGCTAAAGCATAGTCTTATGCTATTTCAGGCAAAAAATTATAAAAACCAAAATTCGAATAAAAAAGTTATAGCTGTTGAAACTTGCTGCTTTTTGTCGAACACAAAAAAATTCATAAAAAATTTATATAAATGTGATTCTTATTGAAAATGTCTTCAACAATATAAAAATAAATTTTCTGATTTTACTTTGAAAGAAATTTTGGAGTTCATCATAGTCGGGCAGAACTTCATCATAGTCGGGCAGCGGAACCTCGACGCTGTCATCCGCAATTGGGGTTTCCGGAATATCATCTCTATTGGCGGGATTGTTGTCAGCGTCGCCATTTAGAAGCTTAGAGAAGTGTTCCCTCCATAACGTCAGTGTACTCTGGACATCTGTTACTAGATTCCCGTTTTCATCCTTGCAGGAAGAGGCCCCGGTTTTAAAACCATCGGCAAGGCGTCTTATTTTTTCGAAAAATTTTCGGGCCTCATTCCTCTCACCATACATCTCAATCTTCTCCTGCTCGCGCTTTTCTGCCTCTCTTTTTTTCCGCCTGAAAATATGTCTCTCTTCCCTCCTCTTTTCTTTGTATCGCTCCTTAGCAGCGCGCGTTACAACCGACTTTGCAACCTTACAACCGACGGTGGCTTTGTAGGCGGCGTCTTTCTCTGCAGTGGCGTCGCGACACTCCTGGTCGTACCACTGGTTTCGGCGAGGGCGTTGGTAGCCAATCACCTCTTCAGCAGCCGCACGCATGGAGTTGGAAATGTGTGTCCACTGCGCGCATATATCATCGATTGGAGGAGTGCTTTGAAGCAGGAGTGAGAGTCGAGTGGCGAAAGCATCGGCTGTCTGTTTCGATTGCAGCTGTCGACGTCTAGCTTTCTCTGTGTAGGGTTGCGTGTATTCTTAGCTGCGCACAGACGTGTACGGATCTTGGCTGCAACAAGATAGTGATCCGAGTCAATGTTTGCACCACGGATCGTGCGTACATCAAAACGTGATCAATTTGATTTTTTGTTTTTTGATCAGGGGACATCCAGGTGGCTTTATGAATATTGAGATGCTTGAATCTAGTGCTACTTACGACCATGTTTCGTGCTGCGGCGAAGTCAATCAGCCTCATTCCGTTATCGAAGGTGTTGTCGTGGAGGCTGAACTTTCCGACTGTTGGACCAAAAATATTTTCCTTGCCCACCTTAGCGTTGAAGTCACCAAGCACGATTTTTACGTCGTGGCGGGGGCAGCGCTCGTAAGCATTTTCAAGGCGCTCGTAGAAAATTTCCTTGATCTCATCGTCCTTGTCTTCTGTCGGAGCGTGCGCACATATTAGGCTTATATTGAAAAATCTAACCTTGATGCGGATTATGGCAAGTCGTTCGTTCACAGGTGTGAATCGCAGGACGTGGGGCCGTAGTCTCTTGCCAACTACAAATCCGCATCCAAACTCGTGCTTCTCCGCATGGCCGCTTTAGTAGATATCACAGGGTGCATGCCGAATGCAACCCTCCACAGAACTCCACTTCTGTGGAATTCTGTGGATTCATAATCTATGAAATTTATTTCTTTTACCCTCAAACCATTCGAAAAAATAACTTCGGACTGTGAAGGTACGGAAAGCCTAACAGAGAGAATATATAAACGAGAGAAGTCATAGAAACATTAACAGAACGTTAACATAAATCCAACGATCCGAATATTAATACGGTTCGAACAATTGGTTGCCAGCGTGCGCTGCCAGCAACCAGAGAGTATGTTTTTGTTTTTGAGAGTAAAATTGTTTTATGTTAATATTGTTAATACAAATTAAATGAAACATAATAGTTTTGTAAATAATATATAATAAATAGATTTATACAAAGTAGTATAATATTCAAAATATTATATTTTGTATATATTTTCCATTACAAAATTAATATAGTATTGAAAATATTGTAAAATAAATAATTATTAATATTAATGCATATAATGTATATTAAATACATAAGCAAAAAAAATCTTGTTAATATTATATTTTGCATACCTTTTTCTTACGCAGTTAATATAATAATGTAAATATTGTAGATACTATTGCAAATATATTAGATAATAAATAAACGATAAACGTAATATTACATTTTGCATTTTTTTGTGTGTTTTTCGTAAAAATACCCAAACTCTACAAATTAAATATTACCCTTCCAATACAAAATTTCATAAATACCTAAATAAATGCAGTTAAATTTATCCTAAACAATAAGCCCTTAACAAATAAAAATACAAATCAGAAAACTATCTGCAAGTTAAACATTTTGCCAATGTGAAATATTGACCTTGATGCATTGAAAGATTTTGCTTTGTTTTGCTTCATTTCATTCATATTTCTTTCGAGCGGCAAAATCTAGCAGAACAAAATGTAAACATTGAGATCCCTTTAAAGGTCTTTCTTATAGGAAAAAAAAAACATAACTCAAAAAAAGAAAGCTATTCCTAGCTCACTTTGTCACATGCAATTTTCTTTTCATTCTCCTTCACTACAAGACAACAAGAGAAGATCTAACCAAGTTAAGATCTAACCTATTTCTACCTCCCTTCATCACACGCTTACTGTTGCGTATTCCTCTTTCATACGCTCCTATGGCTAAATGTCAGTACTGCCACGGCAGCAACGCCGGCAGAGGAAGATTTCATTTCCAAAAGTTCCACCGGACACACGGGAACTGTAATTTAAGTTCCAAAATGTGTCTGAGAGTTTTGAGACCTCTATCTGTATACATACTCTCTGCAGCAACACAGACTCTGCCAGCAGAAGAAAAAAAACCACCACCAAATGCGAGACAAGCAACAACGAAAAACAAAACAAATACTCCAATTGAATTTTATGAATGAATTGGAAACAAATTAATAAACACTATTTGTACTGCTACTTATTGGTATGTTCGTGTGTTTATTCAGATTTTGTTTTGTTCTTTGCTTGACGTTGTTGTTATGCTCTATTTTATGCTTTTGATCGTATTTCCGATATTTTTCTTGTTTGGCTGAGCTAAAATAAAAGAAATGGACCAATTTGTGCTGTTTCTTAACTAAGCCAAATATGAAACAAGTGAATGTCGTTATGGCTTAACAAATTATTTCAATGCGCGAAATAGCGAATATATATTTTATTTATCTATACTTATGTTATATATTTTATCTTTCAATGTATATATTTAAATATTTTATCTATATATGTATATTTTATCCATGTTTTGTAAAATTCTAATGTATATACAATAGGGCGGGCCAAATTTTTTGTCGATTAAAGCCACCCCCTGGGATGATTCTATAGACAATTCTAAGCAACTTTGGTGAAGAAACCATAGGTCTATCTCGATTTTCGAGTCTCCCACTTTTCAAAAAATGATTTTTCCCCTATAACATCATTGATTCAAAATTCGATTTTTTATTCATCGTTATATTATCTTTTTTATGTGTATATGGGGGGTTTTTGGGGTCGAGAAATTCATTTCTGATCTTTATTTTTACCTATGACCACCGCCAGAGGGCGTTTCATGCATATTTTAACTATTTTTCGTCTATTTTCTGAGAAAAATTTAAATTTTTTTCGGTAATATTGATCTTTATTTTATTTTTTGTCAACAGAAATTCAACCTAAAAACTAAGAACATGTGCAAAAAAAACAAAAAAATTAATTTAGTGGAAGAAAAGCGAAATAAGTTATTTTTGGAAGTCTTTCTTGCTTTCCAGTCTGGGGTATTTTGCACGGCTTTCTGATGTAACTGCCATAACACTGTGTCGATTTTTTTGTAAAACACGTTTAGAAACGCTAGCCAGCAACTGAACATGTCTTTCCGTTGCTTGTATGTGTACCGGAATTCTTGGATCAGGCAATGGTGGATCATCGTATTCTATATATTGTTCCAAATGATCATACGGAATGGTATGCGTAAACGGTGGTTCGAATAAGACATCATCTTTATTTAAATCAATCATATTCGTATAATCTGTACAATTGAAGTTTATCAAAGGTTTTTGATAAACTCTAAGATGTGCCGGGTCGTACAGATTTCTTCGGTAGTGTAAAATTTTCTTGATTGCGATGTTTCGTGTCTCTTTTTTATCATCAAATAACATCGCTAACAGAATATTTTCGAAATGTGCGTAATATGAATTGTCTTTAATGACATTATTCACAACTTGGCGTAGATTTGTATCCAAATATTGTGTCCAACGAATGAATTTGTGAAATAATACACTACCGAAGACCACCGAATTATAGTACTTGATGTTGAAGTGCATCGGCACATACACTTTCATTATGTATGTTGCCAGAATTTTCAAATTCCTTGATGGATTTTCAGTTGACACATACAACCGCAACAATCTATTCGCCTTGGTGAGCCAACGTGAATGTGCTATTGGTCCTGGTTTAATGTGAGACAAATCCGCAGGAACAACACCATTCGAAATTGCATTGGCCATTTTGTATAGGTACTTTGAATCGGTGGATAATTCAAATGGATCTAAATCAGGTGGCATGTTCTCTAGCAAGATTATCTCGAATTCATCTATAAGCTGAAAAAAAAAGAAATTAGATGAATTAAATGCAATTTTACCATTTAATAATGGAAAAAATCGATGTGAAAAATGATACATACCGGAAGATTTTCACACGTTTCAATTTGTTTGCCCAACGTTCCGGTTGTTGTTCGTGGTCCAGTGGTCGATGATTTGTCCAAAGTGTTAAACAAATGACGAAATGGCAGCTGAAGTGCAGAAGGCATACAAACCAATGCAGCGGTTTATTTAAATGCAATTCAAATCGACGCGAAATCCTATTTCTTACGCCAGTATTTGTTGGCTCACCATCACAGCATATGCCGATTAATGCATCGAGAGCAATTTCTTTTTCGACGAAGAATCCATTCAATGTCATCAATTTGTGTTCAGCATCTTCATTTTCGACTTTTGTGTAGCTTATCAATCGAGAATTTGGTTCCTTCAAAACAACTAGATGTGGTTCTTTCACCATCCTTGGATGCAACTTCTCATCGATTTTTTCCATTGTTAAAGCATCATTTTTCGGCCGTCGAATGAAAATGCTATCAAATTGGATGCATCATACTGCTTACGAAGCAATTCTTCTCTGCATTTGGCTTTTTCTCGACGCACTTTATTTTTATCCATGATGATCGGATTGCCATGTGCATCTTTTACGTCAATGTCTTGCATAAGGGATGTTGCGAGTGCTGCTGCTATTCTATCTGACACACCAAATCGATCACACATCGCAGCGAAGTTCGAAGCATCGTATCTGGGAGTATACGGTCCTCGTATCAGTGGCGGAACATCTTGTGGATTTGAACTTGGCTCATCTGCATCAGTACTTGGTTCATATGCTAAATGGGTCTCTTCAACGCTTGTTGGTATTATTGTTGACGTTGGTGCTGGCTCTTCAACTTCTGGCACGAATTCCGGTATCGTCAATCTTCTGACATTATTTTGATCTCGCATAAACTCTTTCAAATGATCTGGAATCAATCCACATGAGCATAATGCTGCCTTCAATTCACATTGACATTTGCCGATGTAAAATAACTCTTTTGTAGATTGCACGAACGTTCTGAATGTGGCGATTTTTGGATGCTTAGTTTCGATTTGATACTTGTCAATCAATGTACCCAATTTTCTACCAACACTTTTTTTTGTTATAATTTCAACATTAAGTTGACTCCAAATTTCAATCAATTTGTCTGTTACGTGCGGTACGAATGTTTTATTCGAAAACATTTTGTTTTCGAGTTTAGCACGTTCGGCCAAGAAAAAAAAACATCTTAAAATATCCTGTTTCGTTGGCAGATTGAGTCCACTCAAATCATAAGATGCACCAAAAACAGCAACATCGTGCGAAGGCAAATGCTTCAAATGAGTTTCGTTACTTGTTGATGTTGTTGCGGTTTGCGATGTAGACGGCAATGCATTTAGATCCATTGCATACATAAGACTTAAAAAATAACTGAAATTAGTATATTTTAAAACATTTGGTTCGAATATATTTTTTCCACCTGCAAATTGGTAAAAACGCAATGGTAAAAATGATGAGAATTTTATTTATATTAGTTACGTTTCTTGTTAGAACGTATTAGTTTTTACACACTATGTGGGTGTTACTGGTGTTGCCTGGTTTCTCCTGGGTGCGTTGGTAGTCGGTGGGGATGATGTTGCTGCTGGTGGCGGAGCCTTGTGTCGTTAATTGCTGCGGCTGTCTGGTGATGTGCCGTCTGGTGGTGCTGTTGGTATGCCGGGTAATGCACTCTGGAGTATGCGAAAAAACTGACGCGTTTAAACAATTATAAATACGAACACAATTTCTGTACTTAATTTACTTTAATTTTATTTATTTAAAATCAACTAAATTCCATACGCAAAAAAACGAACCAACGCGGTTAAAGGAATGCGAGAGAAAAGCCAAAACGGGAGAAAAATCACTAAACATATGACAGCAAGTGTCAAAAGGCCGCACTGAACATCAACAACACAAACCCATCGCCGACCGTCAATACACATCAATGCAGTTTGCGGTGGGCGACGAGTTTGTTCAGTGCGGATATAAACAATTGACTTACTTAAAATTAAGAACAATAAATGTCAGAGATAAAAAGTCCGCAAAGCAGCAGAAATAATTTTGGTTAAAATAGGCATGAAACGCCCTCTGGCGGTGGTCATAGGTAAAAATAAAGATCAGAAATGAATTTTTCTACCCCAAAAACCCCCCATATACACATAAAAAAGATAATATAACGATGAATAAAAAATCGAATTTTGAATCAATGATGTTATAGGGGAAAAATCATTTTTTGAAAAGTGGGAGACTCGAAAATCGAGATAGACCTATGGTTCCTTCACCAAAGTTGCTTAGAATTGTCCATAGAATCATCCCAGGGGGTGGCTTTAATCGAATTTTTCGGCTCCATACAAATTGACCCGGCCTAATATACAATCTTCTGGCATTTGTATGAAATATTAAATTTTTTCGAAAATTAAAATTATGACTTTTTAAAAACGTGACTTTACAATAAAAACCAGCATGTATTCATATGAGTTCGATAGGAGTGCGCTAAATTACTGCGGGTTGATCTTTTTGTTGTAAATTGAAAAACATATGAAAATGTTTGGACTTTTTGCACATTTCTCTATTTTTTGCACATAACGCCTTATTTTGTGCATAAAATTGGTATGCACTTCGTTTGTTATTGAATTGTCTCTAAAGATGAGCTATATGACATAAAAATCGGATAAAAACTATCAGAGTTTTGATATTTTAATTTTTGAAATAATTTCATTTTTTTCTTATTTAGTAAATATAAATCTAAAAAATTCAATTTTGATTAAATTGCAATAAACTGCTATTGAAATGTTTTCTGAAACAGCTTTTCATAAAAACACAAACAAATTATGTGATTACGTTGAATAACTTGGTCGTTATTAAATTTTTTACTAGAAGTGTAACATTTTGTAAATTTCGAGTTGGAGTATTTTTACCAAAAAAATTTCAAATATACAAAATTTAAAAAATTCACGGTTGGCTAAAGCATAGTCTTATGCTATTTCAGGCAAAAAATTATAAAAACCAAAATTCGAATAAAAAAGTTATAGCTGTTGAAACTTGCTGCTTTTTGTCGAACACAAAAAAATTCATAAAAAATTTATATAAATGTGATTCTTATTGAAAATGTCTTCAACAATATAAAAATAAATTTTCTGATTTTACTTTGAAAGAAATTTTGGAGTTCCAGGGCTGCCAACATATCAGATCCTGGTTCAAGGGTAAAAAATATTGACAATACCCCAAAAACCAACCAATTTTATATTATGTTTGTGTGTATATACAGAATTTGTTTTGTTCTTTGCTTGACGTTGTTGTTATGCTCTATTTTATGCTTTTGATCGTGTTTCAAATTCTTCTTTTTTGGATACGCAGGGCTGAAATGAAAAAAATTTGCGATTTGTGCTGTTTCTTAAAAATTATTTTGGTCTTAGTTTAGCTTAGGCATTGAAATGTTTAAAGAACAAAAAATATAAAAAAATAAAATACAGAACAGTTTAGGGTATAACTATATGTAACACATTTTTTTTTTGACACCGTCTTCATGATTTTTTTTTAAGACATATTGATTTTGGAAAAGACTTTTTAAAATAAAATTTATTGTTTTAATTATTTTTTAAGTAATCATTAAGCTGATCCACGTGTTTTATTTTTTATTGGAGAGTTTTGTTCGGATATTATTACAAATTTAACCCGCTTATGAAAAGCACCCTTCTGATTCGATGCTAGATGTAGAAATAGTTGTACGATAATCGTAAGCAATTTGTTAGTTTCGATCACGATTCGATCACCACAAAAAAAAAATGTATTTCCTAAGTCGAATATCTGACCATTTTGAAATACTTAGCTTACTTCCCGATGTTGCAATTCTTCTATGACTTTGCAAAGTCTTTGCACCAGTGATTCACATTCATCGTTCTAACAATCTTTTTGAATTTATGACTCTAAAAAGTGTTATGGCCTTACCAATAGTCATTTTAAGGTCGGCTCTAAATTTAGTGTATGTGTAGTGTATATTTATCCTAAAAGTAAAACAAAAATACACAGAAAAAATGGAGCGATTACGTTGAAGAACCTATGCAATTTTAGCAAAAAGTGAAATTTTGCAAAATTATCAAGTTTTGGTATTTATAAAAAAACATTCCCTAATATCCTAATGCTCATGTATTGCTAGCCTTAAGTTTGGTTTCTGACAACTTTTCGAAACACTGTTTGTATATTGAAAATTGAAAAAGTGTACAAATGTTAAAAATTCATCTTATAGGAGCCGACAGACAATATAGTTTTTGATGCATTATATTTTATAAACAAACTACCTTAGTCCATGCATAATGATAAACTGACTCACTGTAGTTTCTAATAGACTTAAGGAATTTATTTGCAGAGTAGATTCTCACATTTTCCTGCTATAGTTTCTCATATTGTCCAAACGGAAACTTTGATAAATAAGAAGGTAGACCATTCACGAATAGTTTTAACTTTTATTCGAACATAACATCATTCTCGTTTTATTGCGATAAAAAATTATATGCCAGAAACTAAACTGAAAAAATTATTGCGGATAGTTGCATAACTAATTTCTCTCTTGGATCGGTGTTGTTATAGAGTTGCAATCTTTTTGGTTCAATCTTCTAACCAAAGCAAATTTTATCTGAAGCTCCTGGAAGATATCATTAATAAAGGATATCATTGAGAGCAGTGTAAAAATTAAACTATAATTAAACTATAATAATTTTTAAGCTTAATAATTTCTAAATAAGTAATATATTCTTTAAGTTTTTGATTTTATTGCTATCTCTAGCTACAGGATGCCTGATTAAATTTTAAGCACATAAATTTTTCCTATCAGAATAATATAAGCAATTAGTCGACCATTCAGAACTGCAAAACTTTCCATTGCATTGTCCCGATGATGCAATGAATTCCTCAAGCTTTTCCCCCAAATTAACAATAATAATAAAAAAGTCAGGGGTATATAATTTTTACAAATTTTGCTTAAGTCAAAAAATGCGGTATTTTTCATTAGGAACATTAATACATATATGTGGATATCATATTATGTCGTAAATGTCCACAAATGAATATATAAAAAATTAATTCAAATGCCAAAATTTATATATGCATAAACAAAAAAAAAACCGATTGTAAAATGTTTAATTAATAAGATTGATTAAATTAAAGTTTAAAAAAAGATTTACAGTTGAAGATGTTATCAATCTTAATATAATTATGCATAATTATGCAATACATATTTCAATTATAAATGTTTTTTTTTTTAAAAACAACAAAATAAAATGGAAGAAATGAAAAGTTGGATAACAGAAAATTCTATATTTTCAATATGTATGTTATATATACATATATGTGGATATCATATTGTAAAATGCTACAAACAAATTAATAAAAAACAATTAAAATTCCCAAATATATATAAACAAAAGCACGAAACTACCAATATAAAATATTTAATTTATAAGATTAATTAAATTAAATTTTTCTAAAAATATTTCCCGTTTAAGATGTTATCAATGTAATATATACATACTATTATGTAGTATTTATAAAATGTATGTAATAAAAAAATAAACCAAAGAAATGAAATTTTTTATTGAAAACAAAATGCATATAAAAATTTTTTAAGATAATTTTAATAGGTAAATAGATAAATATAATATAAATATATTTAATATATAACAAAAAATATGTGGTGGGTTTTTTGCCTGTTTTGCTTAAAATTGAAAATTGAATGAGAAAAATATAAATACATAGTAGGTAATATACCTACTATAGTAATTATAGTAAATTTTTGTAATTAAGTATGATCTATTCTTTGATTTTACATTATTTTAATTTACAGGTATAGAAATTGAATACAGAAGTAAATATAGAGTATAAAGAATCTATGTACCTATTAGATAAAATATTTTTAATATTGAATTAATTTGTTTAGCCAAAACGACACTCACTTATTACATATTTGGGAAAGTAAAGAAAAATCACAAATCGCAAATTTATTTCATTTCAGCTCTGCTTATCCAAACAAGAAAAATTTGAAACCCGATCGAAAGCATAAAATAGAGCATAACAACAACGTCAAGCAAAAAACAAAACAAATTCTGCATAGACACACAAACATAAAATAAAATTGGTAGAGTAGAGGGGGGTAAAGTCGTGCACTCAAATTTAAAGTGCTCGTAAAGCCGTACATGACAAGCGAATACAACGAGTAAGCATCCGATCGAAAGAAAATTTGGTTGGTAACATTTATGTGTAACAATATTCGTGTAGCATGAAATCGTGTTAGTAGAAATTAAAAAAAAAAAATGTGCACGGCATTACTCCCCTCAAAGGTTCCGTCAGAGGAGCCCCTCAGCGACGATGAGGCTGACACCACGGTTGTTGGAGTAACCAAGGATGTTCCGGGTACTCCAAATTAACTTGCATCACTGCAAAGTAGCTTCGGCTGCTCTCCAGCGTCACCTGGCAACGGGCGATGTCGACTTGGTGCTGATTCAGGAACCTTGGATGAACAACAACAAAATCCTTGGCCTGAATACACCAAACTATAAAATATACTATGTATCTAACAAAGGTAAAACTCGAACTTGTATTTTAGCGAAAGTTAACTTGAATTGCTTTATTCTCCCTCAGTTTAGTCACGGGGACCTCTCTGTGGTCAGCCTGGAGCTAGGGCCCAAGAAACTAAGGATTGCTTCCTTTTACTTTCCCTATGATGAGCCCATACCCACGCAATCTTTCCGGGAACTCCTACAGGGAACTCATCCAGCCACGCACATCATTCTGGGTGGTGATACAAATGCACACCACTCACAATGGAGCAGTACCAACAACGACAGAGGTGAGTCTTTTTTTAACTTCCTACTAAACACTAAATTAAATATAATGAACAAGGGCAATGAGCCAACTTTTATTATTAAATATCGAGAAGAAGTTCTGGATATCACCCTAGTATCAGAAAACTTCTCGGAAGAAATTCATTCTTGGAAGGTCTTAAAAGAACATTCGTTCTCGGACCATAGGTATATAGAATTCGGCTGGAAAATAACCTATCAATCCATGCCTCTAAAAATAAGAAATCTCCGTAAGACAAATTGGGATGGTATAATAAACTAATTAAAACATCACTGAATTCAGTCACTTCTTCCCCCGTTGCTAACAAAGAAGAGTTGGACCTTCTGGTTCTAGACTTCACTAAAAAATGCTCGGATGCACTAAACAGAGCATGTCCGAAAAAAGTTTTCAAAAAATCCCATAAACCCGTATGGTGGTCTCAGGAGATTGAAATTCTCAGAAAGGACTGTCGTAGAGACTTTAACTACGCAAGGCGTAGCAATAGTGAGGACTCATGGAATAGCTATAAGTCTAAACTAGGCATTTACAAAACTGCAATCAGGAAAGCAAAGAGGGCCTCTTGGTCCTTCTTCTGCACAGAAATAGAGGGTACTTCCGAGGCTTCAAGGCTCAGGAAAATACTATCGAAATCCCCGACAGTTCCAAGCTTTCTTCAAAAGGAAGATGGCACCTGGACGGATTCATACATCGAAACCCTAGATATACTCATGGATGCGCATTTTCCTGGTAATGTTTACTCTGACATTTCCAGCTTTCAAACACTCCCCTACGACCTTACGCCTCAACAGATTGAGCAACTGACCAGCAAGGAGAAGTTGAGATGGGCGATCTATTCATTCCAACCTTATAAATCTCCAGGTCCCGATGGCATTATACCAGCTCAACTCCACTATAGCTTCAATTCTATAGTACCCTGGCTTCAGACAATCTACTATGGTTGCCTAAGCCTTAACTATATTCCAACAGCTTGGAGAGAGACAAAAGTTATCTTTATATCGAAAGCGGGTAAGTTCTCTCACACTAAATCGAATGACTTTAGACCTATAAGCCTCTCTTCCTTTCTGGTTAAAATTCTAGAGAGACTTATTGGGCTTCTTCTTAAGCCGAAACTTGACAGGCTTCTAAAATCCAAACATGCCTACATTAAAGGCAAATCTACAGAGACAGCTCTGCACTCTCTTGTTTCTACCATCGAAAAATCACTTGAGAACAAAGAATACGCACTTGCTGCTTTTCTAGATATAGCAGGGCATTCAATAACGTCCTTCCATGTGCAGTCACCGCGGCCTTGTCAGAACTGGGGGTGGAGGATTTTCTCGTGAGTTTCATACACCAGATGCTCTTGGGCAGAGTGGTGAACTCAGAACTGGGGGGATCCTCCACTCGTAGGTTTGTAAGCAGAGGCACTCCGCAGGGAGGAGTTTTGTCTCCACTTCTGTGGTCCGTGACGGTTGACCAGCTGTTGCGTATCATGGAGGGGGAAGGCTACAAGGTTGCTGCTTATGCAGACGATATTGCAATCATTTTTAACGGAAAGTTTCCCCAGACTCTCTGTCAACTCATGGAGAGAGCACTCTTAATTCTCTCGAGATGGGCATCCACGTGTGGTTTAAGTGTAAACCCCGAGAAAACAGATCTAATTCTTTTCACTAGGAAATATAAAACCCTCAACTTAGAACCTCCGCATCTGAACGGCACGAGGTTGCTCTTTAGCGACAGCACGAAATACTTAGGAGTTATTCTGGATAAGAAGCTTATCTGGAATGTTAACATTAAGGAACGTGTTAAAAAGGCAAACATAGCATTATTTGCCTGTAAAAAAGCTATAGGTAAAAAATGAGGTTTCTCCCCCAAAATTGTACGCTGGATTTATACAGCAATTGTCCGCCCCATACTAATGTATGGCTCACTGGTATGGTGGAGGGCCCTTGATAAGGCAACCGCACTTCAGAAGTTTGCAAAGGTGCAAAGAAGCGCAGGTCTTTGTATCACGGGGGCACTGTCCTCAACACCGACTAGCGCCCTCAATGTCATGCTTCACCTTCCTCCTCTCGATATCTTTGCCAGGAAATGTGCCAACACAGCAGCCCTGAGACTTAGAGCATCTGGTAATTGGATAGGTAACAACTGCGGCCACACATTTGTTCTGAACTCGTCTGCACCCGACAAAACAGACTACTGTGTGCCGTGCTTAAATCTTGAAAAGAACTATGTAGTTCTCATCCCTTCACGGCAAGACTGGGCAAACCAAATCCCCCTTAAAACCTCCGCCATAAAAATCTTCACAGATGGATCCAAACTTCGAGAACAAGTAGGAGGAGGTATCTACTCCCAGGATCTTGAAATCGAAGCGTCCTTTAGACTTCCTAACTATTGTAGTGTCTACCAAGCGGAAATGATGGCTATTCACGAAACCACTAGGATTCTAGGTCAAAAAGACCTCGAAGGAAAAAGTATTTCCATCTTTTCAGATAGCCAAGCTGCACTGAAAGCACTGAACTCAAATATTAACAACTCTAAAACTCTCACTGAGTGTCGCAAATCTCTTAACGAGATGGCAAGGCTACTCAGGATTCACCTCATATGGGTACCCGGACACAGGGATATCGAGGGCAACAATTTGGCCGACGAATTGGCAAGGAAGGGTACGACCTCTAACACCCTCTTAAATGAGGACTTTATTGGTATACCCATTTCCTCCTATAAACTCCAGTGCAAGAACAGATCCTTAAGTCTTGCACAAGAACGCTGGGAACGCCTTGATAACATGTAGGATAACCAAGCTAACATGGCCTACCTACGACTTAAAACGCACCAACTCACTGCTTGAGTTAAGCAGGGTAAACCTGTCAAAAATAGTAGGAATCCTAACGGGTCACTGCCTGATCGGAGCGCATGCCCTTCGGTTGGGAGTTGCATCAAACGATTTCTGCAGAAGCTGCAGATGTGAGGAGGAGGTAGAAAACGTTCAGCACCTCCTCTGCGAATGTCCGGCTCTAGCTAAAAGGAGAATGTCAACTCTGGGCCTTCCCTTTTTAAATGGATTTGCCGAAGTCTCATGCCTGGAAATCAAGCATATCCTTAAATTCATTATCCGCTCGAACTGGTTTGAGGAGGGAAATCTCTACTAGGTTTTAAAGAGATCATGTGGTATCACAACGGGCCTACACTGGCCTAAGTGTACGAGTCGTCTATCGGCTCAGCCACCATAACCTTACTTAACCTAACCTATCCCCCTCAAAATTTGTGGGATAATATCGTGCATTGTATTGTAAAGGTATCAGAATGTGTGAAAAACGTTAGGTAGTGGTTCGATTCAAGAAGATATAGCATTATTGTTTATTTATTTATTATTGTTAATTATAAGGCAATATACACAAGTCCGAAATATGATCAAAAAATACAATTTTATGAAAAGAAAAGTGAAAATAGGCAATTTGCTATATGAAACACGGAAAGAAAAACAATATTTTTTCAAAAAGTGCTTGACATTGAGAAAAAATTTTGGAAAATTTTATTTTGATTGTAGCGTTTTGTTATGGCTTCACGACTCCCTTGGTACACTAGGGCGACCGCGTTTCCTTCCCTTTTCTTTTCTGTATAGTGCACGACATTGCCCCAACGGTCGTTTTCAAGGTTGACTTCGACAAATCGGTAAAGAACAAAAATTTTTTCGATCACAATACATTTTTTTTTCGGCGGAAAATTTGCTTTAAGAAAACACTTACCTGGTATATTTTCCTGCGAGACAAATAATTTTTCTGATCCGATAAAAAAACACTTTCGTCGTCCCGAGAACGTGCGATTTTTAAAAAACGTCGCACATATTGCCCTTACACATGGATATTGCTAGTATTGTATGCATGAGCTCTGTAGGTCAGTAGGCCCATACCTTACCAACGGCTGGTATATCATTCAATTTTTTATGCTAAAAAAGCCAGTGCACGACATTACCCCCTGCACGACATTACCCCCTTCTACTCTAGATTTTTGGGGTAGTTCTAATATTTTTCACCTTAAAACCATGGTCTGATATGTTGGTCGCCCTGGAACTCCAAAATTTCTTCTAACTAAAATCAGAGAATTTTTTTTCATATTGTTGAAGCTATTTTAAATAAGAAATATATTTATATCAATTTTTTATGAATTTTTTTGTGTTCGAAATGCCAAAAAATGACACTTCGAGCATTTTTGAAAAAAATCCAGTTTCAACAGCTATAACTTTTTTATTTGAATTTTGGTTTTTGTAATTTTTTGCCTGAAATATCATAAGACTATGCTTTAGCCAACCGTGATTTTTTTAAATTTTGCATTTTTAAATTTTTGAAATTTTTTGTTAAAGTACTCCAACTCAAAATTTACAAAATGTTACACTTCAAGTAAAAAATTTAATAACGACCAAGTTATTGAACGCAATCACATAATTTGTTTGTATTCTTATTAAATGCTGTTTCAGAAAACATTTCAATAGCAATTTATTGCAATTTTTTCAAATTTTTATTTTTAAGATTTTTTTACTAAATAAGAAAAAATTAAATTATTTCAAAAATTGAAATATCAAAACTCTGTTAATTTTTATCCGATGTTTATGTCATATAGCTCATCTTTAGAGACAATTCAATAACAAACGAAGTGCATACCAGTTTTATGCACAAAATAAGGCGTTATGTGCAAAAAATAGAGAAATATATAAAAAGTCCACAAAATTTCATATGTTTTTCAATTTAGAACAAAAAGATCAACTTGCGGTAATTTAGCGCACTCCTATCGAACTCATATGAATACATGCTGGTTTTTATTGCAAACGTCACGTTTTAAAAAAGTCATCATTTAATTTTGAAAAATTTTAATTTTTCATACAAATGCATGGATAAATTAGAATTTTACAAAACATGGATAAAAAATATATAGGTAAAATATTAAAATATATATGTACATTAGGGCGGGTCGATTTATTTTTCAACAATTTCCCTATAATTTCCGTATTCTATGGGTTATTCCATGAAAATGGAAAAATGCTCCAAAATTTGGACAAAAATGCCCGTTACTTTTGAACCGTTGGACCAATGTTGGAGATTTTTTTTGTAAATTGATCAAAATGAGCTCACCTTTCCAACGCGCCTACTGGCGATTAAACCTGATCGATAGTTTTTGAGCTATGGATGTAAACGTGTAGGTAATATTTCATACGAACGTCAATTTGGGAAAAAATCTACCAACAAAAAGTAGGGGACTCGATTTTAACGATAGAGGTATAGTTCCTTCGGCAAATTTTCATGGAATAACCCATAGAATACGGAAATCATAGGGAAATTGGTGAATTTTTTCACTTCCTACAAATCGACCCGCCCTAATGTACATAGAAAGATAAAATATATAACATAAGTACATATAGATAAATAAAATAAATATTCGCTATTTCGCTATTTCAAATAATTTGTTGAGCCATAACGACATTCACTTGTTTCATATTTGGCTAAGTTAAGAAACAAAACATATTGGCCAATTTCTTTTATTTCAGCTCAGCCAAACAAGAAAAATATCTGAAACACAGTCAAAAGCAATTGGAGTATCTGTTTTGTTTTTCGTTGTTGCTTGTCTCGCATTTGGTAGTGGTTTTTTTTTTCTTTTCGTCGCCTCTGCTGGCAGAGTCTGTGTTGCTGGCAGCACACGCTGGCAACCAATTGTTCGAACCGTATTAATATTCGGATCGTTGGATTTATGTTAACGTTCTGTTAATGTTTCTATGACTTCTCTCGTTTATATATTCTCTCTGGTCTGTGTTGCTGGCAGCACACGCTGGCAACCAATTGTTCGAACCGTATTAATATTCGGATCGTTGGATTTATGTTAACGTTCTGTTAATGTTTCGATGACGTCTCTCGTTTATATATTCTCTCTGCTTGTTGTGCTTGCGATCGTGACACCAAAATCTAAAAAACGAAATACTTGTTGTTTTCGTATAACACAAAACAATAGTTTTCTTTCTCTCTTCATTTTCTGTTCGCTTCGGTACGCATTTCTGTTTGTAGCAAAGATCCAAACCTAAGCAGATTGTGCAATTGTTTGATTTCGCAGATTTAGCAGATATAGAGTTAGTTTTTTGGTACGTTTATTTCCAACCCCTGCTATTAATATATTTTTTTCGTCTTACACACAAACATGGTGTAATATGGGCATTTGAAAATGTTTGGGTGGAGATGCCAGAATTGAGTTATAAGCATAAATTATGTTTTGCATCCTTGCCAGCCAGCTTTTCCAAACTTGAGATTGTCTTAGCTTATCTATATGAATATATAAAAGCGTTGTGGCAATACACGGATGTTTGACAACCACGCGAGTACCACTTAATTAATTAAGACGATTTCAACTTAATCGTAATACAGTATAAACTCGACTACCGCAACTCTCGTTATGCGCAACTCCTCGATTAACGCAACACCATAATTAAAAGCATTGTAGACTCAGTCAACGCAACTTTAAAAAAAAATTACCTCTGTAAACGCAACTATTGTTTTTTCTTCTATTTTTCTGTACCAACTTTGCGTTTTGTCGTTATTTTACCGTTGTTTCTCGGAACACACACAGTATGGAATACAGAAAGTTTCGTACGAGAAGAAAAAGAATCATCAAAGTTTACATGTATGTATGTACTTGTTCTATGTATGTACATATTATAAGCAATAACATAAAATGAAGAGTGCAAGAGAGTGAGAGTTAGTTTCTTCACTATATTTCGTACTTTTTGACAAGCAACAAGTGTCTTGTTTCTAATCAGTTTCATGAAAAACATTTCGCGATCAGTTGCATAATAAAAGCGCATAAAAATATCAAAAACGACAAAGTGTAGTAAACTCTCAATTAAACAAAAAAGTGAAATTTTGAGTAAGCGTATCGGTGAAAGCACTATGCCAGAAATACAATGTTCATAAATCAACAATAACCAGAATAAAGCAAAACAAATCAAAATTAATTAAATTTGTTTCAAATGCTGAATCCGGCCCAGGAAAGCGAGTTGTAATTAGAGCCTGTGAAAATCCAAGAATGGAAAAAGCCCTATATAAATGGTTTTTAAAGCAAAGAGAACGAAATTTGCCAGTTTCTGCAGAGATCTTAAAGTCGAAGGCCATTCAACTGCATAAACAAATTCAAGAAAAACCTGGTAATTTCCATGCAAGCAACGGATGGTGTTAAAATTTTAAAAAACGACATGGTATTCGGATGCTTAAAATTTGTGGAGAAAAACTCTCAAATAAACCAACACTTATCGAGTCCTTTTTGCAAAAGTTTAATGATAAAGTATCAGAGTTTAATCTAACACCGGACCAAATCTATAATGCAGATGAGTCTGGATTATTTCATAAAATAATGCCAAATAGAACACTTGTAAGCTTTAATGAGGCATCTGCACCGGGGCGCAAAGTTAGCAAGGAACGGATAACATTTTTAGCCTGCTCCAACGCATCTGGCTTACACAAAGTATAAATGTTTGTTATCGGCAAATCATTAAATCCTCGAGCTTTCAAAGGTTTTGAAAACAATCCTGTTGTCTATAAGGCTAACAAAAATGCATGGATGACGTTACGCTGTTTGAGCAATGGTTTCATGATACGTTTGTTCCCGAGGTACGTATACATTAAAAATCTGTTTGAAAAACATAGAACATGAATTTTTGTTTTTAGGTCAGGTCATTTCTTCAATCGAAAGGTCTTCAAAAGACGGCGTTATTGCTACTGGATAATGCACCATGCCATCCAAAAGATGGCGAGTTAAAAAGTGACGATGGTTTGATAACAGTCATGTGTTTGCCACCAAATTGTACAGCACTTATTCAGCCAATGGACCAAAATGTTATTAACATAACAAAGTTGTACTATAAGAAAAGCCTCTTAGCACATTTAATTGGAAGTAAAGGCTCAAATATCGAAGAAAAAATCAAAGCTTTTTCCTTACGTGATGCAGTTTGTCTTCTTGCAAATGCATGGGATCAATTGCCTTCGGATATTATAAAGAAGTGCTGGAAAAAGATTATGTATCCTAAGAATCACTGGACAGATGAAGATAATTTACCACTTAGTGTAATAAGAGATAAATTTGTTAGCAACAACAGCGTTCGGACGTGTTTTTGATTGGTCCGTATTTTATTTACATACAAATTAGCAAAACAGTTTTTATTTCACAGTTTTTGCATACAAACTTTTATTTTTGATCGCGTTGTTTGTTTCGCACTAAAAACTTGCTAGAAGTTAACGAAAATTAACACAATTTCTGCGAAATACTTTTACTTAAATAAATCTGAGGAAAATTTGTTTCTATTATTGTTTATAAACATATTCTTGGCGCTCAACTTTAGTTTTGCTCCTCGTCGGCTACACTAATGTCACCGACTCCAAGGCAAACCCGTCTTCGTGAGCAGCGCGGCGGTAATAGCAACAATACCAACAACAACAACATCAACAACATTAACAAAAGCGAAAATACACCTAAATCATCTAACATCACACATATTTTTGGCGCACAGCTGCTTGCAGTTGAAGAAAGACTCAAAGCGCACACCAAACAAGAAATTGAGGAATTGGAAGAACGACTTCGTAAACACTCCGACAGCCTTTTTGCTAGATTGGTTGACAGACTCGAAAGTGGTGGGTACTCTTAAAAATCAGCTCAGTGAGAGTGACTCAAAAATAAAATCTCTTGAGTCGCAAGTAGGCGCACTTACTTTGCGCTGTGATCAATTCAGTCAGCAAATAAGTGAAATCAGCAACAACAACAATAACAATAGTAGCACCAGTAGCAGAATTGATCACTCATCAGATGCTGTTCTCTTTGGACTACCACTTCTGCCGGAAGAAAACCTGAAGAGTGTTTTCAACATGATTTGTCGCTCGAGTGTTAAAAGCTTTTGGTAATTACCGTCGGCAGAATAAAAAAGCAGTGAATCTTAGAGGCGCAGGTATTGAGTCCGACAACAATATATATCTGCATGAAAGCATATCAGCCGATGCTCGAAAAATTCTTCAAGCTGCGATTTGTTGTAAGCGCAATAAAAGTATTTTTAATGTGTTTACCCTGCGTGGAGAAGTTTTCATCAGAATGCATAAAAGCGCAGAGCGGATATGCGTCAACTCAATTGAAGAGCTGCATAATATTATATATTCGACTGCTGCCACTCATGAGGAATAAGTCATTTCATGTTTTATTTTTATTCATTGTATTTTTTAACTTTCTTACTGATGTTTTTATTTATTTTTTCTACAATTGTTTCATACCTTATTTTTTCTTCCCTTTTTCTGTATATTTTTGTAACTTCTTTTATGCTTATAGATATGTATTTTCTTTTAATTGTCCATAACTAATAGAGATATCCACAAGACACTGATTGACGTTCTATGCAAGCAAACACCTGGTTTCAACGTTGTACATCTTAACGCGAGAAGCCTTAATGACGTTAAACTTGATTGTTTGCGTCATTGTTTTGAAAATTCTTCCATCGATGTCATTTGTATCTCTGAAACCTGGTTTCATATGGATATAAATGACAATTGTCTAAATATTAAAAATTATAAGCTGGTTCGAAATGATAGAACAAATAAAAAAGGCGGAGGTGTTGCAATATATTATAAAAATAATTTAAATGTTAAAGTGTTGGGAATATCAAGTGGTGTTGGTGCAGAATTTTTAAATATTGAGATCTACAGTAATTGTGTTAAAGTTTTTCTGTCATGTGTATATAATCCGTATCGTAATTGTTGTTTAGATGAATTGTTTTCCTCTGTGTCAAATTGTGTAATTGACTACGACCATATTGTTTTGTGTGGTGATTTTAATATTAATATGTTAACTAATGATACTCATGTTAGGCAATTTGTTGATAGACTCAATGAAGTTGGATTGCTAACTGTAAATACTAGCATCCCGACTCGCTTTGCGAATAATGCCCCTCCGAGTCTCTTAGATATTTTTGTTGTCTCAGATGTATCTTCTGTATTGTTGTTCGACCAAATATCATTTATATCTGACCACGATCTTCTCTTCTGTTCGTTAAATGTAAATTTTTCATCAGTTGTCACTGAAAAAACCATCACTTTTAGGGACTATAAATCCGTTGATTATAATTCGTTGTTTAATGACCTATCTGCTATAAATTGGTCTCAATGCTGGTTTCTCAGTACAGTAAATGAGAAGGTAAATTTTTTCATTAATGAAATACAAGCACTATTTGATTATCATGTCCCATTAGTAACTCGTCGCGTCTCTAACAAAAGTTGTCCTTGGTTTTCAAGAAATGTAATGCTAGCCTTTAAGACTCGTAACAAAATTTACAATCGCTTTAAAAGAAATTCCACAGCATTAAACTGGGATAATTACAAGAGAGCAAGAAATGAAGCTAACCTGGCTGTAAAATTAGCAAAACGTGCTTTTTTCATTAACAAGTTAAACTCTACACAGCCTTCTAAAAAACTCTGGAACAACTTAAGACAGGCTGGAGTATGCAATGTTAAATCTGACGATTGTCACATTGATCCTAATATCTTAAATGATTATTTTATTGCTTCCTCTGCGTCCACTGATACTCTGTTGCCTAGTATATCAAGATCTTTAAGTCCTGTAAATCTAAATCTATTTAGTTTGGAGTTTGCTGCTGTAGGTGAGAGTGATGTTGCTAGTTGCGTTAATAGAATAAAGTCGAATGCCTTGGGTGAAGATAGAATATCCATTAAATTCATTAAAATTATCTTACCTCATATATTAAGCTCATTAACCCACATTATAAATCACTGTTTCACAAGCTCCTGCTTTCCTGATGTTTGGAAAGCAGCAAAAATTGTTCCCATAGCTAAAAAATCCAACGCTCATGAACCATCTGATTTTCGTCCTGTAAGTCTACTTTCACCTCTATCAAAAGTAGTTGAGTCTCTCATGGCTGCACAAATCTCGGAGCACATAAAAAAATATGACTTTATGACTCCACTTCAGTCTGGTTTTAGACCAGGCCACTGCTGCGCTACAGCTATGCTAAAAATTCTCGATGACATTAGAATTACATATGATTTGGGTCACATTAATCTTCTTTGCCTGCTAGATTTTTCTAAGGCTTTTGACTCTGTTGACCATTCTATATTGTGCCAAAAACTTGAAGATAATTTTAAGTTTTCCAGCATGGCAGTCCGTCTGTTATATAGTTACTTAGTTGGAAGAACTCAAAGAGTGAGGGTGGGTAATAGTCTGTCCGCTTTTCGTAATTTTAATTGTGGGGTTCCTCAAGGCTCTGTACTTGGTCCGCTTTTATTCTCTATGTTTATTAATGATATTTTTAGCAAATGCAGGCATGTTACAATGCATGCATATGCTGATGATCTGCAACTGTACTTGTCTAGACCTCTTAACCTTGTTGATGACTTATGTATTAAAATGAATGATGACTTAAATAAAATTTCAGAATGGGCTCAAACTAATAAGCTCAAGCTCAACCCCCAGAAATCATATGTCTTACCGATTTTTAAATCTAAGGTCTCGATCGATAATATACCTGCCATTTATCTAAATAGTGTTCAACTAAATTTTGTTGACAAGATAAAAAATCTTGGTTACCACATTGACTCTTCACTCTCTTGCGAAAACCATATCAATACTGTTGTATGTAAGGTTTACTATGTGTTGCGGAACTTGAGGTGGACTGCGTCATTTGTTTCTCTTGAAACTAGAAAGAAGTTAGTCCAACAGCTCATAGTGCCAATCATCTCCTACTCAGATGTCGTGTACAGTAAACTTGATTCCAGGTCCAGGATGAAGCTGGAGCTGGCATTTAATAATGCTGTGAGGTACGTTTATGGCCTTAGAAAATTTGATCACATCAGTCACTTGAGCAATAAAATTCTGGGCTGTAATATTTTGAGTTATTTAAATGATAGAGACTGTATTTTTTTACACAATTTAATATATTCACAAACACCTAATTACTTATTTGTGAAACTCCAATTCTGCAGATCTAATAGAAATTTCAACCTTAAAATACCAGTTTATAATTATTTGAATTCCAATAGATTATTTTTTGTGAACGCCATCAGATTGTGGAATACGTTGCCTTATGGAATCAAAATAATTCGAAATAAACATATCTTTAAGCATGAAATTCTCTAATTCTTTTCTTAAATCTCTTGTCTATCACTTTTTATCTAAATAAAATATAATTAGCAGCTAAGTCTACATTTTATTCATTTATAATACATTGTTAAGTTAGCTTTAATTTTCATTCATGGTATTAAAAACTGTTGTTATCATGTCATACTTAGTGCATTTATAAGACTATGTCTTACATGTCAACATTGTTCCTTTAAATAAATAAATAAAAATAAAATAAATAAAGAGCAGAAGTCGTCAGAGAAAATGCATTAATGCTGTCTGTCTCAGACTATTTTCGAGAAATTATGCCAGAAGAAATAATTTCTAATGCTGAAATCAATGAATGGGTATTTGAAAACGGCTCGAATTGTAGTGAAGATGTAGATGAAGTGCAATAAATCAATAGCTCAGATGACAATGTTGTTGAAGTTCTAAAACATTCAAGAATTACCCACCAGACTGCTATTGATTCATATAACAATTGCATTCAATGGGCTGAAGAAAATGGAATGGATCTTAAGGATATTCTTATGCTTCAAAATCATCGTGAAACTGCTGTGCAGGGACACATATCAATCAAAAAAACACAATCAAAAATATCTGATTTTTTTAAAAAGTAAATACAAATTATCTTTAAACTTTATATATTTTGGTATAAAATTAGTATATTTTTATTTGAATTCGATCTCCAAACAGAATAAGTATGTATGTACATATGAATATTAACTAATATGAATTTTTTAAGTTTCTTTTTTTAATAAAACGTTAAAAAATCTACTAAATTAGCAGTGTTTATTAATACAAATAAAAATGCTTTCAAAAACACATGCACAGCGAGGGTAATATACATACAAATTTTTTAACTCGGTTTGCGCAACAACCGCGTTTATTGCAACTACCCGAATTTCTATTAGTTGCGGTAATCGAGTTTATACTGTATGCTATGTTAGATTTACCACGACTACTTTTCACGTCCACTATTTGCAAAAAATGTTATATTTTAGACGATTTCGGTCGTAAAAGGCTACAATTTGGTAACTTTGTATGATGACTTTCGCTAACTTTACTAAAAATGGGCGTGACCCAATTTAGTTACGTCCACTTTTCGGAGGATAAACGCGGAGTGAAGCAAAGCGTATTAGGTTTAAGCTTAATTGATCTTAAATTCTGGTAGTCGATTTGTTTTGAATTAGAAATGGCTTAAGTGAAAAAATGTTGCCACACAAATAAACAAAAATGGTATATTTCGTATTCGCATGGTTTTCGTCGTATTCGACTATTTTCGTCGTATTTGGTAATTTTTTTGTCGAAAAAAATTACGCCTCCTTATTTATTTGAAAAAATTCGATCTGGTCGCTCAAAAAGAAGTTTCATGCTGACCCCACCGAGTTTCAACTACCTCAACTCCACAAGATTACTTTTTATTAATTCCACTCGTCTTTGGAATTCCTTACCGAGCCATGTAAGAGCTTTAAGGGAAATAACAAGATTTAGACATGCCGTATTTCAACATTTTGCTTCCAATTAACCAGTTTAAGTTCGCCAGTTTTCTTTAAATCTATAATTTCTTCTTGTCACTTTTTTTCTCTCTTAATTACTTCAATTTTATACTCTATCTTGATTTCTCTATTTCTACTTAATATTAAGATTAATTTTATAATAAGTATAATTGTTTAAATTAGGTTTAAGAAAATCTTTAATTTGTATAATCCTAAATATATTATTCCAACTTGTACATTAAAAGAACTAAGTTCTTATCGTACTATAAATAAATAAATAAATTTAGTATAATAACTAAAAAACTGTACTAAAAATGGTGAATATATACATATTTTTATATACACATTATACGATTATAAGAAAATTTATTGAATTGGATCAGGACAACATCTGTTGGGCCCACTATAAATATATAGATAAGGAAATCGCTCAAAACATAGATTTATGTATATAACTTTGAAATGGTTTGAAATATTTGAATATTTTTTCACAGAAATTAGATTAAAGCTGTAGAACATTGCAAAAAATATAAAAACAACATTTTAAGCAAATTAATTTTCATCAAAACAATCATAAGGGGGTAGGAAGCCTATGATTTTTTATGATAGAAACTATGTATGTGTCAAAATGAAGCAACTGTTGCAGATAAATGATATGTCATATGAAAGAGAAGAGAAAATGAGAATTTTTAAAAAAAATGTATAACAAATACAACTTTTGGCCTATTTTTTAGCACAAATTCGATATTTTATAGGTTTTTTTTTAGCAATATAAAACATTGCACTAACGAGATAACGGTTAACCTATTCTCATTTCCCCAATTCACTTAATTGAATTTTCAGACAAAGAAATTTTGATAAAAATATATTTGAAAATGACGGTGATGTTTGCTTGCTAGGTCAAAACTTGAAATTTAAATTTGTTTATCTCATTCTGAGACTTAAGAAAATGCGTTATACTGAGAAAATTTATAGCTTTTAAGATATCGCAATAATTTTGATGTCATAATAACGAGAGTTTTTTCAACATACTATCCGTACAAAATATTAATGAAAAAGCTTTCGTTTCTTACAAAAATGCGTTGTACTGAGAAAATCTATAGTTTTCAAGATATCGCCAAAAGTTTGATGTCATAATAACGGAATTTTTTAAAGTTAAGAAGAGTATACAGATTTATGTTTAGAAACTATGTTAAAAAATTATATTTTTGAATTACGGATTTTAAAAATTTTGTTCCCAAAAGTCAAAATACAAAAAATCCAATCAAATTTATGTCGTCATAACAATTACCGTTTAAAAAAGGTATTCAAATTAAATTAAGTAAATTTTTAATATTTATACCATTTTGCAATTAAAGTAAACAGAATAATTTTTATATTTTGCATTTGATTAAATACAAATAAATACTTTAATTTTAAGATTTGAAATTTTTTTCATGGTATTTAAATTTGCGTAAGTTCACACAAATTACTTTTACAACTTACTTTTAAAAAGTCGTTTTCATGAAAGTTTCACACAGATAAATAAAAACAAACAACAATTATTAGTTGCTGACAGCCCTTAACGGTAAAATAATTCATACATATAAAGGGTCCGCCATCTAACGTTTTTTTTTTTCAAATAGTGCTTATTTCGTGAATGGTAACACTAAGCTCATGTCTGATTTGACAGATAATTAGTTTTATCCTTCCGCTGAACGAATATGGTTGTGTATACGCTTCAACAACGCTGGGAAGTGGGCCTGCGATCGACTCACAGAAGATGCCGATTTTGCCAAAAAAATAATCTTTTCAGATGAAGCTCATTTTGATCTTAGCGGGTATGTAAACAAGCAAAATTGTCGCATTTGGGGCACAAAAAACCCGCACGCATACATTGAAAAGCCGCTGCATCCAAAATGAGTCACTGTTTGGTGCGGATTTTGGTCCAGAGCCATAATTGGGCCATTTTTCTTCTAAAATGAGCAAGGAGTGAACGTTACAGTCAATGGCGATCGTTATCGGGCCATGTTGTTCACAAAAATTGAAGAAGAGGATATTGGCAACATTTGGTTTCAACAGGACGGCGCTACGTGCCACACAACCCAAGCTACACTCGATGTTTTGCGCCCTGTTTTTGAAAATCGCATTATCAGCCGCAGAGCTGATATCGTTTGGCCACCTCGGAGCTGCGATTTGACACCGTTAGACTATTATTTGTGGGGTGTCCTCAAAGATAAGTGCTACGCCGACAAGCCAGAGACAATTGACGCTTTAAAGGACAATATTCGTGAAGCCATTGGTAAAATACAGCTGCACACAATCGATAATGTGCTTAAAAATTGGACCGATCGTGTAGGCTACTGCCAGCCGAGGCAGCCATTTGAATGAAATTATTTTTCATTATTAACCGGAAAGACTGTGCTTTCAAATAAAAAATAAAAAAATTGCGAAAACATTCAGTAGTTTTTTTTTAATAGAATTTTCAAAAAAAAAAAGTTATTTGGCGGACCCTTTATTTTAAGCATGCTGCTTATAAACTGTTGCAAAAATAAAGATCCTCTTTATAAATTAGCAGAAAAAATGCAATATGTATATTTTTAGTAATTTATTCGGCTTCCATTAGCCTTAACGACTTCAAACAATCTTTTCTTTATATTTAAAGCTAGCTATTTCAATAAATTTTTATCCAATATACTCCATTCTGTACAGATTCCAGCAGCTGATTTTCGGCAGCAATTAGTTTTACTAAACTGCCCCAACTATTCTCCATTGGATTTAAGTCCGGAGAACATGCTGGCCAATCTAAAACTTCGACTGAATTAGCTGGAAACCACGCCATCGCCACTACTAGTGTGGATGGCGCCGTTATCCTGTTGGAAAATCATATTTGTTCTCCAACTTCACGTTGAAAATTAAGAAGACTGCTTCGGAGGACAGTTATGTAGTCTTTACTTCCGAGTTGAAGTAAATTGAATTTCCAGGGTTTTTTTGAAGGAAGAGACTCCCCAAACCATAAAACTGCCTGGGTCTTTTTGCAGATAGTGCCAGTATACATTAAAACCGTCTGGACCGTCAAGGCTAAATTTCTTTTTATCGCAAAAGATAACCTACCAGGCTTGTAGGCAAGGGGGGTTTAGGGTTTAAAAAGAAAGTATAAAAATCTAATATATAAGCGTTAAGACAACTATTTACAACGCAACAGCGTAAAAAGTTGTAAACCACTTCAATATTGAACTGAATTGAGACCTATGCTTTCATATCATAGATAATATAAGGACTTCGTCATAGATTGGGATTTTATGTTCGGGCAGGGTTACGATGGTGCGGCTGTCATGAATGATATAACAAGGAGCACAAGCGCATGTAGCGGAAGAAGAGCTACAAGATGCTGCTATTAAAGCTTATGACAATCGCAACCGAATTTCGAAATACCACAATATCGCCTCTCGCATTTCAACTTATAAAAAATAAAACTTTTGTTTTTCAAATTGTTATTATGTGGCCGACGTTCCAACTAAATACATTTGTGATCAGGATTGTCCATGCACATTCTTTGTTGTTTTTTCCCAAAAATTAATAATTAGAACAGAACAATTTAAAAAACGTATTAATCACTAGTTTAGCAGTAAAAAAAAGCAATAAAAGCATCATTTCTATATTTATTTTATATTAGTACATTAAGAACTAGGTTCTTTTATAGTACGAGCTCAAAGACATAATTTGAATTCAACTTATTATAAAACATTTAAGCTTAAGTCTAAGGTAATTTAAATTTATTATTGTACAATTAAGAGTGTTATCAAAAAATTTTTATGTTAAACAAATGTAAATTCATAAGACAGATAAAACTTAAATTAAGAAAGAGCAAACAAGAGAGAGAGAGAGAGAAAGTCATATAGAGCTAAAGATCTGATATTTTGTTAAGTATTATGTGATGAAAAGTGCTTCAAAATAGCATGTTTGAAGGGTGTTTTTGACGCTATGGATTTTAAGCTACTAGGCAATGAATTCCATAATATAGCGGCATTAATAAAGAATAGTCTTGTGGAGTTTAGAAAGTTAAAACTAGGTATAATTATCACTTGGCTTCTATTTGACCGACTAAAATGCAGTTTTTCAAATAAGTAGAAAGGAGTTTTGTGGTGTATGAGTTTGTGTAAAAATATGCAATTCCTGGCATTAGAGTAGCTTATGATATCGCACCCAAGTATACAGTTTTTTAATTGAGCTAAATGATCAAATTTACGCAAGCCGTAGACATAACGAGTGGCATGATTAAACGCGATCTGCAATTTAAGTTGAGACCGCGAGTCTAACTTGCTGTATACATGTTCAGAATATGTTATGACGGGGACCACGAGCTGAATTACAAGTATACGTCTTAAATCAATAGGTGTATACTCAGACGACATTCTAAGGTTACGCAAGATATAATACATTTTGCGGACTACACTGTTGATATGATCTGTGCAAGTAAAGGAAGCATTGATATTAAATCCAAGACTTACAACACTATTAACTATGTTTATGATTTTATAACCCAATATAACGTCTGGAATGGATTCAAGGCTTTTTTTTTTCTTTAGAGACAGGCAGCACATACGACTTAAGAACATTAAGGTGAAGACTATTTTTCATAGCCCATTGGTTTATACTGTCAAGATCTTCATTCAGTTTGCATACTAAATCACAAACTAGATTCACATACTTTGGATAATGAAGACAGGATGCTTAGAGGCCTGAAATCCTTCGGTTCACAAGCTGTATTTTTTTTTTGCCACCGGCGTTACTATAGCAGATTTCCACAAATGTGGGAAAGACGATGTAGTAAAACAATAATTGATAATGTGAGTTAGAGAGCTAAGAATGTGTGGTAAAATAAAAATTACAAATTTTGTAATTATACCATCTTCAAACAGCATTTGATTTAATATTCAATACAGCCTTTGCAACATCGTCTTCTGTCACCGTGGTAGACTGAAATGTATGTTCAATAGGAGTACCTAAAACTGTATGGGAACTTGGCGTGTAATTTTGATTCACATTGGAGCTAGCCAGAAAATATTCATTAAGACTGTCAGGATGAATCTGGCAGTTAGGTGTTTGCTTGTCAACAATGCTTAAGTTTTTTAGATTGTTCCATAAAATTTTAGGTGGAAGAGTGGTTTTGACTTTGATTGAGCAATACCTTATTTTTGATTGCCTTATAATGGTTATGGAAGCATTCCTAGCACTTCTATAGTTTTCCCATTTTTCAGATGAAGGATCCTTTTCCCATATTGCATGCAACCTATTTCTTTTTTTTATGGCAAACTGTACACGATTTGTAAACCACTGGTAGGACATATTTTTAATATTTACAGTTTTCAAAAGGACATGTTTTACGAACAGTTCAGTTATTGCACTTGTAAATATGGTCAGCTTATCTTCAATATTAGAACAAAACCACACATTATTCCACGGAGTTACAGACAGATCACAGAAAAGAGCATAAGAATCAATAGACATAAAATCGTGATATGAAAACGTATGCGACGTAGCTGAACAAGATAATTTAATGTCAAGAGTGCAGAAAATAAGGTCATATTCCGATAAAAAATAAATTTGGTCAAACAAAAGGACAGTTGAAATTTCAGATACTCTAAAATAATCTAGAAGACTAGGACTATCGTTAGATGAGAAACCTGTAGGCATGGTATCACTTACAACAGACAGACCAACGGATGTAATATACTGTCATTACATAAAATATTAACATTAAAATTACCACATACAACAAAATAATTAAAATCTATTGAAAGATCTGACAATTCAGAAAAATAAGAGTCAAGACTATTGCACTTATTTGGGTTGTATACACAGGACAAGAATATTTTCAAATTATTGCCAGCTATGCAGACATTCAGGTACTCAATTTGACTAGATTTTTTCGAATTACTTATAAGTTTTGCATTAAGATTACTGCGGCAGTACATTGCTACCCCTCCGCCTGTTCGATCTTGTCTATCATTTCTGAAAAGTGTATAATTTTTTATATTATAAGCATAATCCAATATTTCACAACAGAACCAAGTTTCAGATACACATATAACATCAACAGACGAGTTCTCAAAAACATATTTAACATAGTCCATCTTAACTGAATTTAGGCTTCTAGCATTAAAGTGGACTACTTTCAAGCCCGATTGTCTTTTACACAGAACTTCCACAAGAACTTCTCAGACTCACGAAAACACTCAGTATTTTCTTCAAATTCACTCATAAAGAGGTGATTGAGTTCATCAATATCTTCTATGATTACGCTTTCGCCACCCTCATACCTCTTTATATGAATCATGGTTTTAGTAACGTCAATTGAAATGTTTAACAGTTATGTTTCACTTTGGTTATGTTGTAGAGTTGTTATTTTAAAATATTTAAAATTACTATATAAATTAGTACTGAATCTTTTTGTCAGCTATGCAGACATTCAGGTACTCAATTTGACTAGTTTTTTTCGAATTAATTATAAGTTTTGCATTAAGATTACTGCGGCAGTACATTGCTACCCCTCCGCCTCTTCGATCTTGTCTATCATTTCTGAAAAGTGTATAATTTTTTATATTATAAGCATAATCCAATATTTCACAACAGAACCAAGTTTCACATACACATACAGGGTTGCCCATATTCGACGGACCCATCTGGCAACGCCATAACTTTTGACAGAGATGTCAGATCACTTAATGACATACCGCGTTTGAAGCGTCAGTCCAAGCAGATTTTTATCATGGAACAATACATGCCACGCGAGCGCTCTGAAATAGTTTAAATTTACATTCAACAGAAGAAGTCAATTGTGAAAACTCAACGTGCTTTTAAAAAATTAAAAAATGTGAGAAGTGCACATTGAATGGGACCGTAAATAAGCAAAATTGCCGTATTTACGCCACTGAAAATCCTCAGGAGATTCAAGAAGTGCCTCTTCATGACGAAAAAGTCACAGTTTGGTGCGGCGTTAGTGCGAAAACGGTCATTGGGCCGTTTTTCTTCCAAAATGAAAATGGCCATGCTGTTACCATCAACCAGGAGCGTTATCGCGACATGATGACCAATTTTGTGATGCCAATTATTCGTCGAAAGCGTATGAGGCAGTTCTGGTTTCAACAAGACGGCGCTCCACCGCACACAAGTCGCATAACAATCGATTTTCTGAAGAATTTGTTTCCGGGCCGTTTGATGTCGAAAAGTGGTGATTTGGACTGGCCACCGCGTTCGCCCGATTTGACGCCGCCTGACTTCTTCTTGTGGGGATATTTGAAGTCAAAGGTTTACGTTAACAAGCCAAGGACCGTAGAAGAGCTCAAGGACAACATTCGTGAAAAAATAGCCGCTATTCCGGCCGAAATGTTGGCGAAAACGATGGAAAATGCTGCAAAAAGGGCACAATACGCCATCAACGCCAGAGGCGGCCATTTGAGAGATATCATATTCAAAAATTAATGTAAACAAATCTACTTGGAACAAATTAAATGATTAAGATTGCCAACCGCCAAATTTTTATTGTTTTCTTTGATTTTTTAAAAAAAAACATGGGTCCGTCGAATATGGGCAACCCTGTATAACATCAACAGACGAGTCCTCAAAAACATATTTAACATAGTCCATCTTAACTGAATTAAGGCTTCTAGCATTAAAGTGGACTACTTTCAAGCCCGATTGTCTTTTACACAGAACTTCCACAAGAACTTTATTATTAACACCACTAGTTATTATTCAAACGTGACATAGAAATAAAAATAAAACAAACCGACAATAAACTTATCAAACACATCTATTAAGCTTTCAATCACAAAACCAACAAAATACCAGTTATCTTTATAGAAATTTAAGAAGTAAGTTAAAGAAAGATTGAAAGAAATGAAATTATAAAAGTAGAGTAGAGATAGTAAATTAAACAAATTAATGAAAATATTAACATATAAATCTATAATATTAGACTGCTGGCAACTCTGGAGACTCACGAAAACACTCAGTATTTTCTTCAAATTCACTCGTAAAGAGGTGATTGAGTTCATCAATATCTTCTATGATTACGCTTTCGCCACCCTCATACCTCTTTATATGAATCATGGTTTTAGTAACGTCAATTGAAATGTTTAACAGTTATGTTTCACTTTGGTTATGTTGTAGAGTTGCTATTTTAAAATATTTAAAATTACTATATAAATTAGTACTGAATATTTTTTAAAACAAAAATCAGAAATATTTTTTAATATTATTGAAATCATTTTAAATGAAAAAATATAGTTTTTTAAGTTTCTTATGATTTTTTGAAGTGAAAACTTCTTTAGGCGCGTTGAACGATTTTGGTAGAGGGTAAATCTTTGGTTTGCGTCATCGTATTTTTCCGAGGAACTCTCATCATCGATACAGACAGCAAGGATAACAAGAGAGGTAAATTAGAAAACATAACCTCAAAAATGTTTGCATGTATTTGTGCATAAAAAAATCAACAATGATCGTCACTCTTGTTCTTAATCGGCCGCAAGCTTACAAAAAAATCACTTGGCAACTCCTGAAATGAATGCATATAATCTGTTTGTTAGTATATAAATACTAAAGTTAGGTTGCAATAAGATGTTTATTAATTCGCTTTATAATGGTCTATATATGCTTTTAAAGTTTGGAAATTTCTTCAGTTGTTGTATTTGTCAACATTTTTGAAAAATTTGCTTTAACTCAAACCCCCGCTATTATTGGTGAGATTTAAAAATGGATCGATCTTCTCCTTGTTTCTGCTGGAACTTCGTTTGCAAACAAGAAAAATAATGTATGGATTGAGTGTTTTAACATTTAAATCTTTAAGTTGTGATAAAGGAATATATTGAACATTCAAATAATTACATGCATGCTCTTATTTTATTACATATCGTCAAACAAAGTTTGACAATTCACACTTGTTGTATTTGTCAGTGGCTTTTTATTTTCAGAGTTGCCAACTATCATTGTTTTATTAATAAATATTTTCATAAAGGCTGTGTGTCAAAAAAAAACTTTTCAGTCGTGGTAGGATAGAACATATCAGGTTGAATAAAATTTGTGTGTGTTGAAATAAATTTGTCTTTTTTGCTGTGTCAAATGGACAATGAATTTTTGACAATTACAACTTTTGACGTTTCACATTTCGGTCGTGTTTTAGAGCATATATTTGTTTAATTTGCATTTTATTCAATTTGCGACATACATATTTAATTCGAGTGCTTGTACTTGCAACTTATTTCGTAAACTTGTAATATTGTAAGCTTAAAAAACTTAAAAAGAACAAAATAATAAAAAAAGTAAGGAAAATGCTTGAGTTTGTGTGTGCGTATGTGTGGGCCAACGATCACCCGGTGCATCAGCAAGTGCCGCAAAGTTAAATTGGCTTTCTTTGCTGACGAACGTCCTCCAAGTGCCACCACCAGCAAGTGCAGTGCAAAATTTGTTGCTAGCCAACATCCTCCAAGTGCCATCACCAGCAGCACAAGCAAGTGCAGCGCAAATTTCCTGATTCTTTTGCTTGCCAACGTTTTCCGAGAATCGCACCAGCAAGTGCAGCACAATTCAATTGAGTGGTCAACTCTCCAATATTTCAGAAGCACCATTTCAGCATGTCTCAAGCGCAGAGGCAAATTTCTGCCATTATACTCCGGCGTGAATTAAATAAATTGAAAGCGGAGAATTTGTGCTTCATTTGCTTGTGCAGCTGGTGATGGCACTTGGAGGATGTTGGCTAGCAAGAAATTTCGGTTGGATCTTGACTACAAGGCGCTCAGCAAATGTAGCAAGCAACCATCAATAAGTTCCTTTGCTGACGCATCGTTTTTTCCCTCCTTTGACATTGAATGATATTGTTTTTTCTATGTATATGTAGAGCTGCTGTAGGTTAAAATAAAATAAATTTAAAATTTTTGATATTTGGTTTTTGTTTGACTGGCCGTGAAGTCCCTTTTGATGCCACCACTTGAAATTTTACTACCACGCAAACAGAAAACATAGCAAGCAAAATGCGGTTTATTTTCTGACGCCGATTCGTTCATCCCCTCTAACGTTGCACAACGGCTGTGAACCTTTCCATTATCACTGCGTTGTTGTTGTAGATTTGCCATGTAATTGTTGTTGTACAGCTAATAAATTTAACAGCTAATAAAAGCTTTATGTTAAGTTTTCCTTGACATTTCATTATAGATTGACTTACACCAAAGCAACGAGTGCAAACAGTGGAAATTTTTAATCAAAATAATGGTTCTGTTCGTCAAACTTATCGTGCATTCGTCCATTTTATGGCGTACATAGTCGTCCTTCAGAGCTGCTAATTCGAATAACAATAGATCGTTTTCGGACTACATTTACTGTTACTGATAATGTGCTTCCCGTGAGACGCCGAACAGTGCGCACTGAAGAATCTGTAGCCGCTGTACAGGAAAGCATTGAAGATGATCCTAATCAATCAATTCGTCGCTGTTCTCAGCAACTGGGGTTGTGTCCTTCTACTTTATGGAAGATTTTATGAAAAGATCTTGGCTTAAACATTTCAAGATTCAACTTGTGCAGGAATTAAAGCCAAACGACCATCGTATACGCCGCCGATTTTTCGAATAGGCTGAAGCACAAATTGATATTGATTTTGAATTTCCATGGAAAATTTTATTTTCCGTTGGAGCCCATTTTTGGTTGAATGGGTACGTAAATAAACAGAATTGTCGTATTTGGAGTGAGGAGAATCCACAAGCTTTTGTCGAAACTCCATTACATCCACAAAAAATTACTATTTGGTGCGCTTTATGGGCTTGCGGAGTCATTGGCTCATGTCTTCAAATACGATGATGGTCAGAATGTTACTGTCAGTGGTGAACATGGCAGTATAGGAACATGATTCGAAGTTTTTTCGTACCTCAATTAGCTGGCATAAATCTTGCTGATATGTGGTTCCAACAGGATGTAGCTACATGCCACACAGCGGGCGCTAAAATTGATTTACTCAAGGAAACTTTTGACGATAAAATAATTTCACGAAATGGCCCAATTAATTGGCCCCCAAGATCGTGTGATTTAACTCCATTGGATTATTTTCTTTGGGGTTATGTAAAGTCACTTGTCTACGTCGATAAACCACAAACAATTGAACACCTGGAAATCAACATTCGAAGAGTTATCGGCGAGATACGGCCGCAAATGCTGCGAAAAGTTTGCAAAAATTGGTGTTCCAGATTGCGCCTTGTACGCGCCAGTCGTGGCGTCCACGTGGCCAGAATCATATTCAGACATTAATGTCATAAAATTTTCTATCCAATAAACTCCGATTCATTTATATTAAAAATATATTACTATGCTTTATTATGATTTCAACTTTGATCACTCTACAAAAAACACCCTTTATGTATAAAGTGTTATAAAAATACATCGATTGTCATATAACTGTATATTTTACGCCGCCAATTCGGTTCATCCCTTCTAACGCTGAGCAACCGCTGGGATCTTTTCATTCTCTTTGCATTGTTGTTGTAAATTTGCAAATAAGTTATTGCTGTACAGTAAGCTTTAATTTTTTGTAGATGTTTATTTGTAGCTACAGTCAGCATATGACATTAAACTAATTTCGAAAATTCTTTTTTTTAAACTGTTTAGCACCAATTTCTTATATGAATTATATTTACTTTATATGCTATAGATATTTCTTAATTTTAGAATATTCTATTTTTATTAAACAACGCAATATAGATATGGTGAACATGTATATTGTGTTAGTGTTATGATATAAATAGATATAAATAAGCTTTAATTTTTTATATTAATTCAATAATGAAATAATTTAAATAAATTACTTTAATTATATGTATTTTTGAAATGGTAACAATTTTGCTTGAAAGAAATAGTTTCAGTAATATATAAAAAATTTGATAAATTGCTATTAACTCTTAACAAAAGCAATTCTAATTTCATATGCCGACTGTAGCTACACAATTAGAATTCACAACGTATACAAAAAATTTCCAGCTGACTGCGCCAACAACAATTACCAAGGAAATCTACAAACAAGAACGCACAGAGAAAAACATCATAGCGGAACTTTTAGAACTTTTAGTACTTTTTGATTTTCATCCTACATGTAGGACGGGCTGCAGTATGAGCTTTCGCACATCCTACATGTCCGTCCGACCCGTCAAATCCATCCTACATGTAGGATAGTCCAAAACCCCCTATTAGCATGAAAATTGTTATATAGCAGTAAGGCGGTCCGTAGCAGAACAACGTCTTGCAGGGAATACTAATATTTTATATATAGGTTTTCGCTTCGTCGACATTCCAATCACTGCTATACTTTTTTTTTTATTTTTGTGCTTGAAATGCCCAAACACAGGCACTTTGAGGATTTTTGAAAAAAACATCAAGTTTCAACAGCTATAACTTTTTGATCCGAGTTTTGTTTTTTGCAATTTTTTTCACAAAATAGCGAAAGACTATGCACCCCGTTACGTCGTTTTTTTAATTTTTAATTTTCGTTTTGTTTTGGATTCTGGGATTTTGAAGTCTGTTCAAAAGAGCTTATTTCGACATTCTATGATGTTGAAGAAAACTGAAAAAAGTCTAGTTTTTTTTGTGCTTACAATTCTGAGACCAACAGCTAATAAGTAAATGATGTAAGCATGGATAATACAATTTTAATGGTTTTAAAGTTATAGAGATTTCATATTTAAAAATATGTCATTTTGTGCAGTCACTGAAGAAATACGCATTTTTGATAAGGTTTTTAACCATTTTATAAAACGAACACAACAATAAAATGTACTTAAGAAGTTTCCACAGAAATAATTAATTCACTAAAAACGTAAGTGCCCTATGGCGGGCTCAATACGTTCACATTCTTCGTCGGTTTTTCATTGTAGTAATGAGGATTCACTGAGGACTTTCATTAATTGAATAAGGTAAGAATTATATGGAACTTGTAATTGAGTCTTTGAAAAAAATTTGATAAAACCGTTTGATGAAATATTGTACAAAAACTAAAACCTTGTATAAGGGAAATTAGTCCCTTTTGTTCAAATATCTTCAAAAGCAAATTTTCAGTATTCAGATTAAGGCCCTTTTGAAGAGAAACATAAACTTTTATGCACAAAATATTGGGAAAATTTACGATTTTCTTAATTTTTTTTTGTGCAAATGATAGGATTAAATATTTTAAGTGCTAAACCATAGTGAAAACAGCTATTTTCAAAAAATTTAAATAGGAACTTTTGAACAGACACTCCTCATTTGTATTAAGTGTTGTTTCAGAAAATATTTCAACAACATTTTATTGCAATTTCTCAAATTTGGATTTTTACAATTTTTTTTTTATTGAAACAAGAAATAAAATAACATTTTTCAAAAAAGTAAAATATCACAACTTTGGTACTTTTAATCCAATTTTTATGTTTATTTACTTATTTTAATGAACAATTTCATTAAAAACGAAATGGATAATTTTTTTTTAAAATTTACTTCAAGAGATGTTTCGAACTCTTGTTCGAACTAAAAAATTTATTGGGCTCTTGAGCTAGTTTTAAAAATCTATCAATCGGCACGAAACTTTATAGATTTTATTTTTATATCAAATCGACTATTTTTAATCTATGGCGCCAACAATTTGGTCTATGGGGGAGAAAACATTTAATATACATATAAAAATTCCTTTTGATTTATCGATATCAAAAACTATCAATATTTTTTTATGCACCCCGCCCTTGGGTAAATCCTGGCTACGGGCCTGTAACCTACACATAAAATTCATCGTAAAAATTGATGAAACTAGCACTCGCATAATAACTTACCGAAGTCCAATCTGTGTAAAAAGTTACTTCTGCAAATTTCATTCTGGCGATTTTGTGGCGCGGCAGAAGTCGTGGAACCAATTTCATTTTAGCGTGCTTTATATTTGGATAACCCTTCTGTGACCTTCAAATGGTTTGTCGAGACACTTCCACAGAACTTAAGGTTTGATTACCCAGCCGTAATATGAGGTGGCGCAGCGCGATGTAGCGTAGTGCGACGTTGTCTCGAAGATAAACGATTGCCGAAATAGTAGTCCAACCCGTCGCCGTTTTGTAGCCCGCACGAAATTTGTAATAAAGGCATACGTTTTTTTCTAGCAAGCTTATTAATTTCTCCTCTTCAATAAAAGACTGCATCCTTTCCTATATTGTATTAAAATTTACGTCGCCGTGTTACGATTTCGGTAACGACTTGCACACATTTATCATTAAACAGATTTTAACTTGACAGTTGGCAACGTCACGCTACATTATCTTACGCTTGGGTAATCAAGCCTTTAGTGCCGCAAGTTGTTTGCAACTCTTACTTGAGTTGCCCGCGGCTCAAAAAATTTCTCTTTCATTTCGTTCACTGAGTTTTCTTTTTCTTCCTCGACCTTTTGCACATCCATAATTTTCAGGATTGTGCAAATAGCTACAAACAATCTAATGGCTCCGATCAATTTTCCGTGCAATAGACCTTATTCCCAATCCCTCAATTTTCAATGAAGTTATGAGCCCTCTTTCAAATTCCGTTAACTTTTTTCCACGTGGCATAGTAACAATTTTAGTTTTGATTTAAAAACTTTTTTCAGACAAAAAAAATTAGCCAAACACTGAAAAAACTGCAAACAGAATGGTTTATATGCAGCATGTTTAAAACAATATAAATTATTTTACCGTAAGGTGCTCTCAGCAAAGTATAATTATTGTTGTTTGTTTTTATTTATTTGTGTGAATCTTTTATAAAAAAGAGTTTATAAAAATTCCAGTAGTGTACAAAACGCTCAATTTTTGAGTGGATCTATTATTTTAAAACAAGGTGTATTTAAAACTGAACGAAAGTTCAATGTTGAATGCATAATTACGAAACATGAATACATACACATTTTTTAAAGCCTCTAAAAATTTAAACGGGGGGGGAATGAATTATTTTTTAGTTGCTCTCCATGCTCTAGCAGTTCGCCAGATACTTACAATGTTTGGCAGTTGCAAACAGCATGAGTGCTCCAAGATATAATGAGCCAAAGTATGAGAACTTAAATCAGCCAAAAGCAGTCAAGAACAAGTACATAAAGTAAGTGGCGAACTTACGTTAACCCTTCGAGTAGCCTGATGATGGTATAGAATAGTAAATAGAAAAAAATATGAAAAAAGATGCTTACGGCTGAAAATAAAGCATTAGGATCGTTGAGTTGCTTACAATTGAAATGATGCATGCCACACACAAAGTTTTCAAATTTTTATATATCATTTGGTTTGCTCTCGATGGGTTAAATACCGTTTAATACTTTTTATTTGTTTTTTTTACCGAGTTCTTTCATACAATTCTGGGTAAGTAACAAATTTCATTTTTCATGTAGAAAAAAATTGTACAAAAACTACTTTCATAGTGTACCACAAGACAACGATGAGTTCGCTTCATTTTAGGGACTTGGCCTCTCGTCCCGAATCAACCAAACAAACTGCTTATTCAGGATTTCTTTTAAAACATGTTTATGTTCTCTATTCAATTTGGAAGTTTACATGAAAGCTGCTCTAAACACATCAGCAATTCACTAGGCGCCAATGTGCCTTCCAAAAATGAAAAAAAAAATAGTAATGAAGCTAAACAACGCATGATAACGGATATGAAACATCCTCTGCGTAACGAGCTTACTGTAAGTAAAGTTATCAAAAGTTTAGGACTAAATAAGAGAACTATTAACAAAAAAAAAAAGAGAGAACAGAAAGAAACTTTTTAAAACTTATATAACTATAATAACTGAAACATTTTTAATTAATTACATATTTTATTTATTTCTTTATGAAACATTTAGTTAAAAATTGTAACGTAAAATAAATCTAAATTTATTTATACACTGAACCAAAAAAGGACATATTATAAATGAAAAAATTCATAACTGATTTGAAAGTATAATTAAATTGCTACCAAAGAAAAGTTGCATACAATTTATTAGGCAATCTACATACAAAATCTTATCTTTGTAAACGTCAAAAAATGTATGAAAATGTATGGAAGTTTGGTAAGATATAATGAATTTTCATACAAATTTGCATGTAGCGTTTCATTGGATTTAGGAAGTTTTTATAAAAAGTAAGAACAACTACATAGATATGTTTATGAAGAGTTCAATGGTATGCACGAAGTTTCCATAGCACCAATAATCAAAATACATAAGTTTTTATTAATTCACATTTCAGTAGGCGGCACAGTTGAATATAATTAAAAGAAATATGTGTATATATATATTTTCTATGACCGAGTGCAATGGTTTTTGGAATATTGATTAAGTTAAACAAAATAATTGCATAGTAGAGGTGGGTAATAGCACAATTTTTTGTGTGTTGACTCACCAACACATGTGCACCCTTGTGTGTCAGCACACTGTGCTAGCACAATTGTGCCACAATCGATAGATAGATAACAAATAGAGTGCTAACACCCTTTTCTATTGATTTGTTTACAATAATCACAAATTGCATATTTTCAATTATTGCAAGTTAACCAAAGTAAAAGCAAAATCAACTGTACTAAGCAAAAACTTACAAAATGTAAGTAATATAGTGCACAGTAGCGATAACCAATGAGTGTCAGTGAAGAAGCTTAGCACAACACTCTGCTATTCATCCCAACACAGCATACAAAAGTAACTTTAAGTGCAAAAGCTCGTCAAAGCTCTGCTCTTTGCGTGCTATTGTGCCACTATGTGAGTCAACGTAGTGTGCTATCACACATGGCACACTACAGGGAGTCAGCACAGTGCCATAGCACAGCACTGAGTTATCCACCTCTATTGCAATGAAATATATTTTCTATCGTCGAGAGATGCATAAAAACCAACTGACAATGAAGTAAGGAAAAGCCGAATAAATGAGTAACGGCACTTTGGGCCGATGATTTTGTTGTATAAACAAAAATGTTTAAATATGATTGTTTCATAGAGTTAATGAAATGTCTTAAGATTTCTTTATAGAAGTTTTCCTGTATTCTACGATAAGTGTTTCATAGTACTTAGGTACGGTTTCTAATAAAATATCTATGGAGAAATTTACATATATTTTGAACATTTTCTAAAGGGCTATGCAAAAAGGCTAAAGCATATTAATGAAAAATGTTTATGTTTATGAAAATGTACTATTTTGGTTTAGTGTATATTATTATCATTTTAATAATATTATTAACATATTTATAGCTCTATTAACATTGGTTAAAAATTGTTTCCAAACATGATAAGTTATTAAAATTATAATTTAATTAAAGTTTTTTCTAAATGACCTTGTTATTTATTATGTTGATTTTATATGATTTAAATACAAATTCTAAATATTTGATAGCTTAAATCATACTTGATTTTAAATACGAATTCTAGTTGTTTGATAGTTTAAAATCGTTTATTGGCTTTAGGTCAAGGTTAGAACAATTAATTGTTCTAACCTTGAATTAACGAATTTTTCCAAAGAAACAACAACAAGGTTTTCAATATAAAAAGGAAAACAACAACGTTTTCAATATGAAAAGGGAAACATCACTAGCTGATTTTATTGCAATTTTGGCCCTGCTAAAGGCTTCATCAGAAATCTTTGTGATACGCCGTGCAATACAACAACAAACATGAAAATACAAAATGGGAGAAAAACTGAGAAATTGACACTTAAAATCTCATCGCCTCTGTGGTGCAGTGCGCTAATGCGCGCTTGCACAGCGTGTCACAAAGATTTCTGATGAAGCCTTTAGCAGAGCCGAAATTGCAATAAAATCAGCTAGTGATATTTTCGTTTTCATATTGAAAACGTTGTTGTTGTTGTTTATTCGAAAAGATTCGTTGGAACAATTAATTGTTCTAACCTTGACCTAAAGCTCAATAAACGATTGAGTGAAAATTCGTGAAACTAGCCACCTAAAACAAGAAGTCGTAATTTTTATATCTTTTATGGATATTATTGAAGTGTATATGAAAAAAAAAACAAACTGCAATTTTTTTTTTAGTTTTTTTTTCAATGAGTTACAAAGAATTTAGTTTTAGGCCACTGTTTTAGTAAAATTAATTTTGCTAAGTAACGGGTTGTTGAAATTTCTTGATTTTTGGGCCAAATACTCGTAATACACGTTAAATAACAAAACTGATTTTTTAAAAAAAAATTTTTTTTTTAAAAGTAATAAGTTTTTATAAAAAACTAGCTGAACCCGGTGTGCTTCGCTACCCCCCTCGTACCAGGATTGCATTTCAAAATTGTGGCAATACCAAAATCACTTTTCACGCCATTGAATTTTCGAAATAAGTCCACCCCAGCGCTACCTACCGTGTCCATTTATACACAAATTATTTTCTTATGATTAAACAAACATACATTCTGAATTTCAGTTAAATTGGTCCATAAATTCAAATTTTCGATATAAGTCCACCCCAGCGCCACCTATCGGGTCCATTTATACACAAATTATTTTCTTATGATTAAACAAACATACATTCTGAATTTCAGTTAAATTGGTCCATAAATTCAAATTTTCGATATAAGTCCACCCCAGCGCCACCTATCGGGTCCATTTATACACAAATTATTTTCTTATGATTAAACAAACATACATTCTGAATTTCAGTTAAATTGGTCCATAAATTCAAATTTTCGATATAAGTCCACCCCAACGCCACCTATCGGACTTTCCCGGAGGGTTTTTCCAAAATTTTCCTTCGTAAAAACCTTCTCCTGGCAATTATAAACAACTGAAAAAAAATTTTAGACAAATCGGCCCAGCCATTCTCAATTGATGTTTTACTATACATTTTTTACACCATTTTTATATATATAGATTAAACAAACATACATTCTGAATTTCAGTTAAATTGGTCCATAAATTCAAATTTTCGATATAAGTCCACCCCAACGCCACCTATCGGACTTTCCCGGAGGGTTTTTCCAAAATTTTCCTTCGTAAAAACCTTCTCCTGGCAATTATAAACAACTGAAAAAAAATTTTAGACAAATCGGCCCAGCCATTCTCAATTGATGTTTTACTATACATTTTTTACACCATTTTTATATATATAGATTTAAAAAAAAAAAGTTCTGGACTTCATATATCAAAATATTAGATACTAATACAAATTTAGAAATAATACAAAAAAAAAAATGATGTATTCTCCATAAACAAGCCTGTTATGAAATGTTTTAAATCTGCACTACCTGTCTTGTGCGAGCCATACAGAGCACCGCACAGTGGAATAATTGGTACAAACTAGAGGGAATAAATTATGTTGATAAAATTTTTGAGATTTAGGCACAGAAAGAACAAAAAAAGGATTTTTAAATATTTGAACAAGTGGGCGAGGCACCTCCCATACAAATGTATCTTATTTTTCGCAATATCTGAAAAACCAGTGAAACCATGACAACAGAAAGTTAGTCAGTCATCAACTGCATCATTTAAAGGAAATGTGTCTAAAGAAGGCGTTATTGGACAAGTGGGAGTGGCACAAACATTCGGCACCACCCATACAAATGGATCACATTTTTAGCAATATCTAGTTGTTGTGGCGTTACTAGTTCTCTTGATATTGCTAAAAATGTGATCCATTTGTATGGGAGGTGCCACTCCCACTTGTCCAATCACGCCTTCTTTTGACGCATTTCCTTTAAATGATGCATTTCATGACTGACTAAGTTTCTGTTGTCATGGTTTCACTGATTTTTCAGATATTGCGAAGAATAAGATACATTTGTATGGGAGGTGCCACGCCCATTTGTCCAAATATTTAAAACCCTTTTTTAGTACTTTTCTGTGCCTAAATCACTAAAAACGTCATCAAAATAATTTATTCCCTCTAGTTTCTACCAATTATTCCATTGTGCAGTGCTCTGTATGGCTCGCACAAGACAGGTAGTGCAGACTTAAAACATTTCATAACATACTTTTTTATGGAGAATACATCATTTTTATTTTTTTGTATTATTTCTAAATTTGCTTTAGTATGTTATATTTTTTTAAAAATTTTCTATGAGGTCCAGATTTTTAAAAATTTTTTATAAGAACTTATTAATTTCAAAGAAAAATTTTTTTTTTAAAAAAATCAGTTTTGTAATTTAACGTGTATTACGAGTATTTGGCCCAAAAATCAAGAAATTTTAACAACCCGTTACTTAGCAAAATTAATTTTACTAAAGCAGTGGCCTAAAACTAAATTCTTTGTAACTCATTGAAAAAAAAACTAAAAAAAAAATTGCAATTTGTTTTTTTTTCATATACACTTCAATAATATCCATAAAAGATATACAAATTACGACTTCTTGTTTTAGGTGGCTAGTTTCACGAATTTTCACTCATTTTGAACTATCAAACAACTAGAATTTGTATTTAAAATCAAGTATGATTTAAACTATCAAACATTTAGAATTTCCATGTAAATCATATAAAATCAACATTATAATTTAATGTTATAAGAGCTCGAACCGTAGATATTTTAAAGTCTGTTTCTTTCGTTACAACATTAGGAAAGTGCTAGCAATGTTGTTAATTAATGTAGCAATCATTGAAAAGGGTATTTTGTTAGAAAACTTTCAGAAATGGCGTTTAGTATTGCAATATAGCTTTTAGTTTATCAATAAGTTTTGATATTTTTCAAGCGGGCTTGTTAGTATGAATATTAAGTACATTTTTTTTATCTATGCACTAAAAAACATACACTACGGTGAAGAACTATAGACGCACCCTATTGTTTCTACATTAAGTACGCCCATGACAAGAAAAAATAGTTTTATGGAATGCATTAAAGAGAACATATACAGTTAACAACTTAGGAGAGGAACATTAAAAATTGGTACCGTTATAATTATTTTTAAATTTAAACTGGTGCATAAATATAGATGCACTTTCAATATGCTTCACATATGTGTGAGCTGTCACCGGCAAAGCATTCACAAATAATTTTGTTGAGTTTTTTGTTAATTCTTGATTTTTTTTTTGCAATGCCGCGTGGTCAATATTTAACCGACACAGAAAAGGGGTAAAATTTTCGCTTTTAGAGAAGAAAGTTTCAGTATTCGCGAAATTTCTCGAAAACTTAAGCAATCAGATCACTTAGAGCGCAATTTTTTTATAGATCCAAGTAGTTACTGTAAAAATAAGAAATGCGAAAGAAAACAAAAGCTTTCTTTGCGTGATAAACGCAGTATTATAAAAGCAGCCAGCAACTCTATGAAAATCAGAGGACCAATAGCAAAAGATTTAAGGTTAAATGTATTAAAATGGATTGTTAATAATGTGTTAAAAAATTGTAACCATATTGTTCGGCAAAAATTAAAGTCAATGCCAAAATTATTACCTCGTCATAAAATAGCCCGCCTTGATTACGGAGGATAAAACATGAATACTGACTGGAAACAAGTATGTTTTTGTCAATAACATATCTTTTAAAAAAGCTAACCAATTTTTCATTTAAGATAATTTTTTCTTATGAGAAACAGTTTAATTTAAATGGTGCGGATGGTTTTAACTCTTACTGGCGAGATCTACGTAAAAAACCACGGTATTTTTCAAAGAGAAATTTCGGTGGAGGCTCTTCGATGGTTTGGGAAGCATTTTGTGTAGATGGAATGCTGGAGGTTGCATTTCCAAGCACTCGCATGAATTCGGAGGAATATACATATTACTAACAACAAACCTACTTCCATATTTGGAATGACGCCTCTCGGAAAATTTAATTTGTCAGCAAGATAATGCCTCCGTACACAAGAGTAATGCGACCCGCTCGTGGATTGAAGCGAAAAATGTTGATGTTTTGTAATGACCAGCCTGTTCCCCAGACCAAAATCCTACTGAAAACGTCTGGGGAATAAAAGATCGGAAAATGTACTCTGAAAATAAGTAATATGACAGTATTGGAGACCTAAAAATTGGAGTGACTAAGGCATGGGAGTCAATTAATCCGAATGTTCGTGCAAAGTTGTTTCAAATTATTCCAAGCAGGATATTTGATATTCTATAGTAGTGCACCGCCCAAAAATTGAATATTATTTTAGAAATAACTTTTTGTTTCATTTCCTTTCAAGTTGCATCTTTGGGTTTCCCTCAATTTTTTAAGTCGCCTGGCTCTCGTCGGTCATCAACGTCCTCAACTGAAGTTAACATTGCTAAAGTGAAGGAAATGCACACATGTATAGTTGATTTCATTTTACATGATTTCATATTTCATGGCGGCAGCAACATAAAATTCAATATGATTTTACATAAAATCATTTTTGAATCATGTAAACACAAAAACGCATGAGCATATTCATGGTGTGTACTGTATCAGTGCCAGTACTGTAGCAGAACCAGTTTTGTAGCTGTACCTGTACTGTATCAGTACCGTTACCATTTCAGTACCAGTGCTGTAACTGTACTGTACCTGTACTGTACCTGTACTGTACCTGTACTGTACCTGTACTGTACCTGTACTGTACCTGCACTGTACCTGTACTCTACCTGTACTGTACCTGTACTATACCTATACTATATCAGTACCATCACTGTATCAGTACCATAACTGTATCAGTACCAGTACTCCTGACAACCCCCCCTCCACATTACGAAAATCATCCCGATCCACACCCCGATTCTCAGGTGCTGAATGATTTAACCCTCAGAGTGCACCCTGGGTATGCGATCCCCGAGTCGAATTTTACTGCACTTGGTATTTCCAAAAAGTTAGAGTGAGGGATCTAAGAGTGGTTGGGGAAAAAAGTAGGGACCACCTACTACTCTTAAGTAAGGTTAGAGACTCCACTTGTTACGGCTACGAGGGGGTCCAAATAAAACTATCAATGATTATTCAGTATTTTCCGTTTTATTCCCTAAATTCAATATTAATTAAGTATAGAAATAAGTCTTAGTTAATAAGATTCTTACACTTTTGTGTGACCCTCGTGCTTGCCGCTTAACAAAGAAAGTTATAATAAGTAGTTAACATATATATTCAAAGAAGTGATTTCAAGTTACTGTTCAATATCTGTTCAAACTATCGAGGTATTGCAAAATTAAGTGCAACCCATAAGTTATTTGAGAAAATCATAACTGATCAATTAACCCACTCCGTGTCTTCCACCATTTCTGTCTCTCAACATGGTTTTCTGAAGGGTAGGTCCACTACAACAAACCTCTTAGAGTTTATTACGCATGTTATAAATAGTTTTACTTTGGGACTGCAGGCTGATGTTATTTATATGGATTTTAGCAAAGCCTTCGACAGTGTGAAGCATAATCTTCTTTTGAAAAAACTCCACCTTATTGGGTTTCTTGTCACATTATTAAATTGGATTAATTCGTATTTATCTAGACATACTCAAAAGGTTTTATATAAGAATTCTCTTTCAAAAAGTATTTCGGTCACTTCTGGCGTTCCTCAGGGTAGTCATCTTGGACCGGTTTTGTTTTTACTATTCATTAATGATCTTCCTTCGGTAATAAAACACTGTAACGTCTTAATGTATGCTGAAGACGTGAAACTTTTTCTTTGTCACAAATCACCCGAAGAACGACATCTTTTACAATCTGTTCTAAATAGACTTTGGACCGGTGTAGCTTAAATATATTCAATATTAACTTGAAAAAATGTAAGCAAATGACATTCTCGCGTAAATCTGCTCATAACATAAATTACACTATAAATAACACTAACTTAGAAATAGTTTACAGTTTTCTTGATCTTGGTGTTATTATGGATTCAAAACTTCGCTTCAATCTCCACGTTAATATGGTGATAAATAAGGCAAGAGGAGTCCTAGGATTTATTAAAGATGGGCTAAAGAATTCAGTGATCCCTTTAATATTAAATGATTATATACCTCTCTCGTAAGGCCAATTCTTGAATATGCATCAGTTATATGGAACCCACAATATAATGTCTACATCGACCCAAATCAGTTTTTACTTTACGTTGTAGTGCACTCCAATCTAAACTTTGCTATAACTACAACTTAAACACATTTATTTGATGTACTTATTATTTATAAACATTTAACACATAAAGATCTATTCTAGAACTAACATTTCTATAAACGTAGCCTAAGCACATTTATGTAGCAAACAAACAAAACAAACACAACTATTATTTACCATCTTACTCGCTTGCACTCTATGTTTACATAACTACACTACATAACTGCATTACAATGACTACATAAACTAATGTTCTACTTAGTTATGATTATATTAAATTAGGTATATATATAATTTTGTATTTATTTTAAGTTTAAAAAATACTGTTGCTAAGCTTATAAGCCGAAGAAAATCTAAAAATAAAATCACTTAAGTTTTGAGCTTTAAACTAATTGCTCCTTATTTCTATTCTAAAGCGCCTGAAGGCACCTTTGGGTGACGGCGCTAAAGAATCTTTTTTTTTTTAAACTGGCCAGTAGCGCTCTTAAGCGCTGGCAATTAATTATATTAAAAGTATTTTTCATACGCGTAAAATCTTAAACCGCGTAAGCCGCGTAAGCAACATATTGCTTAAAATTACGCGCGTCCAACATTACATGGCGATCCTGCAACACGAACCAAAATCTGATGCGCACGGAGGAGAAAATTTTGCCGTCGGCAAAACGCAATGGTGTCGTGAATGCACCAAAAGACAACCGTCGCGTATTAACATTGATGGATACCGACGACAATCAGCTAAGGAGCAGCCGATGCAGCAAAAACAACAATATCATCAACAATAAACAAAAATAAGCTACATAAAAGAAAGCCGATTCAACAACAACAACACTAAAAACAAAAACAACGATAAACAAAATTTTTTTATTGATTTCTTTTAAAATAGTTATTAAAATTATATTGTGAAAAACATGACAATAAAAACACTACACATATAAAAAAAACTAAATTAAATCCATTTTTCTATATCATTATTTTGGTCAAACTTTTTTAAGCAGTTTTGTCACTTCAAAACAAAACAAAAAATATCACAAAAACACACACATACATACACTTTTCTTTTATATATTGCTTTGCGTGCAATATACTTGTTGCCTTTTTTTTGTAAATTAAATTTTTTTACAATCAATTTTTTTCGCTTTTGCTTGCTATGTTTTTTGTTTTTGCCTAGCAATGCCAATTGTTTTTTAACACAACACTGAGTACGCAATAAAATGGAATTCTGCTTATATATGCATCGCGAAACACAATATAAACTATTTAAAACACTTAAATTAAATTAACTCACTTTTATATTATTTTAGCTATTTTTTTTTTTTTGATATACGCACATGCGACCGGTCATTTAGTCATTTAGTTCTTTGTTTACTTTCTTATTGCAACACTTGTTTTATATAATGGTACTACCATAGGGTGTTCCACACGAATTAAAATATAAATAACTTAATCTATTACAAAAAAATTTATATGGAAATAATTGAAAGAAACATTTTAATATTAGAAAATTTTATATTAAGCTTTAAGAAAAGTAAAAACAGAAAATGCAGTAGTGAATACGTAAAAAGTGAGTTGAATTTTTTTCAAAATATAAAAGTTGGAACAGAGAATATTGAAGACAATGAAGATTGTCGAATTTTAAAAGTAAAATTCAACAATATTTATTATGAAGTTGTGAATATAATAAATAATTTAGTTATAAAAGTAAATACAAAAAGTTTAAAAGAAATAGGTAATATAGATTTAGATTTATCAAACATTTAGAAGGAAGAGAAAATTTCGCCAAAAATGTTAAATTTCGACATTAATGTGGTAGGTAAAAACCTTAAAGTTTTTAAACGAAACTATAATGGAGTAGAGGATTTTATTGTACAAGCAGAATTATTGCATGATTTAGTGAAGAATGATGATAAGGAAATTTTTGTTATATATATGTATATAATTTTAAATTAATCACCCAAGTACGCAGCATACTTGGACGTTCACACCGGCCTTCTACATTGGCGGAATTAAAAACTTTATTGGAAAAATCGTACCCAAATCCGAAAAATTTCCAACATATATTAAATGAATTTAGTTCACTTAAACAAAATAATATGCCAATAGCAGCATTCAGAGAAAAATTGGTAGAACTTTCAGAACAGCTGAGTTTGTATGAAATAAAAAGTCTAGAAAATCCGAGTAAGGACGCGAAAGATGCGGTATACAAAATAAATGAGAGCATGGCGCTCAATATTTTCTCAAAAGGTGTTGATACAGAATATAGATTACTAGGAAATCCACCTGAAACTCTTGGTGAAGCTGTTGAGAGGTGTATGGCGGTAGAAGAAAGTTTAAAGGCCAATGGAAATAATATTTTCCAAATTAGAAACAGTTTTAAAAATCGAAAATACAAAAATACTAGCCATAAAGAGAAGTATGAATAAAAACGAGAATAAAAAAACTCAACCAGTAACAATTTAGAACATATTCCAGGCAGTAAGATTGATCACCTTTTTGTGTGGGAATGCACTTCACTATCGGACGTAAACAAAATAAGAAAACTAAAATTTATAACAGAAAAAGATTTTAAGGGTACTCAGATAGACATAAAAGACAATCAGGTTTTTGTATGATGCAGTGACAATCCGATGTTCGCACAGATGACTTTGCAGAAACCGATTTCGAAGATGCAAAAACAAGGGATTGAAGAATTAGCATTGAATATTAATGATGATATATTGAGAAACGTGGCCACGGCAAATTTTAAAAGAATTTATAATTATTTAAATGTTGGTAAAAATAAAGTAAAAATAATCATTTATAGAGAACCAAAAAGAATAATAGAGATAGAAAACCAGAAAAGAATAATTGAAGAGTACCATAATTCAACCCATGGAAGTCATATGGGAATTAGAAAAACGATTTTAAAAATAAAGCAGAGGTATATATGGAAAAACATGAGTAGAATGATTAAAAATTTTTTATAAATATTTGCGGAACATGTAAAATTAACAAACAAACCAGACATACAAAAGAACTACTAACCCTTCAAACCAAGTTCGGAGCGCTCATAATTCGGACTCTGAAAAGAGTCTTATTAAAGAGGATTTTATGAGTTCCCTCTTATTTATGAGTTTTTAAAGTGTATTTTTTTGTATTTTCATAACGTACACTCCTAAAAAGTACTTATTTCGGATTGTTTTAGGAGTACTTCAGTTAAGGGTTCAGAAAAAACTCAAATTTAAGAGTGTTTTGTGAAAAGCCTCCTGAAAATGAGTTTTTAATGTGTATTTACTGTATTTAATAAAAACTGTGCGTTTTCAAAGCACACATTTAAAGAAAAAAAGCATGTTTTGAAATATTGTTCATTGACATAAAATATAAAATATTTCATTCCGGTCAGTAATCGAGGTTGAATATTATATTCAGACATGTTTCGATAAATAATACTAGTCTACAAATTTCGTATCCGGAAAACCCATTAATATTCCTATATGTACTTTCATTGCAGGCTTAAAATCTGTACTCAATTTCCTCCCATATTATAAGATTTTCAAGATCTTTTGTTTTATATTGATTTTTTCTAAAATACCAAATATTATTTTTTTTATGGTGAGTAGTTTAGATTCTAGATCAATAATACTAAACACGTGCAAAAACGTAAAACACCCTGTATCTTGAAAATTTTACAATATAAGGAAACTGAAAACAGATTTAAATCCATAGCTAAATGATTCTTTTCGATGCTCATATTCAAAGGAAAACAAGCTCATTTTCTGCACTTTTATGTTTATTTTATGAAGAAAAAAAGGGCAAAAATAGTTATCATAAAAGAGTTTTTTAGGATTCATATTGATGCCTCATAAGAGTGACCAGTTTCAAAGGAAATCTAGCACGTTTCGGAAACTTTTAAGAGTCTATTATGAGTATTAAAAAGCAAATATAAGATTCATAAAAGACTCTTATAGGAGTCCGAATAAACTACTTTTGAGAGTCAAAAAAGTATCATTTTGTGCTCATATTTGAGTTCTTAAAGAGGGACCACTTTCAAAGGAAAAACTGCTCTTTTATGAAACTTATAAGAGCTCATTATGAGGGCTCTGGCTCCTACAAATGAGTCATAAAAGAGTCTTTACAGACTCATATGGTTTGCAGGGTAACTGTGACAGACACACCAGGAACTAGTTTTGAAGTACAATAGTTTCAATAGATACTGTAGGTCCTCTACGATTAACAAATTACTACTGGTACATACTCACCATGCAGTGCGAATTCACAAAATATGTTATAGCATGTCCTATGGAAACGAAAGACGCCAAAACAGTAGCCAAAACTTTAATAGAAAACTTAATTTTGATTTATGGGAATTTTAAAACAATAAAGTCGGATAGGGGTACAGAGTTTACCAATGAGTTGATGTCGCAAATATGCAGTTAATTAAAAATAAAACAAGTTTTTAGCACACCGTGTCATCACGAAACTCTTGGTTCTATAGAGAGGAACCACAGAGTGCCAAACGAGTTTTTACTTAATTTTTGCAAAGATGACGAATGGGACCATTGGATCCCATACTTCACGTTTGCGTACAATACGACACCTCATATCGATACGAACTATAGTCCATTTGAACTTATTTTTGGCAAATTGGCAAACCTACCAAATGAACAATTAGAAACATTTAAATTTACAATACTGAAAATTATGCGCAAGAACTAAAAAGTAGATTAGCATATTCTTTAAAAAAAGCATATGAATTGATAAACATAGCTAAAGAGAAGCGAAAGAAAGATAATGAAATTTCAAACCCACTTAATATAAATATTGCTGACAAAATATTTGTAAAAAGAATGAACAGAAGAAAGTATCAATCACCATATCTGGTCCATACACTGTAATTAAGAAAAATGGAGTAAATACAATAATAGATGTAAATGGAAAATTAAAAGAATACCACAATAATTTATTAAAAAAATGGTTTTAATTGAAATGAAATATTGTATTAAATATATTGAAATTTGTTAAAATATCAAAATAAACATATTTGAATTGTATAATTACCAATTATAAATGTATTGAAATTTATTAATATATCAAAATGGAAATATAAACAAACATATTTTAATTGTATAAAACCAAGTTATAAATAAATTGAAATCTATTGAAATCTAAAAATTAAAATATTTAAATAATATAATTACCAATTTGAAATTTATTAAAATATTTTAATTGTATATATTATAAAAAAAAGCATTTGCATTGTATAATTTTAAAAATTATTTTTTTAAATCAAATAAGGGATGGGGGTGTAGTGCACTCCAATCTAATCTTTGCTATAACTACAACTTAAACACATTTATTTGATGCACTTATTATTTATAAACATTTAACACATAAAGATTTATTCTACAACTAACATTTCTATAAACGTAGCCTAAGCACATTTATGCAGCAAACAAACAAAACAAACACAACTATTATTTACATTCTTACTCGCTTGCACTCTATGTTGACATAACTACACTACATAAATGCATTACAATGACTACATAAACTAATGTTCTACTTAATTATGATTATATTAAATTAGATATATATATAATTTTGTATTTATTTTAAGTTTAAAAAATACTGTTACTAAGCTTATAAGCCGAAGAAAATCTAAAAATAAAATCACTTAAGTTTTGTGGGGGGTGAAAAATCTCAAGCGTCAAATGGTCGTTTGACAGATAGTAGTAGCGTGGGTTGGCGAACCAACCTTAATGAAAATGTCACTGTCATAACGTATCCTCAATTTTGACAGCTAAGTCGACAGTTGTTTCCATGCTCAGGCTTGAATTTGAATTTAGAATTCAAATCAGCAGAGGAAACACTACGACTGATCAACCGGAAGAGTTTTTTTTCTCATCGGCTCACCCGGTAAAACCCGTTGTGTTGTGCCCTCGTTTGGTCTGGAATTTGAATTCAAATTCAAACCTGTGCTGGGATTTCAAGTCTGAAGCGATTAAATATAATTGATGGTTTTTGTTTTTTTTTGCTTGCCTTGAGTGTCCATGTCAGCCGTTGTTAATTAGTGCCTACATTGTGACATCTTTTAAACTTGCCAGCTGACATGTTTGTTATGCTGAATTAATTGCTTGTTAAAGCCCTTTCGTTGTATATGTGGCCTGATTGATGCAAACATCGCAAGAAAAGGGTTCAAACACAGTGTCCGACAGTTTGCGCAAACACTCGTTTGCACCGACATTCGGTGTAAGCTGTCATTAAACCATGTTGTATAACCTAGCGTGTTGCACTGTCGGACTTGCCTATGTAAACGAAAATACAACCGGTGGCTGCTGTCAACGAAAAGAGCGATGGCTGGCGAACTTCCGGCCTTTGTCTTTTTTTTCGCTGATGGTAACCGGGGCAGTCGCTGTTGATCATCTGGGTCAGTTAAAATCTTAATATATAAAAAACATCTTATATTTTATTTTCTCTTCCACCCACCACAACAGCAGCAACAGTTTTGAAAAGTGGCTTCAAAAATCATTAAATTAACAGCGACAAAGAGTGCGTTAAGCCAAAAAAGTGTTTGTACTAGTAATTGTGTTAAGCAGCTTCGACAACTACTACAAAAACAACTTGCATATAATTTTTAAATATTGCTATTTGAAAAAAAGGGAAAAAAGAAAACAAATGGTTTTGCTTCAGTCGAGTAGTTTTATTTCAACTCAACCTCTACTCCACTTAAAAGGCAAGCAAGAACACCATTTACAACAACAACAGCAACAACCCGCGCTGGTTGCAAATTTGCAATTAATAGCATTATAACTCGTCCTGAAGCGCAGATGTTGTTACTTGGCTTAGCAATAGCTGAAATTGCAAAGCATGGCTGGCTCATTCAACTTGCAAATCCGCGTTTGACACAATGGTATCGTGACGCTATTACTGCCGTTTTAACTTTTACATCTGCTCAGCAGCAGCAGCAACAACTGGTAATATGCTCATATAATATCATTGTTAATCTTTTGCAAAATTTACAAAACATTACTATCGTTTAGCAAATCTTGGCGGCCCAACAGCACCAACAACAATAGCAGCTACGGACCGCTTTTGCTAATGCTCCACTGTGGGCCACGTCAGCCACCAAAGCGACACAGCAGCAACACTAGTTAGCGCCACCAACAACCGGCTTCCAAACCGGTACCAAAAGGTAGCGCAACCTCCACCAAATGCCACCAGCATTTGCACCACTTATTGACAGCAGTGTCGAAGTGCAACCACCACCAAAGTGCCACCAGCACCACAGCTGTGACACTGCACCAGCACAACAACAAGCGCTAAGCAACAACCACATCACCATCGGCGGTTGCAGACCAGGACAACAGGTTTTATTTACTATTATTTTTGAATTTTCTGATCTCCTGTTGGCTGCATTCATGAAGCCCGAAACCTACTCAACATGTTGAGCTAATCAGTGAGTGATCAGTCGCATTCAGTGGGTGCAAACTCAACGGTTGCGCAACGGTTGATTGGGTTGTAGGTTTCATGAACGCAGCTAGTGAAAACACTAGAAAAAAAACAACAACAATTTTTCTTGTTTTATAAAATTTTAGCTAACAATCGAGAAAGTAAACTAAATATTAATTGATTTAGAACTAAGGCAAAAATTAAACAAAATCTACTAAATAGAAATGGATTTTAAAATTTAAGCTTTAACTAAAGAAGATAAGCTAGATATACTTTGATGTATACACTAAAACTACTTTAACATAACAAGATAAAGTAATCTTAATATTAATTGATTTCGAACTAAAGCTAAATTTAAACGAAATCTACTAAATTGAAATAGATTTTATAAGTAAGCTAAAAATAAAGAAAATAGGCTAGATATGCGTTGATTATAAACTAAAACTAATTTAACACAACAAGACAAATAAATTATAATTGACTTTGAACTAAAGCTAAAAATAACGTCTATAAAATGATATTGATTTCAAAAGTTAATCTAAACCTACCCGAAACTACAATAGAACGCATATAAAGTAATATTCAACAATTAAGAAATAACATAACCTAAACCGGAGACTAAACTAAATAACGAAATCGGAAAACATATATCACAATTTAACTTAAACTAAATCGTCGCCTAAAACAAACTTAAAATGAAACCTAACGTATATTAAAACTTATTAGAAACTAAAAAAAATATCGAACTTAAGTTTGCCTCAAAATTAAACAACGTTGTTTCAAGATAAGTTCATTAAATATAATTTTTTTTGTAAGATATAAGAAACTAAAATAAATATCAAACTTAAATTTTTCTTAAATATATTAAACAACGATGTTTCAAGATAAGTTCATTAAACATAATTTTTTTTGTAAGATATTAGAAACTAAAATATATATCAAAATTAAATTTATCTCATATTAAACGATGTTTCCAGATAAGTTCATTAAACATAATTTTTTTTTGTAAGATATTAGAAACTAAAATAAATATCAAACTTAAATTTATCTTATATTAAGCAACTATGGTTCAATAGGGCAGTTCACGATCTTGTTGCATCGTTGCAAATGCAAAATAAACAGCTTTTACAAAAACAAAAAGCATATGTTGCAAAAGCTTTTCAATGCTTTTTGTTTTTGTAAAAGCTGTTTATTTTGCATTTGCAACGATGCAATAAGATCGTGAACTGCCTTAATATAAGTTGAGTAAAAATAAATTTTTTTTAGAGAACATTTAGTTCTTTTTGCCTGAAGCATCGACAGTCAGTGGCATAAGTATATTTTCAGTACACTGAACAAGAAGTTAATTTTTACCTTGTAATTACCATGAAAACTAACTACTTAGCTTATTTTTTGCTGATCTTAAAACCTACAAACTTATTCATGGCTCCTTCGGTACACTGAAAAACAAATGGTAACCTATCAATATCAATTAAGAAGTAATTCGCCTTTTTCAGTACACTGAAAGGAGATATTGTTTACCTCTTGACGTAGTGTATAATAAATTTATTTTTGTTCAGCACACTGCCAAATTAATGGTCACCATTTTCAGTACACTGAAAACATAACTATTCATACCATGAAAAAGGAAGTACCTTTTAGCACAGAAAAATTAATACTTACTAGTAATTACAATAAAAAATTAATTTCATTGCAGTACACTGAAAAGAAAAATATTTACCTTTTCGATTAAATCAAAAACAAAAAAACTTATTACTTACTTTTTCCATACACAGAAAAATTAATACTTACAAGTAATTACAATGAAAAATTAATATCATTGCAATACACTGAAAAAGAAAAATACTTACGTTTTAGATAAAATCAAAAACAAACAACTTATTACTTACTTATTCCATACACTGGAAAATTAATACTTACTTTTGATTACGATGAACAATTAATACTCGCCTTTATCAGTACACTGAAAAGAAATAATACTTTCCTGTCTATGAACAAAGAAAACTTACTGTTTGCCTTTTTCAGTACACTGCAAAATTAATTCTTACTCCTTTTATTACACTGAAAATTTGATACTTACCGTGTAAATCATACGAAAAATCCTTTATACATTGTAATGATAATTTAATAAAATAATTTCTTAATTTTGTCAAAATATATATAAAATCCCTTGAAATGGGTATCATGTTAATCCACTAAATTTGTGTAAAATTCTTTGGACCATTGAAAGGTAAGGACATGGTAAGGGACTGCTGCACTTAGGTGCACTATTCGGGTTAATGAAGTCACTTCTCCGTTCATTAACAGGCAGGGCGGGTATAGACTATGAGGGGAATTAACACCTTCCTCCCTCATACTATACGGTGCATAGAGGCTACGAGTCGGGTGGCGTTTTTTTCTTTCGGGTTTTTTTTGTCCTCTCTCCCATCCGTTTCCTGTTTCCGCCCATTTGAATTTTAATTCAAATGTTCCTTTTCCGTTTCCTTTTACCGTCTGCATACATCTAACTTGTGCAGATCGCATCCCACAACTTTCTGACGAAGCAATTCCACGACCATTTTCCCTGAGCTAAGCTGAAGCATAGCTAGGTATGCAGACGCCCGCTAAGTCAGGAAGTGCCTCGTCATCCGGTTTGCGGATGTCTTGACGCTACGAGGTGAATGTTCGGTTTTGTCACAGTTTTGAGCTTTAAACTAATTGCTCCTTATTTCTATTCTAAAGCGCCTGAAGGCATCTTTGGGTGACGGCGCTAAAGAATCCTTTTTTTTAACTGGCCAGTAGCGCTCTTAAGCGCTGACAATTAATTATATTTAAAGTATTTTTCATACGCGTAAAATCTTAAACCGCGTAAGCCGCGTAAGCAACATATTGCTTAAAATTACTCGCGTCCAACATTACAACGTCATAGTCGTTGGAATCCCCATATTCAGCTTCCATCGTATGAAATACGCCTTAAGATTGTTTTACTACCTTCCCTAAAGCGGGGTTCACATTGTCGATCTTGATTGGCACTCATGCTCAAATTCTCTCTTTTTACGCAGGTTCGCGTGTGTGGCCACTCTTTTTCGTCATTCAACAGTCAACAACAAAAAATATTTAAAGATAATAATGAAATGATTGAGGCAAGAAAATAACAACATATTATATTTCTTTCTTGATTACTCAATCACTTAATCACACAGTACCCAATATACCACAATGGAAAAATCTGAAACGCCCGACACGAAACATCCGAACAAATAAAGTAATTTACTGTAACCTCACTAACCCCTTAATAAAGACAACGTATTTACTTATATTTAATATATTTTTGTATAGTTTTTACTTTTCGACAAAACTTCTTTTTGTTCTTGTATTAAACGAAATAAAAAAAAAATCGAATTTAAAAAAAGTTTAATGAAATCTTGTGGAAATATTTTCTTAAACTATACCTTATGCAAATGCAAAATTTCTGTAATTTAAAAATTGTGTAAAAAAAATTAGAAAAAAATCGAAAAAGATATATTTCCCACTCGGAGTTATTTTTATTATTCTAAAAAAAAATTTTTGAATTTTTTGAGTATAAAAGGAACATTTATATCTTTAAACGTACTTACTTACTTAGTTGGCGCTACAACCGTATGTCGGTCTTGGCCTCATCTAAGAATTTGCGCCAGCCATATCTGTCTTTCGCTTGCTGGCGCCAGTTGGAAATTCCAAGCTTCGTCAGGTTGTCCTCTACTTGGTCTTTCCAATGAAGATGCGTTCGTCCTCTTCTGCGTTGACCGCCGCTGGGTATCGAATTGAATGTTTTATTCACTGGAGCATCGTCTTTCATGCGCTGAACATGACCAAGCAAGCGAAGCCGCTCGATTTTAATGCGCTTGACTATGTCGATGTCAGCGTACAGCTCATACAGCTCATCATTCCACCGTATTCGGTACTCGCCATTGACGCAGATTGGTCCGTAGACCTTACGATAATCTTTCTCTCGAATGCTCCTAAAGTCTTTTCATCCAAGTTTGTCCAGGCGTCCAGGTTTGTGATGCATAAAGTAGGACGGGCATTATGAGCGATTTATAGAGCGTGATTTTCGTTCGTCGAGAGAGGGCTCTGCTTCTTAATTGCCTACTGAGCCCAAAGTAACACCTGTTGGCAAGAGTTATTCTTCGTCTGATCTCAATGCTGATGTTGTTGGTTGAGTTTATGCTGGATCCCAGATAAACGAAGTTCTTCACAACCTCGAAGGAGGTATTGTCAACGGTAACATGGGTTCCAAGACGCTGGGACTGTTTGTTTCTTGACACCAAGTATTTCGTCTTATCTGCATTTGCTGCCAGACCCATTCGACTTGACTCTCTTTCTAATCTAGAAAATGCTGCACTGACTTCGCGCGTATTATGGCCAATGATATCGATGTCATCAGCATACGCAAGCAGCATAACACTCTTGTAGAATATTGTGCCACTACGTCTTAGATCAGCAGCTCGGATGATCTTTTCTATAATAAGGTTAAAAAAGTTGCACGATAAGGAATCACCTTGTCTGAAACCTCGTTTGGTAATAAATGGTGGGGAGAGGTCCTTCCCGATTTTAACTGCGCTGCTGGTGTTGCTCAGTGTCCTCCTGCAAAGTCGTATTAGTTTTGCAAGAATACCAATTTCAGACATGGTGGAGTACAGGTGCTTCCTTATTGGGCTGTCGAAGGTGGCTTTGTAGTCGACAAAAAGATGGTGGGTGTCGACTTGTTTTTCTTGAGTCTTCTCCAATATTTGTCGTAGCGTGAAAATCTGGTCGATGGTGGACTTTAAAAGGTCTAAAGCCACACTGATAAGGTCCGATCAGTTCGTTTACAATGGGCTTCAATCTTTCACATAAAACGCTCGACAGGACCTTATATGCGATATTAAGAAGGCTTATCCCACGGTAATTGGCACAGATAGTGGGATCGCCTTTTTTGTGGATTGGGTAGTGCACACTGAGATTCCAATCGTTCGGAATGCATTCTTCCGACCATATTCTGCATAGAAGCTCGTGCATGCATTTAAGTAGAGCTTCGCCTCTGTTCTTAAACAGCTCAGCAGGTAAGCCATCAGCTCTCGCTGCTTTGTTATTTTTAAGCCGAGCTATAGCTGTCAGAACTTCATCATAGTCGGGCAGCGGAACCTCAACGCTGTCATCCAAAATTGGGGTTCCCGGAATATCATCTCTTTTGGCGGGATTAATGTCAGCGTCGCCATTTAGAAGTTTAGAGAAGTGTTCCCTCCACAACGTCAGTGTACTCTGGACTTCTGTCACTAGATTCCCGTTTTCATCCTTGCAGGAAGAGGCCCCGGTTTTAAAACCATCGGCAAGGCGTCTTATTTTTTCGAAAAATTTTCGGGCCTCATTCCTGTCACCATACATCTCAATCTTCTCTTGCTCGCGCTTTTCTGCCTCTCTTTTTTCCGCCTGAAAATATGTCTCTCTTCCCTCCTCTTTTCTGTGTATCGCTCCTTAGCAGCGCGCATTACAACCGACTGCAGGGTGGCTTTGTAGGCGGCTTCTTTCTCTGCAGTGGCGTCGCGACACTCCTGGTCGTACCACTGGTTTCGGCGAGGGCAATGGTTGCCAATCACCTCTTCAGCAGCCGCACGCGTAGAGTTGGAAATGTGTGTCCACTGCACGCATATATCATCGATTAGAGGAGTGCTGTGAAGCAGGAGTGAGAGTCGAGTGGCGAAAGCATCGGCTGTCTGTTTCGATTGCAGCTTGTCGACGTCTAGCTTTCTCTGTGTAGGGTTCCATGTATTCTTAGCTGCGCACAGACGTGTACGGATCTTGGCTGCAACAAGATAGTGATGAGAGTCAATGTTTGCACCACGGATCGTGCGTACATCCAATACACTGGAAGAGTGCCTTCCGTCGATCAAAACGTGATCAATTTGATTCTTGGTTTTTTGATCAGGGGACATCCAGGTGGCTTTATGAATATTGAGATGCTTGAATCTAGTGCTACTTACGACCATGTTTCGTGATGCGGCGAAGTCAATCAGCCTTATTCCTTTATCGGAGGTGTTGTCGTGGAGGCTGAATTTTTCGACTGTTGGACCAAAAATATTTTGCTTGCCCACCTTAGCGTTGAAGTCACCAAGCACGATTTTTACGTCGTGGCGGGGGCAGCGCTCGTAAGCATTTTCAAGGCGCTCGTAGAAAATTTCCTTGATCTCATCGTCCTTGTCTTCTGTCGGAACGTGCGCACATATTAGGCTTATATTGAAAAATTTAACCTTGATGCGGATTATGGCAAGTCGTTCGTTCACAGGTGTGAATCGCAGGACGTGGGGCCGTAGTCTCTTGCCAACTACAAATCCGCATCCAAACTCGTGTTTCTCCGCATGGTCGCTGTAGTAGATATCACAGGGTGCACGCCGAATGCAACCCTGTCCCTTCCATCGCATTTCTTGGATAGCAGTGATATCAGCTTTGTATCTTTCCAAGACATCAGTCAGTTGGACTGTCCCAATTAAGGGTTCGGACATTCCAGGTGCATATCCGTAAATCATGATCAGTTTTTCGTTTGCGGAAGTCGTCATCAGATTTGGGGATCAGTTTTCTTCTATTCTTATTAGTTTTCATTGAAACTTGTTTTACGGGTGGGCTTCAAACCCGACGCACAACCTATTTTAAGCCTAGGGAGGCCCGCCGCTCAGATTAGCCGCCAAACTGACGGTTGTCAGTTTTGACGTTGCCCAAGAAACACCACGTGGAGTTTTGAGTCGACTTGAGGCGATTTCACAAAGATTATGCTGGCCTCGCCAGGTTGAGACAGCTAGACATCTTACATTGTTACATCGCCCCCAGATTCCCTTCTTTAAACGTATAACTTTAAATTTTTTTGTTCAGGATGGACGTTTCGGCGGAAATGCCCATTATGTGATTTAATTTTTTTCATGCTAAAGACGCTAATGTGCAAATTTTTTCAGTAAAGGTGAGCTTGTAATCGCTACAGATGAGATAGATCCGTTCATTATTTTTTTTTATGTTGACGAAGAACATAATTAGATGTGTAAGCATGAAAACATTTTAAAATAACGCTTTTTTCAAAATGTTGACAATTACTTTAATACAATTTTCAAACAATAATCGTTAAATGATTGCACAAAGTATTTTTTTGAATATTTTTGTGGAGCAACCATGCATTTAAGTTTGGAAAGGTAGATTTTTTGAGCCATTCGAATCCTTAAACTCGATTTCCGAAAAAACATTAATATATGCACATTGGCGTTTTTGGAAGGAAAGGAAGATATCAAACACTATTAATCGGACGCTTCGGTATCGAGTTATGGAATAACAAACATTTTAAATGACTTTGTTTTATGTTATATATATATAAATTTGTTGTTATTGTGGAAATTTAAAATTTTTTAATTGTTTTTATTTTTCGTATTCCATTGCCATGGAACTTGGCCTTCATTATTAAAATAATGAAAAATGCTTCGCGGACATTTTTTGCTTCTTGATAAGATGTATTTCCTTTGTTGGCTTGCAAAGATACCAGTTGCGAGTTATTAATCTCTTTTCCACGTACTACATAGCCAGATGTTACGCTTTCATTAACCATTACTGTTGCAGAACGCCACTGAAGTTGAAAATTATGTGTCTATTGTGAACGCAGCTTTACTCCAATTTCTCTTCTTTTTTTATGACATTCGATAAAAGGTTGAGTTACTTGTTCATACATGGAACACCGGCATAAATTTGTTTGTGCTTGTATTCTATGTATGAATAAGTAAAACTCAATAATTTGTCGCATAATAAGTATATATTTAACTGTCGAATAATACGAAAATTAAACCGGTCACCTCAAAACTAGGTTTCTTTAGAAGAATTTAATAAGTCTTACTTCAATTTAAAACTTGCCATAGAAGGGAGTAAACTGCGGTAAGTAATTATCTTAATGTTCGCTTTCGTTTGTAACTTGTATTTTAAAGAAATAAACCGCTTTATGCCGCCTTCATTTATGTAACTCGCTGATTCGTTTTTAATTGCATTTATTGTAAATTGTGTGCATTAAATTCGCATCCCTTCTGTTGCTGCCGCGACAAACATTTATTTCGCATTTTGCAAGAACCTTGCAAACTGCAAATAGCAGCCTAAAAAATGAATACAGCGAACTCCACCAAGAAGAAGCTCGCGCCTCCTACAGACTTCAGGTAGAACTCCTACAAACCTTGAAATGGAATCTATAGCCGAATCGTCATCGACAACTGCAACAGCACCAGCCGCTGCAGCCTATACATTCATCGCTGCCAATACATCAGTCGCTGGCATCACATACATTGCTGCCAACAGATGTGTCGATGTCGACAAACGCGTCGCTACCAATGTATGCGCCGCTGCCTATACAACCTTTTTACAGATCTGCTATAATGCAGCCATCGACCTCACTGCCATCAACTTATGTTGGAATGCCGCCGTCAAGCAACGCATACTCGAATGTAGCTCCAGCTGATAATAATTTTTCTAGTGGGCTGCAATGCCATGCTGGCACTGCTATGCCGAATAATTTATATTTTCCACCACCGTCGAGATACTCAATCGATAGTTCAACACATTTGCAACCGAGTCCAGCATATATGCAAAATGTGACAGCTCCAAGAAAGGTGCAAGACTTGCCAGCGTTTTGTGGGTATCCAGAAGATTGGCCAATTTTCTACTCTGCGTATATGCAATCGACCACAGCATACAACTATACCAATCATGAAAATAACCAAAGACTGCAAAAATGCTTGACAGGGGAGGCTTGAGAGACGGTGAAGTCGCTCTTGATACATCCGGATAACGTCGGAGCAATCATCGATCAGCTTATACGCAGCCAACTGAAACAGGTACGCGAGATCATGCCAATTCCTGAAAACGCAGTGGAGCGCCTTATACCATTTGCCACAAAAACTAAAAATCTTTCAGTGTTCCTCCAATCAGTGAACGGCCAGCAGCATCTGTCAAATCCAACCTTGCTGGAAGAGCTTGTTTCTAAACTCCCGATGAGCAAGCGAGTTGATTGGGCCAGGTACGCTGCACAGATACAGCCATACCCGACAATCATAAGTTTCAGTGACTGGTTGAGTGACTTGGCAAACATTATTTGCACAGTGCAGAGTAGTGAGGTAAAAGAGCCTAAGCGGCGAATAATATTACACGCTGTCGAAAATAAGCGTGCGCACGTTCTGAAATGCAGCATATGTCAGGGCCAACATAAAGCTACACTATGCAAAACCATGATTAAGTCTACAGTTCCTGAAAGATGGTCTAAAGTAAAAACGCACCGTCTATGTTTTAATTGCTTGAAAGCGGGGCATTCAACTCGTGCTTGCCGCAACAAAGGTCTATGTACCATCACCGGATGTCATCGGAGGCATCACACTCTTCTACATGAGCAACCAGCAAGTAAGCTTGCTCTAACAGTAGGTAAACCGATGCCAAAAGTACTGCAGAAGCTGTTCTAAGTTGCGCAACAAGTGAAACAGCAAGCAGCAATCTGCTCTTTCGTGTCCTACCCGTCACACTGTATGCTCAAAACAAAGCCATCGACACATACGCTCTCTTAGACGAAGGGTCATCCGGTACCATGTTGGATAATACTCTGGTGGAAGAACTTGGTCTTTGGGGTCAACAGCATCAACTAAGCATACAATGGGTTGGAGGAAGAGCAGCTCAGGAGAAAGCCGCTATTGTTGATTTATACATCAGTGGGCAAGGTATGACTAAAAAGCATGCATTAAAAAATGTTTATGGAGTGACCAATCCTAAGTTACCGACTCAAAGCTTGAGTAAAAGTGATATATGTTCCAACGCTGGTCGTCATCGAAAACCGCCACTGAAAGCCATCTTGGACTTCCAATGGACTCTTTTCATCTTAACAGCAGCGGTCCGTTTGCTGCCAATACAGAGTTAGGATGGGTAGTGTTTGGGCCAACATCAAAAGTCATGCTTTCGAGACCAACATGTCTTTTTACAAACACAGCTAGTGATGATAGCCTGCACAAATTGGTAGCGGAATATTTTGAAATAGAAAGTTTTGGTGTCGACCATCGCCGACGATTGAGAGCAATGCCGATACTCGTGCTAGACTCATTCTACAGTCAACAATGAAAAGAGTCAACGGAAGGTTCCAAGCTGGTCTTCTATGGAGCCTGATAGCTTTCCCATGGCACAGAAGCGTCTAATTGGTATAGAGCCAAAAATGAAGCATGATGTAAATTACGCCGCCGCCTACAGTGCAATCATCAAATCATTCATCGCCAGCAATTACAGTCGTATACTGCAGCCAGCCGAAGCCGCCATTACTTGATCCAAAACGTGGTATCTGCTACATTTCGGGGTAGTGAACCCAAACAAACCGGGCAAATTGCGCCTTGTGTTTGACGCCGCCGCCAAAGTCAAAGGGATTTCACTCAATTCATATCTTTTAAAGGGTCCGCAGCAGTACCAGCCATTGCCATCAGTTTTGTTTCACTTTCGAGAGGGTGCCTTTGCCGTGTGTCTAGATATAAGGGAAATGTACCACCAAATAATAATTCAGCCGGAAGACAGGTGCTCTCAACGGTTTCTTTGGCACGATGGGGATAATAGCAGACCTCCGGATGTAAATGAAAAAGTAGCTATGACCTTTGTCGCAGCATGTTCCCCGTGCATTTTTACAGTACGTAAAAACAATCAATGCTTTGGAACATCAAACACAGCACCCACGTGCAGTTAAAGCTATTAAAGAACATCACTATGTAGACGATTTCGTCTACAGTTTTGATTCTGCAGAGGAAGCCATACAAATATCGTCTCAAGTTCGCGATATTCATAGAAAAGCTGGGTTTAAGCTTCGAAACTTCTGCTCAAACTCGCCAGAAGTTCTCAACGCATTGAAAGGTACCTCAGCTGCTGTGCCATTAGGTGACAAAGGCAATCTACAGACAGAAAAGATACTCGGTATGTACTGGCAGCCAGCCACTGATAATTTCAAATATTATTTAAAATTTCATAACATTGAAAATGACGTCCTTGTCGGAGTGAGATATCCAACCAAACGAGAGCTGCTCAGTATCATCATGTCTGTTTTCGACCCATTAGGTTTACTAAGCCAGTTTACAGTCTCTGCCAAGTTGCTGATGCGAGAAGTTTGGCGACATGACGTACTGTGGGATGAAACATTACCCAATGAAATGGTGGCTCCATGGAACATGTGGCGCCAAAAATTGTTAGAAGTCGTCGAATTCAGCGTTCCACGGTTGTATTTTCCTGGCGGAGCACCAAGTAGTGTACAGGTCCATGACTTTGCCGACGCAAGTGAGGATGCCTTTGCAGCAGTGGCATACTGGAGAGTAGAGAATTTGGATGGCAAAGTGGATACGGCCTTAATATGTGCAAAAACAAAATGCGCTCCATTAAAACTGCTTACAATTCCGTGCCTTGAGCTCCAAGCTGCAGTCTTAGGAACTAGATTATTGAAGACTATTCTTGATGAACACTTAATCAAAATTGACCGATGCATTCTATGGAGTGACTCGAAGACAGTTTTACAATGGATCAGCAGCGAGCACGGCATTAAAAGCCCTTTGTAGCGCACAGAATAGCTGAAATCTTAGCTTCTACTAAGCCTTCAAACTGGTCGTGGATACCAACTCAAGAAAACGTAGCCGATAGGCCACGCGATCAAACCGAAACATTGATTTCAGCTCAACGTCACGCTGGTTATGAATTTAGTTGGCCAACCGCTGACCCCACTGGTGTTGGTGAAAGTCATGTCGACGACGTAGAAGAGATTCGCCCTAAATATTCATTAATGGTCGTGAGTAGCAAATTTATAAATATTAATCGTTTTTGTCTTTTCATAGACTGGTCAGAACAACAGCCTGGATTATTCGGTTTGTTGCTCAGTGTTGCAGACGTACGAATCTTCTTAAACAAAATGGTCTAACAGCATCAGAAGTTGAGTTAGCTAAACAATTACTTTGCCGCATTACACAGAGAGAAGCATTTGCAGCAAAGCTGCACCAAATTGATCATCATCAGCCCATAAGAAAAGAGAGCGCTATATTTCAACTATCACCATATATCGACCATAGGGGTCTTCTTCGAGTTCGTGGCCGTATCGACTCAGCTAGCTGGTTGCCATATAATACGAAGCGTCTAATCATCTTGCCGTCTTACCACGAGTTCACATCGCTAGTAGTGGCACACCATCATACTAAAATGAAGCACCAAAACATCGAAGCAGCAATTTGTGAAATTCGTCTTCAATATTGGATACCCCGGCTTCGCCAAATAATGCAGAAAGTCATCTCTAACTGCAACGTCTGCAAAATTTCTAAGACTATGCCAGTAACACCTATTATGGGTCCCTTGCCAGAGGACCGCCTTACGTCTTTCGTCAGACCGTTTACATATACCGGATTGGACTATTTTGGCCCGCTTACAGTCACAATCGGACGACGCACAGAGAAATGATGGGTGGCTCTGTTTACGTGCCATGTCGTACGTGCCGTACATTTAGAAGTTGTATACGACTTGTCGACTGACGCTTGCATCCTCGCGATAAGAAACTTCATTTATCGTCGAGGTGTTCCAGTGAAGATTCGTTCTGATAATGGGACGAACTTCGTTGGTACAGACAAGGAAGCAAAGCGATTTTCAGAAGTGTTTGATTGTGCTCGCTTGCAGGATGAGATGTCTTTAAACCGAGTAGAGTGGGTGTTCAACTGCCCAGCCAAGCCATCGGAAGGTGGCGCATGGGAACGCATGGTTCAATGCGTCAAACGAGTTCTGCGTCACACTCTGAAAGAGTCTGCGCCGCGTGAGTATACACTACAATGTCTCATTATAAAAGCCGAGAACGTCGTAAAATCACGCCCACTAACACATTTCCCGATAAGAGCCGACGAAGAAGAACCATTGACTCCGAACCACTTCCTGCTGGGTTCCGAAAATACAGCCCAAACGCCGGGCACTAAAGAACCTTTGGAGAAGACATGTGCTTTGAGGAAACAGTGGCGCATCTCTCGTCATTTAAGGGACTCCTTCTGGAAGAGGTGGATAGGTGAATATTTACCCGACATTGACGCTCCGTGTTTAATGGTGTCAACGAACACAACCAATTAAATTATGCGATTTGGTTCTGATATGCGACATTAATGTGCCGAGGAAGAAGTGGTGTCATGGTCGGATCGAAAGGATATATCCAGGATCTGATGGAGAAATTCGACGAGCCGACGTTCGCACATCTAAAGGATTGATGAAACGTCCCGTATCTAAGCTGGCTGTTCTTGACGTGGAAATAACTGAATCGGGAACGATCACGGGGTGGGGGTGTTGCAGAACGCCACTGAAGTTGAAAATTATGTGTCTATTGTGAACGCAGCTTTACTCCAATTTCTCTTCTTTTTTTATGACATTCGATAAAAGGTTGAGTTACTTGTTCATACATGGAACACCGGCATAAATTTGTTTGTGCTTGTATTCTATGTATGAATAAGTAAAACTCAATAATTTGTCGCATAATAAGTATATATTTAACTGTCAAATAATACGGTAACTAAACCGGTCACCTCAAAACTAGATTTCGATAGAAGAATTTAATAAGTCTTACTTCAATTAAAAACTTGCCATAGAAGGGTGTAAAACTGCGGTAAGTAACTATCTTAATGTTCGCTTTCGTTTGTAACTTGTATTTTATAGAAATAAAACGCTTTATGCCGCCTTCTTTTATGTAACTCGCTGATTCGTTTTTAATTGGAACTTTTGTAAATTGTGCGCGTTTAATTCGTATCCCTTCCGTTGCTGCCGCGACAATTACGGAACGTGTGGCATACTCCTTTTTATTATGCTTTATTAAAAAATTATGTAGATAGCAACAAGTTAATGTAATAATTGCTGCTTTATTTGGTTCCAAATACATTGCTTTTTGAAAAACCCCAAATCTCGCAGAAAGTATGCCAAAAGCGTTCTCCACAACACGTCTTGCACGGCTTAGCCTACAGTTAAATATTTTTTGATGTTCTGTCAAGTTTTTGGAAGAATATGGCTTCATTAAATTCCGAGACAAAGGAAACGCGTCATCTGATATGAAAACATATGGAGTTTGATCAGTTACTCCTGGAAGTGGATGTGGATCCGGCAGATTAAGAAGCGTTGCCAAAATTTTGTGTAAAATATTACACCTCCATCTGAAATTCGCCCATTTGCTCCAACATCCACCATTATAAATTCATATCTGGCATTAACCACGGCCATTAAAACAATGCTGAAAAATTGTTTATAGTTATAATACATAGAGCCTGCATTAGCTGGTTTACGTATGTCGACATGTTTGCCGTCAATAGATCTCAAGCAGTAGAAGAAGTTCCATTTCTTTCCAAAATTCAATGCAACCTTTCTCCATTCGCTTTCCGATGCCGGCATCTAAAAAAATATTTTTTTCATTATTTTACAAGAAATATTCATTGGTTTTAATGAAGTTTATTATTTTATATATTTTTTTCATTATAATACATAAAATATTAATTGCTTCTTACATTTTTTTTAAAACTATTATTTCAGCTTAGCTCTTGCAATAAAGGCAACGACACCAGTATATATGAACCGCGATATAAAACTGAAAAAAGAAATAAACAGAAAGATGTGATGGACATGGCAATTTCCTATTTGCAAAAAGATAGCGACAATTTTGAACATCTGTGGTCTTCTAAACTGCGAAATATGCAACCAACACAAAGCAAACTGGCAGAGAGGCTTATAAGCGAAGTTCTTTTCCAAGGTGATAGGGAAATGCTTACAATCGACACCACTGTTGAAAGAAGAACACAAACATCGACTGTAGCAAGTAGCTGCTATTCACGTAGCTCAACACCGCAAGAAAATTCAGCAGATAGGCCGTTTCGGACCATCAGCCAACTATCAACAAAATCCAACACATATTCTGCACCATCCACACCGCAGCATGAGTTGTCACCGATGCCAATTGAAACAATTTTTGCATCATCACAGGAAGACCAAATTGAAGAATAAGACGAATACCAAAACAATGTGTATAGCAATATAAGGGTTTTCATTTATTCTTTTAAAGAATAAAAATATACTAAAAACGTACCTTTTATTTACAGTACCCTGATATAATATTATGAAGACTGTACAAAGGCAGAGAAGGATGTAAATACTAGGGAAGTCAATCCCGGGATCCCGAAATCCGCGATTCCGGACAGTTTAAGCTTCTTTAAGCCCCGGGATTGTCTTTCCTTGATCCCGGGATTATCAAATAAAAAAAATTTATACTACAAATATTCGTGTAAATGCAACCATTTTAATCTAAGTTGATAAGAATATAGAATAAGAAAAAAAATTTTATTGGAGCTGAAAACTTTTGTAAAGACGATGAGTGTGAATCACTGGAGCAAAGACTTTGCAGAACCTGCAACATCGGGAAGTCAGCTAAGTATTTTAAAATTTTTAGATATTGTGACGAAGGGAATGAATTTGTCTTGTGGTGGCGGCAATCGTAGTCGAAACTTAAAGATTCCTTAGGATTATCGTACAACTATTTCTCCAACTAGCATAGAATCAGAATGATGCTCTCATCAGTGGGTTATATTTGTAATAAAATCCAAGCAAACCTCTCTAAAAAATTAGACGCGTTGATCAGCTTAATGTGTAACGTTAAAAATAATTAAAAATACAAAAATTATTACACACTGTGACATTATATTCGATTTCAAATCCGTTGTCAGAATTTCAAAATTACAAGAATTCGCAAAAAAAACATCTAGGTGGCAACTCTATCCGCCATCCTAAATTTTAAAGTTTGACATCATCTTCGAAATAAGTTACCCCTTAAACTTCCAAGCACGGAGTCCACAGAATCCTTAAAAGTCCTATTATGCTTAAGCTCTCTCTAAACAAGCTCATTGAATTTATTGGATACTTGCTTTAATTGGATACTTGCCTTCAATTTCAAGTTTTTCAAGCTTTTTACCGAAGGCATCACGCTTTCCTTTACTTGAAACTTCGTGCCGTTCGCTTGTAAGTAGACTTTTTCAACCGTTGAAAATGTAAATCTAACTAATCGACTTTTTGAATTTTAGAAGTCGACTTTTCAACTTTTTTCGACTTTTTTTAAAATATTTTTGTACCGCTTTTATAGGGCAGCTAAGAAGCAAATGATTCAATATGAAAAATGTGTTTTATTGTTATAAAATAATCAAAAACACTTCAGTTCATAAATAAAATGCAAAAAAACAAATTATTGTAATTTTATTTCTTATTTAGATAATCAGATTTATTATGAATAATTTTTCCAGGGTAATCGAGAAAGGGAGAGTTATTTTCAAAATAAAGTTTAAGAACATTTTGGAAATTCTTAATGCAAATTTCTTCATCAACCGTAAATATTTATGAAAGTAAGAAAAAAAAAATGTTATGTCTCTATCCCAGGACAAATTATTCATAATTGAGCAAAAAGAAGCTCAAACATTTTCCTTGTTTGTTTTTTTGCATAAGCGGTACATGTAAATTTTATTTTTGTGTTAGATATAACTTTAGAACAGTTTAACGTAGTGGTGTGAAATTTTTGAAGTTGACGACTTTGTTGTCGTGCTATCGTTTGCCAACATTTTAAGTTGTTCTGGCGAAAACTTGTTTCGCAATTGGTTCGCTATGAGACCAGCATGAGAAAATTACCTTTCGGGTGGCACCGAAGTTGCAACAATTGAAAAATATTTTTTTGCAACGGCCGAAACAAAAGGAAATTCAGTTTTCATGCATTTCCAGACAACAAGCGGATTTTTATTAAGTTTTCGATCAACAGCTGGGCGAGCCAGATAAAGGCGCAGCTGAGTAGTCACCCCTTCAATTTCATCAGTTGTAGAGCCCATGTTTGATTTAACCACCTTATCCAAAAAACATAATAAGTCACTGTTATCGAATTCTTGATTGTTAGATGTCGATGTCGATGCCGCTATCACAACTTCTTCATTTGAAATTCTTGTTTGTCTCATCTCGGCACTCACAGGATCACCTAAATGGAGGGAGGGGGGGGGGATAATATTTGCAGTAATTTGAGTCGCAATCTGTTCGCCAATCTAATAAGATGTCTAAACAGCTTAGATCGCGTTGTTGTTTCTGCACTAAGTCGACTGCTGGTGCAAGCATAACCGTCTGTAGTTTTTGTAAAGTGACTTGCCATAGTTTTTGTGCTAATTTGGATGCTGATGAACTCAATTTAATAAATACTCATCCTAATATCAATTACCTATGCGATAATTGTGCGGGATACTCAAGTAATTTAATTGCAACAATTACAAATTTAATTTCTGAAGTTCGTGAATTAAAAGTTGCTTTGTTGCCTAAAAATAACAATGGAAAAAGTAAGAAAACTGATAAAAGCAACAATGCTGCTGTAATCGCCACTGTTGCTGCCCATTCTTCTGCTTTGCCGCTCATTAGTGTACCCTCTTCGCCAACAACTGGCTTTGAGAGTGTGGTTGCTAATACAGATGCTGCTACTGCTGTCGCTGTCGAAAATTGTCTGCCTTCTGCTTTGCCGGTTATTGCTGTTTCGTCTTCTGCCAAAACCGGTTCTGAGAATGCTAATGTAAATATGCATGCTGCTACTGTTGCTGTTGAAAATTGTTTGCCCGGTGTTCTGCAGATTATTGATACTGCCTCTTCATCTGGCTCCTCAGCGCATCAAACACTGTCTGCTGTCTCATCGGTCGTACAACAAAGCCTCTCTTATGCTGCTACGCTCAATATGTCACCTGCTGACTCTGTTGTTGCATCTGTTGTTGGGTCTGTGAATGCGCATGATGATGATGAGCCTACTTATGGTCATACTAAAGCCTCGTCAAATGAACCGTGGAAACAAGTTCGTAATAATAAGAATAATAACAAAACAAAAAGTAAAAATAATGCATTTGTTATTGGAAATTATGCAAGTTCTGAGCTTGATGTAGCTTCTCTTAAAAAGTCTCTACATATCTCTTCTTTCAAACCAACAGTCACAGTGGAAAATATTGTTGAATATGTTTCATCTCACGCTCAAATTGATAAACAACTTATTGCTTGCTATAGTTTGGTGAAAAAAGATGCTGATTTGTCTATCTTAAAAAGAATTTCCTTTAAGTTAGTCATTCCTGCGTGGTGTTATAATAAGGTTTTTAATGCAGCTATCTGGCCCACAGATGTTTTGGTCAGACCGTTTTCATCTTCTTTTTTCGGAGTGAAAGGGTTTACGCAGATCAGAAAGTAACTGATTCGAGCCACCCATCGGCTAGTACAAGTCCCTTAAGATTTTATTACCAAAATCTTTCTGGGATGCGAACAAAATTACTTACTGTACGTAATTTTATCTCGGATGCTGATTATGATGTTTATGTGCTAATTGAAACATGGCTTAATGATGATTTTTATGATTGTGAAATTGCTGATTCATCTAAGTTTCAAATATATCGCAAAGATCGGAGCTCTCTACAAACTGGTTTCTCTAGAGGAGGTGGTGTGCTGGTAGCTATCAGAAGAGAGTTATGTTCATCTGCATGTAATATTGACACCTTTGATGGACTCTTGGATCAACTTTACATTATGATATACCACCCCCTTGGTAGTATTGTCTTGTGCGCATCTTATGTTCCACCAAATAGTTCCTCTGAACTCTACTGCAAACATGTGGATAATATTATTTCGTTGTCTACTGCTGTTAGCTGTGATAACTATTTTTGTGTTGTTGGAGACTTCAACCTTAGTAGTTTAATCTGGACCCCTGCTCCAGATGATATTTCGGTATTTATTCCATTAAATGTCAACAAACCGCTGGAAATTCACCTGGTTGATAGTTTTCTAAGTTGTGATCTTGTTCAGATCAATTTTGTTCTAAATAAATTATCTAAGATAATAGATTTAATCTTTGTAAGTAAACTTTTAAAAGCTAAACTATTTGAATGCGCTTGCCCCATCTCTGCGGCAACATTACATCACTCAGCCCTATGTTTTGAAATTGAATTTTATTCTTTCTTGAAAGTAAATAACTCTCATTTATATTTTTATGATTATAATAATTGTAATTATGATCTATTAAATGGTCTTATTGATGGCATAAACTGGAATCAGCTCTTTAATGGGCTTGATACTCAAGATTGTTTTGAGGTTTTCCAAAAGTACTTATTAGATCATGTACTGATTAATATTCCTCTAAAAAAGAAGTTTTATAAACTACCATGGTATACAAATGGTCTAAAAAAGTTAAAGAACCTTCGGAATAAATTCTGTTCGAAATTTAAATCTACAGGTTTTATAGAATTTAATGAAAAATTTATATATTATAAACGAGAGTTTGATTTTTTGAATAAGTTTCTTTATAAGCAATATATCTTGAATCTTGAGAGTCGTATGAAATCTGATCCGAAATCATTTTGGAGATATGTTCAAACCAAAAAAGGTACGTCTTACATTCCCTCGTCTATGTTTTACAATGATAAGGTATCGAATACTTTGTTTGATACTGCCAATTTATTTGCAAAATTTTTCGTTTCGAATTTTAGTAAACAGAATTCTAATAATATTCAACTAGAAAATGTTGATTCTTTCCTGGATTTCGGCAACCTCTGTCTATCCTTAACTGATGTTGAAAATGGTATTCTTAGCTTAAAAAATTCTTTTAAAAGTGACCTTGATGGACTTTGTTCTCACATTTTATTAAAATGTATTAAAGCTATCTCTTTTCCGCTCTTATTGATTTTCAACAAATCTCTTGCTTCTGGCATATTTATTAATAAATGGAAAATATCTGTTATTTCTCCTATTTTTAAATCTGGAAAAAGGAACAATATTGAAAATTATAGGGCAATTTCAAAACTTACTAATATATCCAAAGTTTTTGAAAAAATTGTAAAGGAGAAAGTTTACTTCGCGGTAAAGAATACTATCTGTCCTTACCAGCATGGTTTTGTTACGGGAAGGTCAGCTACAACTAACTTAAGCATCTTCACAAAATATTGCATTAATTCATTTGAAGAAGGTACCCAAGTTGACATTATTTATTCAGATATATCGAAAGCTTTTGACAAAGTTCCACATAATCTCTTGATTTCGAAATTGTCCATGTATGGTTTTCATTCATCGGTTCTCTCGTGGCTTAGTTCCTACTTGTCTAATAGGGTATCTTATGTTTCCATAGAGAACGTGAATTCTGAACCTTTTTTGGTAACATCTGGAGTCCCGCAAGGCAGTATCCTTGGTCCGTTACTATTCATTTTATTCATTAATGATATCTCAAAATGTTTTTCTTCAGCCTCCTTTTTATTGTACGCTGATGATTTGAAAATCTATTACAAAATAAATCATTATTCAGATTGTCAAGTTCTTCAAACTGAATTGAATAATTGCTTAACCTGGTTTAAAAATAATGGTCTTACTTTGAATCTGAATAAATGTTGCAGTATGACTGTCTCCAAGATTAATACACCCATAAGTTTTTCGTACTACATTAATAGTGTTGTTTTGAAAAAAGTTAATGAAATACGTGATCTTGGTGTTTTCTTTGACTTTCGTTTTAGTTTTGTTTGCCATATTAATCGCATAATTCCGAAGGCGTATTCCCTTCTTGCTTTCATTAAAAGAAATAGTTCCGCTTTTCTTGACCCTTATACTTTAAAGCAGCTCTATACTTCATTTGTACGATCTAATTTGGATTATGCATCACTCATTTGGAACCCGTATTACGGTGTTCACGTTAATCGTTTGGAGCGTATACAAAAGAAATTTCTTAAGTATGCATTACGCTCAATTGTTTTTACTGAGCCTATTCCTTCGTATACTTCTCGGTCCATGCTTATAAGTCTTGAAAGTCTTGAAATGAGGCGGTTGATTCAAGGTATAATGTTTATTTATGACATTATTAATAGTAATATTGACTGTCCTTTGCTTCTTGAGCTTATATCTTTTAATATACCTTCTAGATCGTAACGTGCATCAGAATATTTTCATATTAAATGTCACAGAACTAACTATGCCATCAATGAGCCCATTAATAGGTCTCTTTCATTGCTTAATAATATATACAAAGATAGCTCCATCGATTTTTGTATGACTAAAGTTGATTTTAAGTATGTTTTGCAAAGACTTTTGTAATTAATTTTATGTTAATTTATTTCGATATAAGTTATTTAAGTTCCTTTAACTTTAAGTAATATTTTTTGTTTTAGTCAGTAAGGAATTCTTCCAAAGACTCAATAAATACTAAATACTAATTATTTATGTACTGCTGCTTACCAAGGTGAAAGATTGCATGAGAACACTTACGGATATTTCGAAATGAGTGCTTTTTGCACCTAGGATCTAGAAGTGTTAAAGAAACGTATGGCTTAACCATTTCAATATTTTTAATTTATTTTGCGATTTTACTCGGTATTTTTCTTTGTATCATATATTCCACCGAATAGTTTTTTAGATATTTATGAAAGTCATTTAAATAATATTGAGATTATTGCTAACAATTTAACACAAAAGCAACAAATTATTGTAGTTGGAGATTTTAACCTTGGCAATATAACATGGATTGATAATGATAAAATTCTTTTACCTAGTAACAATTCATCAGAAATAGAATCAACTGTTACAAGTTTTTATCTTTCAAACAGTTTTCATCAGTTAAATAGTTTTAAAAATGATATTGGTAGAATATTGGATTTGGTCTTTACTACTGATGAACTGAAAGCATCTTGCGAACTTTGTGTTAACCCAATTTCTAAAAATTCTGTGCATCATAAAGCGCTTTTATTTAATTTTGAGTTTTATGATTTTGACAGAAAAAATATTGAACCAGTTGAAATATTAAATTTTTCCAAAGGAAATTTTTCAGCTTTAAATGGTTTTCTAGAATCTATTGATTGGTCAATGTTAAACTCTGAATCAAGTTCTGAGGTCATTTATTCGTTTATTGCAACTAAATTTAAAATTGGTATTTCAAAATTCGTTCCGAAAATTCATCGATCAGAAAGAACAAACATGCCTTGGTTTAATATCAAATTAAAAAATTTAAAAAATATCAAAAATAAAGCTTACAAAAAATTTAAAAAAACAAATTGTGAGGCTGACAGATGTTTTTTTATTCGTATCAGAAAAGAATTTGATTTCCTCCATAAATTTTTATACGAACAATATATTTTAAATATAGAATCAAACCTTAGAAAAAATCCGTCGGTTTTTTGGCATTTCATTAAAGACAAACAAAAACAAATGGATTCCCTAGTGTTATGGAATATGAAGATTTTAAATCAAATAATGTTATAGATAGTTGTAACTTATTTTCAAAATACTTTCAAAATGTGTATGACACACATACAAATACAAATACTTTCTCTAATTTTGATCGTCCTAATATTAAAAATATTGGAAATTTTGATTTATTAGAAGCTGATATAGAAGCAGCAATTTCAGATTTGAAAAACTCTTTTAAAATAGCAATGGATGAATTCCCACCTGCTTTCTTTAAACGTTTTTCCAAAAGTATTATAAAACCTCTTTTGTTTCTGTACAAAGTATGCCTTAAAAATGGTGAATTTCTTGATATCTGGAAGATATGTGCAATTGAACCTATTTTTAAATCAGGAAATCGTTGTGATGTAACTAATTATCGAGCCATCGTTAAGCAAGGCGTTTTTGCTAAAATATTTGACAATATACTTAAAAAAAAGTTATACACTCATATTCATAACGTAATAAGTAGTTGTCAACATGGATTTTTACCAGGAAAGTCAACTTGTTCGAACTTAATGTTGATTACAAATCGAATTTCAAAAGCAATGAAACAACATTCTCAGTTAAATGTTATCCAGTTATTTACCATGAAGTCAAATCCAGTTATTTTTAATTATAACTTAGATAGCTATTGTTTAAACCGTCAATATGAAATAAAAGATTTAGGAGTTATATTTGATGTTAAATTAAAATTCAACGCTCATATAAATTTCATTACAGCAAAAGCTTATTCAATGTTAGGTTTTATAAAAAGAAACACAACGGACTTTAGTGTTCATTCATCTTTTAAAGCTTTGTATGTGGCATTTGTGCGAAGTAGACTGGATTACTGTTCAGTTGTATGGAACCCGTATTATAATGTTTCTTCAAATCGCATTGTACGAATTCAAAAACTTTTTACGAAATACACATTTTCAAAAATGCAATGGTCAGTTATTATGCCCTCTTACGTAGCCAGGCGCAAGCTACTTGGCTTACAATCATTGGAGGATAGAAGATAATTTTTCTCTATACTGTTTGTGTATAAATTACTAAGTGGAAAATTAGTCTGTCCTGAACTATCTGACCTTTTTCAAAGTTATGTTGCTCCTAGGGATTTGAGAGTAAACCGTCGGTTTTGTGAGACAACACACGCGACAAATTATGCATATAATGAGCCAGTCGCAAGATGCTTACGGTTATGTAATACGATCTCTCCAATTCTTAATTTTAATGTAGATGAAAACCGTTTTAGACTAAATTTTTTTATACTCTTTAATTAATGGCATAATTTATTAAGTTATTTTTGTAATAGTCTGTAAGATACATAATCAGTAGACTGAAATAAATAAATAATGGCAAGCACGCGTTTTAAATTCTTGCCAATTTGACTTAAGGTAGAACTTTCCCCAGTTTTTTATAATAAGAAATTAATCCATTTCAGCATAGTTTGAATATTGTGAATGTAAATTTGTATTAACAGCCTTATTCTGGCAAAGTAACAATTGTTAGCCAGTATTCTTGATATTTATATGTGTTTGTTTTAATGTTTTTTTTTTTCAAAACAAAACTTGAAGCTCAAAAATAATAAATTTTGATAAAAATTGTCACCTGCTTTTCAAATAGTGACAATTTCATTAAAACAATTCTTTACGTGTGTAACGTAATCAAGGGATACGTAATTGCTTTGTCACACTTCCACTTACAGTCTCTTTTTTTAATTTTGCCGACTACTATTTTTTCATCGAATGAAGAGTTGCCAACGCAGCTTTATTTGTTGTTAAACAGCTATTTCGCTTATTAGTTAAGAGAAGACAGTTCTCAGATTAGCGTTAAGGTTTTTGTTTTGCATAAAATGAAAAAAGTCGAAAGTAAAAGTCGACTTTCGACTTTTTTCAATATCAGAAAGTCGATTGCCAAAAGTCGAAAGTTATCAAACAAAAGTCGACTTTCGACTTATTTCGACTCCGACTTGCACATCCCTACTTGTAAGCTAACATACTTGCAAGTCGCAAACTGTCGTGGGCTTATTTATATTCAATTACAAGCTATTCATGATTTAAAATTATCAAGCTCAAGCTAGCTTCAACTTGTATTTTAAGCAAGTACTTCAAATAGACTTCAAGTAGGCTTGTGCAGTTCTCTGGTACATATCAAATAATGAATTTTTTTTTTGCAAAATTTCGCATTCTCTAGGACTAATGATTCAAAAATCAGATAAAAAATTTCTAAATATTTTAAAATATTTATCAAATTGCACATTTTTATTTAAATTGAATGGAAACTGAGATAAACATTCGATAGCATGCTATGCTACAGCCTGAAATATGTTAATAGCTCTTATAAAAACTATTTACTCTATTCATACTGAAGTAATCTACAAACACTTGAGTAAAAATGCAGTGTACGCGCTGATTTCATCGTTCGTAAGCTTACTGTAGTATCACTGCTTAGCCGAAGTAAAAATTAACCTGCAATGGTAAACGAGGCAGTAGCTCAAAATAATGCAAAATTATAACGATTGCCGTTCGTGCGCTGTGGTTTATACACATAATTATTTTATGCAAACATCTATTCTTTCCACTGAAGTCAAAGCACACATCACACAGTGTTTGACTTTGGTACAATCGGCTAATGCAACATGCTTGATGCTGTAAGTTAGTTCTATGGCGTAGAATATGTTGCATGGTATTAACGATATTGAAGTCATACAAAAACCAAGTATGTACTGAGTGTAAAATCAGTTGCAGTTCATCGCTGCAGGTCTCTGATTGATACTTTAAAATGGCATTTTTTTTATTTGTTAGTTTCAGATTCATGGGAAAGACCATATCCATCGAACCATTTTGGATGCCTTTTTTTCAATGTCATTATCAGCGCCCTCTATTTAAAAGCCTAAAAATTGTTTAAAAAAATTTATTTTTATAAGGTATTTTTAATGTATTAAATTAAAAAAAATAATAACTTTTTGTATCTAAAAAATAATTTTGAAAATAAAATTAAAACAAATTCTTGAAAATAAATAATTGTATTACTTATGCGCAAATATTATGGAAAATGTTTCACCAGGGACCGCAAGTAACGATTAACGATATCAATTGATTGATATTTTTTTCGATTAGAATAAAAGTTATTTTTTCGTTGATATTTTTTCAATTAGAAATAAAAATTCTTTTTTATTGATATTTCAATCACAAATAAAACTTTTTTTTTTTAATGTTTTTCGTTCCAAAATAAAAGCTATTTTGATCTGTATTTTTCAGTCAGAAATAAAAATTATTTTTTATCGATATTTTTTTAGATCAAAAATAAAAGTTATTTTTTCATCTGTATTTGTTCAGTCAGAAATAAAAGTTATTTGTCGATTTGTATTTTTTCGATCAGAAATAAAAGTTATTTTTATAACCCAACGCAAACTGCGTAAGGGATATATTAATTTTGTCATTCCATTTGTAGCGCCGATAAGGAAGCGTGGCTGGTATAGAAAATTATATATATTTTTTATCAACATCACCTCCTGAGTCGATTTCCGTGTGTCCGTCTGTCTGTCCATCTGCCCATCTGTGATCACGATTACAGACGTAATTCTAAAGCTATCGCGATGAAATTCAATTTATAAGCTTTCTTCTAAAAAAAAAGATTAAGTTCTGCAATGAGCCAAATCGGATGAAAACTACTCCTACCTCTCACACAGAGTTACTTTATTTTAATCGTAAAATCTCTTAAAAATCCACAAAAAAAATGAAATGCTTTGAAATTTTGCACGTAAGCTTTATTTATAAATTCTGACTATGAAATTTAGAAAAATTGGATGAAAACCACGCCTACTTCCCACACAAAATGGCTTTGTTTTAAACGTAAAATCTGTTAAAAAAATGCAAAAATTTTGCACACAAGCTTTGATATTTAAAAAACCATCTGAATGATATTTAGCAAAATTTAATGAAAACCACGCCCACTTCCTGTATAAAGTGCCTTTATTTCAAACGTAAAATCTCTTAAGAATTCACAAAAATGAAAGAAATGCCATGAAATTTTGCACATATGCTTTGATATTTAATATAAACCAATTGATCAAATCGGAAGAAAACCTCGGTCAGAAGCATAAGTTATCTTTCATCGATATTTTTTCGATCTTTATTCGAGTTATTTTCTTATCTGTATTTTTCAGTTAAAAATAAAACTTATTTTTCAATGGGTATCAAGCGTATCTTTGCGTATTAAGCCATTACAAATAAAAATTAAAAATTTTACTGCTTTTACATTTTATTTATACCTTTTAAAAATAAAAATGTATTGAAGACTTACCTTTATAAAATCTTTTAATGCCTTATTTAAAGCTTGGCAAGTTTCCAAAACTATTTCATCCACAGTGCTCCTACCCATTAAACAACTGTAACTTATATCTCGAAAACATCGTCCAGTTGCCAAAAAACGCAGTGTCACAGATAATCGCTCGTGCACACTTATGGCTTCTCTCATTTGTGTATCCTGCTTTTTTATGAGTGGAGTCAGGAGTTTGATTAAATAATCATAATTTTCACTTGACATTCTTAAATAGTTTTTAAAGTCAATGGGCTCAGAGTCTCTAATTTCTTTTAATATATTCACATGCGAATATCGCTTTCTTGTGGCAATCCATTGATTTACCCATTTGCTTCTTTTCTTTTTATTTTTCTTTTCAGCTAGCGCGATAATTAATAATGCGCACCCAATTCTCTTATTTTTCATCTTCACTGCTAAAATTTCACAACTTGAATGATGGTTTCAACTTGAATGATAATTTGGCCGCCACGAACAATCACTCAAAAGTGTTGAATTTTTGAGTGCCACTTATGATCGCCAATGTGTACCCCGCTTAAGAAGCAGAAGAATGATGCTTAATGTCACGTTTCTGCATAAATTACTTCGTGGCGTGATTAATTCGGAATATCTCATCTCAGCTTTAAATTTTAACATCCCAAGGAGAGGAACCAGACATTTTCTGTTCAAGTTGAGTCAGTGCAATTCTAATTACGCTCTTCATGAACCTTTACGATGTATGTGCAGTGATTTCAATAATAGCTTCAACATGACTAATTTTTCTGATTCGGTAGACGTCTTGACACAGAAACTTATATTACATTTAAATAATTAAATCAATTTAACTTTATCCTATTACACCTAACACAGTTTTATAACATTGTAATATCGGTAATTGAGACTGTTTCTCCATCTTGTCTCAATAATATGTTTTATAAAGTAAGCACCATCAAATATCCATCAATATTTTAAAATCGAATTGTGATTTACGTGCTCACGTGGCTTCCTGATTTGAAATTAGACTGAACTCACACTATCACGTGGATTGGTGTGCCAGAGTATATATCTTTTCCACACAAGTTTATGCCTGCGTTGGCCCAAATACATATCCAACAATTGGGATTTCCAACTGATTTGGCGGATATGAGATTTATCTCATTTCCACGTAGATCCTTGGGTTGGACAATGGCCGCAAACCAGTTCAAATGAGTATAGTGTTTTGGACTGCTTTTGAACTCAGGATTGTTATTTCGAGTACCTTAAATTAATAATCACTATTATTTAATTCGATGTAGCTTATTTATATAGAATCAAATATAATTAAACACGCGTTTTATATATATTCAATTTTTAAATTCCGCTGAAAAGCCAATTAATGTCTGGCTAGCGCCAATGTGAACCAAAATTACACGCCAAGTTCCCATACATTTTTAGGTACTCCTATTGAACATACATTTCAGTTTACCACGGTGACAGAAGACGATGTTGCAAAGGCTGTATTGAATATTAAATCAAATACTGTTGGTGAAGATGGTATAAATATAAAATTTGTAAAGATTATTTTACCACACATTCTAAGCTCTCTTACTCACATTATTAATTATTGTTTTACTACATCGTCTTTTCCACATTTGTGGAAATCTGCTATAGTAACGCCGGTGGCAAAAAAAAATACAGCTTGTGAACCGAAGGATTTCAGGCCTATAAGCATCCTGTCTTCATTATCCAAAGTATGTGAATCTATCATGGCTAACCAAATATCATCATTCTTAAGTGAAAATAATCTTTTGTCTCCATTCCAGTCTGGTTTTCGCGCAGGTCACAGTTGCTCTACTGCTACGGTTAAAGTAATGGATGATATAAGGTCTTATTATGATGATGGTAGACTAACTCTATTGTGTCTGCTTGATTTTTCAAAAGCATTTGACACTGTAAGTCATGAACTTAAGTAAGTCTTCACCTTAATGTACTTAAGTCGTATGTGTTGCCTGTCTCTAAAGAAAAAATAAGCCCTGACTTCATTCCACACGTTATATTGGGTGATAAAATCATAAACATAGTTAATAGTGTTGTAAGTCTTGGATTTAATATCAATGCCTCCCTTACTTGCACAGATCATATCAACAGTGTAGTCCGCAAAATCTATTATATCTTGCGTAACCTTAGGATGTCGTCTGAGTATACACCGATTGATCTAAGACGTAAACTTGTAATTCAGCTCGTTGTACCCGTCATAACATATTCTGAACTTGTATACAGCAAGTTAGATTCGCGGTCTCAACTTAAATTGCAGATCGCGTTTAATCATGCCACACGCTATGTCTACGGCTTGCGTAAATTTGATCATTTAGCTCAATTAAAAAAATGTATACTTGGATGCGATATTATAAGCTACTCTAATGCCAGGAATTGCATATTTTTACACAAACTCATACACCACAAAACTCCTTTCTACTTATTTGAAAAACTGCAATTTAGTCGGTCAATTAGAAGCCAAGTGCTAATTATACCTAGTTTTAACTTTCTAAACTCCACAAGACTATTCTTTATTAATGCCGCTAGATTATGGAATTCATTGCCTAGTAGCTTAAAATCCATAGCGTCAAAAGCATCCTTCAAACATGCTATTTTGAAGCACTTTTCATCACATAATACTTTATATCTTTAGCTCTATATGACTTTCTCTCTCTCTCTCTCTCTCTCTCTCTCTCTCTCTCTCTCTTGTTTGCTCTTTCTTAATTTACGTTTTCATAAGACAGATGAATTTACATTTGTTTAACATAAAAATTTTTTGATAACACTTTTAATTGTAAAACAATAAATTTAAATTATTTTAGATTTAAGTTTAAATGTTTTATAATAAGTTGAATTCAAATTATGTCTTTGAGCTCTGTACTATAAAAGAACCTAGTTCTTAATGTACTAATATAAATAAATAATAATAATAATAATAATAATAATAATAATAATAATAATAATAATAATAATAAAAATAATAATAATAATAATAATTTTTTTTTTTTTTTTTTTTTTGCGGAAAAGGTCAGGTGGAATGCCTGTTACGCACCGTCAGCCAAGTTCGTCCCTTGACCGGTGTGTCGGGATCCGCTGTCGCCTATTGCTAGCGCCTACCGACTAAACCACCTCCTTCTTATACGGGAGTTTTTCCCACCCCGGAACCGCTTTCGCATTACTTCGGGGTGGTACCTGTATTTGGCTGTGTGAGCCAGCATCTGTAAAACCCGCGTCCGGGCCTCCGCTTCTGCCTTTCTTGCCTTCGAGGTTCACATTTCCTCATTCAAGTTATAGGTCAAGATCAGCTGCCTGCAGCGCTTTATTTCGCTACAGCTAGCCAAGCTACCACTATCTACTTTCCACCGGTAGCTCGGCAGCTTCCAGAACGCGTTTCTTTTTTCGTAGAATATTTTCAACGCATTTGGCTACGCATTTCCAGTTTCCTTCGCTGCTGACCATAATATCAAGCACGCGATCTACGTTGAAAACGCCTACTATTAATATAAGGGCGTTACGCTCCGCTTGCCACCGTGCACATTGGAAGAAGGTGTGCTCTGCGTCATCTAGCTGTCCGTCGCCATAGATACAATCGGGACTTTCTACTTTTCCCATTTTGTGAAGGTACTTTCGAAAGTACCCGTGGCCTGACAGGAACTGCGTGATGTAAAAGTTTACCTCACCGAATTCTCGATTATACCATCTATCTAGGTGGGGGACTAATTTTGCTGTCCACCTGCCTTTGGTGTCAGTGTCCCATCGGTCTTGCCACCGTCGCAGGGTCTGTAGCTGAACCGCCTGCTTGGTCATTCTGTCGTTATTGTGTTCCTTCTTCAGTTCCCATAACGTTTTGCGCTCTTGTGCTATTATAATAATAATAATAATAATAATAATAATAATAATAATAATAATAATAATAATAATAATAATAATAATAATAATAATAATAATAATAATAATAATAATAATAATAATAATAATAATAATAATAATAATAATAATAATAATAATAATAATAATAATAATAATAATAATAATAATAATAATAATAATAATAATAATAATAATAATAATAATAATAATAATAATAATAATAATAATAATAATAATAATAATAATAATAATAATAATAATAATAATAATAATAATAATAATAATAATAATAATAATAATAATAATAATAATAATAATAATAATAATAATAATAATAATAATAATAATAATAATAATAATAATAATAATAATAATAATAATAATAATAATAATAATAATAATAATAATAATAATAATAATAATAATAATAATAATAATAATAATAATAATAATAATAATAATAATAATAATAATAATAATAATAATAATAATAATAATAATAATAATAATAATAATAATAATAATAATAATAATAATAATAATAATAATAATAATAATAATAATAATAATAATAATAATAATATAATAATAATAATAATAATAATAATAATAATAATAATAATAATAATAATAATAATAATAATAATAATAATAATAATAATAATAATAATAATAATAATAATAATAATAATAATAATAATAATAATAATAATAATAATAATAATAATAATAATAATAATAATAATAATAATAATAATAATAATAATAATAATAATAATAATAATAATAATAATAATAATAATAATAATAATAATAATAATAATAATAATAATAATAATAATAATAATAATAATAATAATAATAATAATAATAATAATAATAATAATAATAATAATAATAATAATAATAATAATAATAATAATAATAATAATAATAATAATAATAATAATAATAATAATAATAATAATAATAATAATAATAATAATAATAATAATAATAATAATAATAATAATAATAATAATAATAATAATAATAATAATAATAATAATAATAATAATAATAATAATAATAATAATAATAATAATAATAATAATAATAATAATAATAATAATAATAATAATAATAATAATAATAATAATAATAATAATAATAATAATAATAATAATAATAATAATAATAATAATAATAATAATAATAATAATAATAATAATAATAATAATAATAATAATAATAATAATAATAATAATAATAATAATAATAATAATAATAATAATAATAATAATAATAATAATAATAATAATAATAATAATAATAATAATAATAATAATAATAATAATAATAATAATAATAATAATAATAATAATAATAATAATAATAATAATAATAATAATAATAATAATAATAATAATAATAATAATAATAATAATAATAATAATAATAATAATAATAATAATAATAATAATAATAATAATAATAATAATAATAATAATAATAATAATAATAATAATAATAATAATAATAATAATAATAATAATAATAATAATAATAATAATAATAATAATAATAATA